>JAQMYG010000038.1:7285140-7309229 GCA_030014215.1 Clariallabes teugelsi | reverse complement strand
CGGTATCGGTGCATCCCTACTTTAAAGGTTAAATATTGATATGTGTCTGCTCTGTAAAGCCTTCATATTGTCTCTGGGGCTGTTTAGCTTACAATACAGTTAATTACTGTTCTGACTGTGTGTCTTAAAATAAGACATTTGTTAGCTTTGGGGAAAAAAAAAAAAAACAGTATTGTTCTAGAATGTAGAAAATAACTTGTGGCCAAACCTTTTGACTGGTATTGTATATCCATTTAGTAACATTTAGTCTTGTGAAGCATCCACAAAGTGGTAATTAGCACTTAATTAAATCCCTTTGTTTTTTCTGAAGTTGCTAAAAGAAAACTATACAGCTTGTTACTGAACAAAAACGCATTATTATTATAGGAAGGGCGCCATTCTTACAGACTCCTTTCCATTCATTTTAAATAAATGTCTCCTTATCAGGTTTAATATTAGTCTTAGATCATGTTTTTCCAAGATCTTTTCTATTTAAGTCAAAGATTGCGTCTGTTGTTAGTATGTTTAGGTTTTAAAAATAAATTAAAATTAATGCTATGGATGCTGCAAGCTTTATTCACTCAGAGTTCTTTCGTCAGTATGAAGTGCAATGTCAGGGATATGATATGACCATAATCATGCCACAATCATGCCATAATCATCATAACCACAAGCAACACAACCCACACAGCTCCATACACCACCTTTGAGAACTTAAGAGACTAAACACAGACTCTCAAAATGTAGGCTGTGTTCTACAGCAATCTCCCAGTGGTGGAGTTTCTGTGGTAGCGTGTGGTTCAGTTTTCTCTGAAATCCAACACGTACTCTTAAATGAGAAGTTGAATAAATCTGTTTCCCGTTGGAACTAAACCCTCAGAGTCATAGATTGGGAAATGTAGAAGGGTCTGTGCACCATTCTCCGATAACTAACAAAAACAAGTTGCATAACTCTAAAACTCCAAAATAACAGGAACGTGAGCAGTAGAAGCGTCGGTTAATGTGCACTGTCAGTGTGCTGCACCAAGCCAAAAAAACTAAACAACAAAAACAACTTCAAAGCAAAGTGCAAAATATGATGTAAGCATCCATGGGATTACACAGATGAGCAGCGCATGCAGAGATGTTGAAAATAAAGCAAAGCTGGAAACACTGCAGCTGCAAGCCAAGCATCTGGAACAAACACAGCATCTCACACTCCTGCAGAAGCCCCCAACAGGTTTAAGTCCTCGCTCACCAGCAGAGATTTGAATAAAGAACTCATTGAGCTTAAGAGCAGAGCAATGCTCAGATGAGTTTAGAGTTGATAAGATATTAAAAACCATAGTGTACAATCAAATGTAAATTCATTTGTTTATTTCTGTAAAAAAATTAATCAGATTACCCCGGTGCACTTAAGCTTATGTAGTAATTACAAATTTGGACTAATGAATAAATGGTAGAAATAACGTTCTTAAATTAAATGAAGCAGAAAATTAGCAGTTTGTATTTTTTTTTACTGCTACAACATGAATTGCAATTGCGATAATGAAAGACAATCTTCTTCTCTGGATCAACGCTTTGCCTTGGGGGGGGTGGGGGGCTGGGTTGCTTGGGTTGCTTTTTTTGGCAAAACAACTAAACAACACTTTTACAGAAGAAGGACTGAAACTCTTTCCAGGGCCAGATAAATAAAATGAATAGAAATGAAGAAACTAGCTAGATCCATAATTTTTTCGAAGTAAACGTTCAGAAATTACAGGAAATTCCTTTAAATTTAATTGCTGGTAGCGAAGACTAAAGTAACGTAAGGGGGAAAACTTTTTAAAACACTGACTTCTGCATGAGGCGTGTGCTTTTACAGATGCTCAAAATGCTTGTGACATGCGACATCATACAGAAACATATAATGTATTAATCCATCAAGCAATAAGTAAATGGGACAAGCAAAACAACCATGCTTAAACTCAGATGAAATGTGCCAGGACACTCAATCAGCACTTGGTTCAATATAAACATCAGTATTCACTAACAGTGCAGAGCAGCCTCACCTGAATACATTAGACTAGACTGTTACCTCCGTATTTATATAATGAAGTGTTTGTGCACTTATAAATCTCTAGGTTTGTGTCATTCTGTCAAATATACCAGACATACAGACCAATGTTTCACTAATCTTGCAATAAAATGAGCGTTTGAGACTGATGTGAGATGTAAATGCTGCTGTTTTTTGGGGAACTCCTTTAGGATTAAAGTCTATTCTTAGAAAAGGGGTGTAGTCTGCTGCATAGCTCCAGGCTAAACCCCATTTCAGAGTAAAGTCTATTCTCCATTTGATGTTTCTACGCTGAGAATCCTGCTACTCAAGAATCTACTTACAAATCCTTCGGTCACGGTACTGGAAGTAATGAAGGTAGTTTAACCTCAGGTGTCAGATTACAATTTTGCTATGGTCTCTGCTGACAAAGTCTGAAAGCTCAGGGTGAGGCTGCTCTGTGCTGTTCTTGAATGCTACTGATTTCTGATTGGATGATGAGGTGGATATGTACTTACCCCGCTCCACTCTATGCCCATACTCACTTCCTCTCCAGCCTCTGAGCTGTTATCGAACTTAACGCTGGACATGCTGTCCCTGCTCCTCCTCCTGTCCCCATCGCCCTCCTTCAGAATTTCAACCACACGGGTCTGGTTGATGGGATCGATCCCCTAAAAGACACAATCACAAATATATGCAGGTGGTTAGAGAGCAGACCTCTAAGCAGGTTCTCTCCATTCCTACTCTATAGAGACTGTTACTAAGTTACACTGGTTGTGATGACCGGTGACCATGAGTGGATTAATCTACAATATTTGCTCTACAGGGAGGAGGTTTATGGATAAGGAAGAGCTTATGACTTGTGAAGGACTGGCGCAAAATGACTTACTGAGTTACTCTGGTATCCAAAGCAAGCCAGAAAAAAAGTTAAAAAGAAGGCATCAGCATGAATGTTTGAATTCAAAATATTTATGATACATTAAGATTGCTTTTCAAAAGTGTGTTTAACACGACACACACTAGATTCAGTTGACTGACCTGCTTGCGGGATCTCATAGCACACTCCTCCAGGGTCTCCGCAGCCTCCATCTTGCCTTGCCGGCGGTACAGCGCACCCAGATTCCTCAGAGTGGTGTTTACAGTCGGACTGGTGATTTAACAAACCGTTTTACCAATTAATCTGACAGAAAACACAAGATTTAAATAAAAAAAAGGTGTCTTTTATACATTTAAGACCCTGTGTGAGATACCTGTTGACTTTGCAGGCCTTGTACCAGCCGCCATACTCTCCATATGGGGTGTTCTCTCTGTGCTTGCCCTTAAGTAAACCAGACCACAGAAGAGTTATGAGTGGACAAGCAACACTTATTAGGATGACCGTATAAACGAGCAAACAATTTTTTAAATTATAATTAAAATCACATGAGGGGGAAAAAGAATGATGCTCCTTAACAACCCTGTAACACACTCTCAGTGTGTGCTGTATCAGGGATGTACGCCAACTCATGTGTCAAACGATATTACACCGTGAACGAAATCTGACTACACATGGACAGGAGAATCAGGAGAGAGCGAGTGGGAGAGTGTGAAAGACAAATCCAATTAATGAGGGGAGACGGGTTCAGGTGTTTTTTTTTTTTTTTAACAGGTAAGGTATTTACTTGATCCAAGATTCAATTACTTGCCACAGTGTAGTTCAAAGATTAATTCATTTTTTTTATCCCAGTTAGGAAGCTGGTGTCAGAGCAGATGGTCAGCAAGTATACAGTGCTCCTGGAGCAGATGGGGTTAAGAGCCTTGCTCAAGGGCTCAACAGTGGCAGCTTGGTGATGCTGGGGCTTGAACTGAACCCCCAATATCTTCTTAGAGCCTTAACCATTTGAGCCACCTCTGCCACTGATTTATCCTTTTGAAAATTCTATCATAACCCAGTTGCAAAGTAGTTCTAGCTCAAGAGTTAACAATAGCCAAAGTGCTGAGAATGTGTAAAACAATCTAATGCCGTGTTCAGATGCGTTAGGTGTGTTTTGAGTGTAAAACAGGTATATGGTCCCCTATGTGCTGTGACATTATGGTGGACCAACTAATTTCCCTTTTAACAGAATTCATATTTTAGCTAGCTTTAGCTGCTGTATGATCACATTGTTGTTACGTTTTTACTGCAACTTCCTTAAAAAGTTTTTTGCTTTTTTAATTGGATAGCTTTAATTGCACATGAGCGAGAAAATACTTATAAACGCAAAGACAAACCACTTAGATGGTGTCCGACGTTAACTTACAGGAAGCAGTTCGAATTGACTTGCAGTGGTGAGATTAATCATCACTACTGAAATATACAGTAACTCGTTTTACAATACGTTCTTCTGCGAGTAGCCGGCAATATCTTTCTACTAGAGAGCCAAATTTCAAAATCTCACAACAGCTTTAATATACAATATATAAATTCTGATAAGCACCACCAGCTGAAAAATAGTTTTGTTTTATCCAGAAACTTTAAACTGAGTATTATAATTAATGGTAATTTGTCTAAAAGGATGTGGACAATGCACATGGAGACGTAGGCTACTTACTTTGCTCATCTCCTCCCTCTCCTCAGCATGCATCCAGATAGGCTTGTTCGAAGCTGTGGGAACAGACACCGTGGCTTAGTATGTAAAGTTCTGCCCTGAGTGTGTTTTGTTTTAAGAATCTAATGTGGTGTTGGTCCATATTTTAGAACAAAATAGAATAGAGTCATCACGCCAACAGTAAAGCATCCTGAGACCATTCATGTGTGGCTCACTTACAAGTTTGTCTAAGAACACAACCATGAATAAAGAAAACATCCTTCAAGAGCAACTTCTCCCAACCATCCAAGAACAGTTTGGTGATAAACAATGCCTTTTCCAGTAGAATGGAGCAGCAGCTTGGCAAAAGTGATAAGTGGCTCAGGGAACAAAAGTGTCTCAATCCTCAAGAGGCAGTTGGACAAACAAAAGCCCACAAATTCCGACAAACTCCAAGAATTGATTATGCAGGAACTGCTGCCATCAGTCAAGATGATGCCCAGAAGTTGACTGACAGCATGCAGGGCGAATTGCAGAGGTCTTGAAAAACAAGGGACAACAATGCAAATATTGACTCTTTGCATAAACTTCATGTAATTGTCATTAAAAGCCTTTGGCTTTTATGAAATGCTTGTAATTCTTCTTACAGTAAACCAAAGTAACATCTGATAAAAAGATCTACAAAACAGTGATGCAGACAACTTTGTGAAAATTAATATTTGTTATTCTCAAAACATTTTCCCACCTCCGTACAATTAGAGTCCCAGGATGTCAGTTCAAGTGTGAAAAAGAGGATGGCGGATTTACACAAGTCATCTCCTGTAGCCATTTGTAGACAAATGCATATTCAAAGAACAGTTAAAAAACTGTACGCAAGAACAAGTGAAGCGAGAAGGTCTTGAAGACCTAAACCGTCATACTCGGGTGGGAGAAAATTGCTTCAGTTGGTTAAAAAATTATCCAGGAACAACAAATGCACAGGCCTGCGATGAACTAAAAGCTGCTACAGTCACCGTCACTGCCTACAGTCAACCCGATTTAAAATAACCATGGACTGAAAGGCTGCTGATCCAAGGAATAAACCCCTGCTCCAAAATCAACACTTTAAAGTTTTTAGCTGACTACACAGACAAACAAAATGCCAAGCTTTGACCAGAGGTATGTTTGAATGAATAAGGGAAAACCATTCAACCCCAAGAACACTGTACCAGCTGTTGGCATGAGGGTGGTAGTGGGTAGTGTAGTGTCATGCTTTGGGGCTATTTTGCTGCCAGTGGAACTGGCGCGCTAGACAAAGTGAATGACCTAATGAAGAAGAAGGACTACCTTCAGCTCAAAATATTAATCATCAAACTTGGGGAAACTTTAGTTTTCCATCAGAACAATGACCCTCAAAAATACATCATATCTGGATGTGAAATGGATAAGCAGACTAACTTTAGGCTTTGGGAGCCTCAACTCTATATAAAATGTCTAAACTGTACTTAAAAATCAGGCCTGTGGGAGGAATTCTGGCAAGAAGAGTGGTCTAATATCAAAGTGGAAATCTGCCAGAAGCTTGCCGAAGTGCTGAATGAACTTTGGAATGAATGTTAAATTTACTAAATGACATTCAACCAAGGAGATAAGTGCTGGTGAGCTGTATATTTGTATAATATGTCAATATAAGGATCCCACCAATTTGTTGGAAGTTTCTCCTTTTGAAGATATATTCTGTTCAATAATTCTGCCTTAGAAAAAAGTTTAAAGAAAATCATTCCCATGACATACTGTATATGGTTATGAGTGTATGTGAACTTCTGATTACAACATGAAATAATTTTTTTATTAATACTAATGCAAATAATTTTTAAGTATATATTTGTTTTGAGAGAATGTAATATGCAAGTCAAAATACAATTCAGCACTAATGGTGAACAGCAGCTTTATTTCTTCTTAACTTCATCAAAAAATAAAACTTCCAACAACATCATAAAATAAATAAATAAACAAACAAACGAAAATTCTTCAGTCTCACAGCCCTTGACTGGAGGGTCTTTTTGTTTTTAAATAGCTGTCCATCTTTTAACCCTCCCTTCATCACTGAACGTGTTCTCTGCTTTCATAAAAGAGAAGCGGGAAGAAATGGCAGAATTTCAATTATACAAAGTGAAAAGAAAAGAAACGTGTGACTGATATAATGCAGTAACTCATTACTCATTTAGGCACTAAAAAAAAAGAGCACTAAAAATATATATTCATATACATACAGTATGTGTTTAAACATTCATTATTATCTGTGGTTACATCTAATATTAAATAGTGTTTAGTAACACCACTAGTTAAAGCATGACCTGGACTTACCATCAACTGATCCAAACTCCTTCTCATGGGCACGGGTGAGAATCTCTTTGTAAAGAATTTCTGCCTCCTTGTATTTGCTTTGTTTGAGATAGCATGAAGCCTGTGGAGAAAGATGAGGAATAGCTGAGCTTTTAGTTTGCACTAAAGGTCACCTTGCATTGTGCTGATCCTGATAAAGCAGTAAGTGAGGGGAGAAAAAACATCATAATGATTTTTTAAAAGAAATTAGAAGCACCACAGAGAAAAATAAATAAAAAAATTAAAAAATCAGAAAGCATTTGCAGCAGGGAAAAGCCACTACATGGCACAACACTGAACTACTGGATAACCAGATCAGTTCTGACTTTTATTCAGTGACCTGAGGATGTTCATCACAGGGCTATTTTGGGTCAATAATTAATTTGATGGTCGTTTCTTGAACACTGACTTAGAACTCCAATATGATTTTGCTCACATCAAAGCATGATGCATAGCTATGAATAATAACAATAACAATAAATAAATAAATAAATAAATAAACGCATTCCATTACTAAACTGGGAGGGTGTGATTAGGCTGAAAACACGAGATGAGATACAGCTTTAGAACTGCTGTATACTCAGGGCTAAAACAAAACAACCAACAAAAAATGCTGGAAGTGGTATAAACCTGACAGGTTTTAGTGAAAAGTAACTTAACAAATAAGCCGTTTCCTCGTATTTTACAAACTTGCGGGATTTCCTTAATTGTATGTTTGCTTAATTGTTGTTGTTTTTGATGTATCTTGGGAATAATATAGTTCACTGGATTTCTTGACATTTGTACATCATAACTGTTCAAATAAATACATTTCTCACCAGATTGTTCTTGGTCTTGGCAACATTAGGATCATCGGGGCCCAGCCTGCACTCGTAGATCTCCAAAGCTCTGCAGTAGTAGTACTCCACCTCCTCGTACTTGCCCTGGTTCTGACACAGCAAGGCCAGGTTGTTCAGCTGCTTAGCCACATCTGGATGGTCTTTTCCAAGCACCTGAGAAAGAAGAGCAATCACACAACTTTTCGACATTTCTCTTTTGATTTCTGAGGCACTAAAATGATTAGAGAGCTTTAAAGTAGTGCAGTTGTAGCTGGAGACTACTCAAACTGAGATACATTTGTATGGTCGAAAAACATCATACAGTAAGCTCCACTCTTTTCAATGCCACGGCTCTCTAACACCAAGTGTGTTATTCAGCGCGGGTGTAATGTTTCTGCTGTTTGCTCAGCATCGGGTGGGGGGATTCAAGCTCAGAATATAGTACTATTCGCTCGGGATTAGTTGCATTCGTACAGGATAAGAGAAGCCTGTGATTTTACTAAAATTTACTGAATTATCTCCCGGATACTATGTTACTATACAAATAAATATTACGCTTATGATAGATATTCTTGCTCACTCATCTTCTATATCATCACCTCACTCATCGCTTTATCCTGTCATCAGGGTCGCGGGGACCGGTAGCCTCACCCAGGAGACTTTGGGCACAAGGCGGGGGTACACCCTGGACAGGGTGCCAATCCACTGCAGGGCACACACACATACACACACTCATTCACACACTATGGGCAATTTGGGAATGCCAATTAGCCTAACCTGCATTTCTTTGGACTATGAAAGGAAACCGGAGTACCAGGAGGAAACCCACCAAGCACGGGGAGAACATGCAAACTCCATGCACACAGAGACGGGAATCGAACCCGGACCCTCGAGGTGCAAAGCAACAGTGCTAATCACTACACCACCATGCTGCCTATATTACATATAATAAACAATGAAGCCCTATTTACTGTATATATTATTATTTTTATTACTATCATTATGTGTAATTTTTTTATTCTTTCTGCACATTGAATTTTTGTATGGTAGCGATATGACCCAGCAAAATACATTCACTCCTACACAGCCTTTAGTCATCGCGAAAGATGGATAAAAAGGCGAACAGGAAAAAATTATAAACGACTTCGCCAGATACCGTCCAAATTACAGGCATGCTGATTCACATGGGACTAATATCATCACAGGACCTCGGTGTTCGGCAAAATATGGGTGAAATTAAGGAGGTTGCACTGGATTAAGATCACAGACAACCTCCACAATTATTACAAATAACACGAGGTCTCCAGGTGATACTAATCTCGTGCGAATAGGTGCATATTTTATTGAAACGGATTTTTATAGAACCGTTTTGATGAAGTAAAGAAGTCTACGATACTAGCAATTAAATGTCACACTCATACTTAGGGAAGTGGAATGATGTCATGGTGACATGATGTTGGTGAAGTTGGCAAAAATCAGAAGACATTTAGGAGCATGATGGCAGTCTAAAAAAAAATTAACTATGCTTCATCTCAAGAATGTCATGTGGTAAATGACGTACTAACACAGGGAGCAGGAAATGATTGAAGCACATGATTAATGTTAAAATCCTCTAGATAGGAAATAGTTTGATATTAAATGACAAAATGATTAGCTAGTAAATGAATATCCAATGAAAACAACAACAACATATTATTATAACAGCTCATAGTGTTATATGTTTGTGGCCCATGATGCCTGACTGATTATACTGTCGCAGAGATTAGATAAGCCTTTCTCATGAGATTTGCTGCATGAGTGGGTACGTGTTTACCTTCTCTCTGATCTCCAAGGCTCTCTTACACAATGGTTCGGCTTCCTTATATTTGCCCCTCTTCCCGTACAGCACAGCCAGATTATTCAGGGTGGCAGCCACCTGCAACACAACATGCAAAAAACACACAACGACCCAGAGAGATCAGTTTCGGCACAACTAACCTTTATGACAGGCAGGGAAATTCATTGCCCCAATTCATGTCACCAATCCTGTGCCAAATAGTGAGATATTATCTGATAAAAAGGTCCTCTCAGTTTAAAAGCTATCCTGAGACAGACAACGCATGATTGCACAGCGAGACAGACAGACCATTAGACTAGGATCAATAATGGGAATTTATAGTCCTACTGGTAATTTCCTATGAGGTCATATGATATCAGCAGGATGCATAGGAGAGATGTTTAAAAATGCAAATTCAGCTGGTATTATATCAACATGGAAGATAAAGGGGATTTCACTTTATAGTCATGCATTTATATGGACCGTAGCATTTCACCAATAATGCAAATAATAACCAATTTAGAATAAAAATACATCAGGCTAACGCACTCAATCAGAACAGTCAGTCTGACCTGATCGAAATAAGTAATCAGTTCGGTAGGTAACTATTAGCCATGTAAACACATTATCTGATTAGTCCCTTGGTCTAATGCTTGATTCCCAAAAATTTGACATGACTTCATAATGGTGACTGAAATGTGCAAACCAAAATAACAAAACCGAAAACAAAATAACGAATTTAAAAACAAAATGAAAACAAAACAACAAAACTGAAAACACAATAACAAATTCAAAACCAAAATAACAAAACCAAATACAATATAACAAATGAGAAAACACAACGACAATTCACTCAAACCGGAAAAGGTAGGTATAGTTCGCAAATTAAATTCTTATCGCTGATTGGATGAGACATCTGTCACACAAGACAAGCAGTACTATCAAGTGAAGTCAGAATAATTTTTCAAAGTAAATTTAACAACAACTTAGTTGACCAAAGTGCTGTATAATCCTAAAATACTGAAATTAATCCTTAAATGAAAACACATCTAAATGTCCGTGTGGCTGCAGTACTTCACATATACGTACTATATTTTGAGTGACAGATGTCTCGTCCAATCAGCGGTAAGAATCAACAAACCAAAAAAGGTAAGGTGTGGTTTGCGAATGACATTCTTACCGCTGATTGGACGAGACATCTGCCACTAAAGATCAACAATAAGAATTTCATTTGCAAACCACACATAGGCATGTTGATTCTCACCGCTGATTGGACAAGACATACGTCACTCAAAATACACAGGAAGTACTGCAGCCACACGGACATTTCATAATCCAACAACATAGCCAATTCACACTCAAATTATTTCAAATTTTAACGAGATGTGTAAAACCTAAATTTAATGTTTTACTTTTTATTTTATTTTATACGTTTTCAACCAGGGATAATAAAAGTGCTGTTGACATGGCCACCACATTCACTTGACTTTTTTTTCTATGGGGCTGATTTTTGTTTTTATGGGGCTATGTGAAAGGATTGGTCTTCATCACCCCTCTTCCTACAAGCCTAGAGGAAACTCAAGGTACTTAAAAGTACTACTGAATTAGTTGTAAATTACATTGATATAGTTTAGAACTGAGCGAAAGGATTAAATTGACTGTAACATTGGTGCCAAGTTTGCTAATGAAAAAATCCTTACAGGCAAAGAGAACAAGTGTTTTAATTTTAATCACAAACACCTGAGAAGCTCTTTCCCCCTCAGGAGTGCACCAAGCAAAGCTAAAAAAAGATTTTAAAAAATCCACAAAGCAAAAGTCTGGCATGACAGCTACTTGGTAATAAGCGGTTCCGCCAGTTTTAATAAAAAAAAGGCCACAATAAGCTTTCTATTTGCTCACGTCCCTTTATTCGCATTGAGGTTCACCTAGACAGTTGACTCCAATAAAAGGTAACTGCTGCCATGTGCCTTTCATGTCTTGGTGTGCTTTTCTTTTCACTGAACCAGCTTATCTACATGCTGAATTTTATTTGTGCTCAGCTTTAGGAGGGAAAAAATACACTTTCACATGCCCCTTGCAAGCTCGAATGATCTCTGTAACATGCTGATGGATATAACTTACAGCAGGATGATCTTTGCCGAGAGTCTTCTCCCTGATGGACAGAGCATCATTGAGCAGGTGTGCTGCCTCTTTATATTTGTTCTGATCCCTGATCGTGACACAGAAAATGATTGCTGTTATTGTCTGCGTGAGCAACTCAACAACAGCATCTGAGGCAAGAAGACAGACTGAAGTCTACCAACATTTAGTGAAACAATACGCAAGGTTCATCTACAAACCTGTACACCAGGGCGAGGATGTTCAGCATGGTGGCAACATCAGGATGATCGTGTCCTGAGGTTTTCTCCAGGTCCTCCAGAGCCTGTTTGCACAGTGGGACCGCCACCTCATATCTACCCTGAGAGGCGTACTGGATCACCAGGTTGTGGAGGGTTCTGAGACGGGCTGGGATCTCGTATCCTCCCTGCTGCGCTGCTGCCACAGCTGCACTGTTGTGCTGGTGTTGCACTGGAGGGGAGGGGGGGGTAAAAAATTTTTTTTAAAAGAGAGACATTTTATGTCTGAGTAAACACAAACTGAAAAGCTCAGACTAAAGAATCGTTCATATAAAATGATCAAAGTAATTAACATTTCCATGAACAAGAAATGCAGCACATTACTGATAGTATACTGCAGGACATGTGAAAATATTCACTGCATGTACAGGCACGACAGCAATTACATTTAAAGGCAAAAGTCATTCACTAACTTCCTTGGCCATGTTCCTCCTCATCGTTAGGGAAAAGATCGTCCAGAGAGTCTTTGGGTGGTTCACCATCTTTTTCCTCCTAGAACATCAAATGAAAAGAGTGTAGACATGAAAGAAAAGCAAATCGATCTAACTATCAGCAGAGATTTACAGATTTATAACTAATAATAAGCGTTAATTACCTTGCCTGCAAGCATGGCTTAACCCTAACTACCTGCCTTTTCACAAAAGTATGTTATGCGCCAAAATATACAGTACTGAAACGCGCATGTGCGTTTGTATACTTGTTCCCAGCAGTGAAAAGGAAGTTGTGTTGTGGCTTTGTTGGAAATGAGTCTCTCAACTGAGAAAATAAGGGTTCATAGTTGAGTATTATTTCCCCTCATATGGAAGCGGTTATGAAAAACTAGCAGAACAATTCCTTCCCACACTCGTCCCATTCCTTCAATCTTACGCTACCTCATGCCTACTTGTGTGGAATGTTAAAGGAGAGTGTGTTCAACTGTGAAGATCCACCAAGAACTGTGCCTGCGTTACGCCAGCAAATCGTCTCCTTTTGCAGGAGTCTGCAGGAACCCGAGTTGAGAATCTGCGTGAACGATATGAACACTGACTACAGCGAGGCGGTGTACACACACACACCTCACACACTTATATTACGAATACTGAGGTAAATCAACACGCTAACAGTTGACAACAAGGTAATATTGTTCGTCGTTTCATTTCAGTACTGTATATTATGGCGCATCCTGTGCCATAACTCGACTAAAAAAAAAAAAAGGAAGTGACAAACAGTCAGAAGTAGGTAAAAGCAGAGACTCAGGTGAAGGTAGATGAAATTAGAATTAAAAGCGCTGTCATTCAATGCTTGGAATCTTTATCGTTAATGAATGTGACAAAACACATCACGACAACTGTGTCTAATTACAAAATAATGTGTTTTGACTGCTTGCCATGAAACACACCACAATGCCACGGCGTGTCACGGCGTGCGCCTGTGATGGGCGTGCGCCCAAATCTATTATCGCTTCTCGCTCACACCGTAGGCTCCCTAGGTAGGCGATTCGGGCTGGCTCGCGATAATTACCGTTAATAGGATCTCGAGCTTGCTCCGCATTATAAAAGCAAGGCACGGAGTTTAGTCCGGGAAGAACGTAACACGGAGTATAAGAGAGTGGCAAGCAAGCGCGGTGATATAACGCGCCCCAGGGACTTTAAAAAGGACACTGGAATTCTTCCCTTTGATCTCCGTGCTGAGGACAGCGCGGGGAAGAACTGCGTAAGCTCCCGCGGCACCTTCACTACCTTTCGCCAGGCGTGTGCCTGCATGCCAGATGGGCACTGGACGTGGACCTGCCCTTGCAGCTTCTTGGCTTCCCTTTCTTTCCGTCCTCCCTCCTTTAACCCTTTCCTTCCCCATTTATCCTAAATAAATTACCCTTTTTCCCGTAAGACCTCGTCTGCGAACCCGTTACACAAGTCAGAACATTTTCATGTTTATTTCTCATAAAGGTTTGGTTAAAGACAGCTGTCCAAATGTTACCTTTCTAAAATGGTTAAAAGTAAATGAAAATTCAGGAGAGCGGCCCCAGTACGCAGCCCCTGAGGCTCTGCTTCTACCTGGACCCAGTGCTGATATACGCACGTCTGCCAGCATGAGGAAGGTGAATGACAAAGTCAGAACCCGGAAGCTGGCGAGTAACCCTGACCTAATCACTACTGATAAACAAATGTACTGCTATCTACCCAAATATCAGTGGAATTTTAACCCCTACCTATAACACACCTGGCCGGCCCACTGGCTGCTTTGTTCACACACAATATGAAACTAGCAAATGTGTCCACATTATGCGTCATCATACGTGTAACCATAATAAAGCACTCATCTATACATATAATAAAACTGTAAAGTTGCCGTATTTTTTTTTTATTAAATTTTTTTTTTATTTGGAGGGACGTAAGATGAGTGATAGAACACATCAAGATGGTTTTTGGAATTTTTGTTTGTCTGTCTGTCTGTTTATGCACGCATCACGTAAAAACTACTACAAGAATTTTAATGGGGTTTACACATGTGTATTTGCCTGAGCTTGAGGTAACATATAGGCTTTATTTCATCGCACTCACTGGGAGAGAAGACATGCTCATTTAAAATTTAAATGGAAAAAGACCTTATATAATAATAATAATAATAATAATAATAAATTATTATTATTTCTTTTTTAATCGCCCTGGAAAAAAAAAAATCATTAGTTTATCTCAAAATTCAACAAATGGCACTGTACATTTTTTAATTGAATTTCATAGTGTGCAATTGAAATCTACTTAATAAACGTAATCTCACACCTTTATTCTGGGCACTTCACAGTAAAAATTCAACATTCCAAAATTCAACAGATGGCGCTGTACATTTTTTAATATGTTAATTCCTATTTATTTTCTACATATTTCTTATCTGTATAAATTGTCTTCTGCAACCTAATAAAGGCTACTAGTAATGAGGTTAGCCAACTAAACTACTAAAGTTAGTAGTTTAAAATACATTACAGCTAAATGTATGATTGGTACAATAATAACTAATTAAAGAAAACAATATGTTCTTTAAATTACGTAAATATACCTACGCTCAAGTTCGTCTAAAAATTCTCACGCAAAAATGTGATGCCCCTTCGATTTTACAAAGACCTTATTTATTGATGAATGTTTTTGGCATTTCTGAATTCCTTATGAATAAATTCTTAAATCTGAGCAGAAGGTGCCATGAACTGCGCATACACACAAGACATGCGTACAGTACCTCCTGTACATTTACTTAACAGGGTCTACATTCTGCTTAAATTTAATTAAAAAAGTAAAAAAAAAATTTAAAAAAAAACCAGACAATACAGTAAATGTTTTTGGAGCTTGGCTTTTAATGCCATTAATCCCTCTTATTATTATTGTTGTTAAGAATATTATAGCAATATTATCATAATTGCTATATGTCTAGACCCTTTGTATGTTGAAGAAATAGTTATATACCTAGCAAAACCCAGACAAATAGTTTATTAAAAAAGAATAAGTTAAATAATGTTTACACACATACAACTGAACGATAGAAAGCGTTTGTCTTACCGAGGGTGAAACATCTTCGTCATACTTTTTAAGCTGATTCATGAACTCCAGGTGCTTCTTCTCCTCCTCCAGCTGGGCGACGCTCTGTTCACTCTTCTGCAGTTTCTGCTGCGTGTTGGCCAACTCGTCCCGCAGCCACTGGTTCTCCTGGCAGAGGCGCCGCACCTGCGCACGCAACTTCTGCTTCTCTGACTCCACGGCATTAAGGTGGTTAGACAGAGCCATCATCACCTGCACACGGACACGGAACGGATTAAAATGAAGAAAAGAGGGGGGAAAATAAAGCATACAAGACTCAAATTAGATTTTTTTCCAGATGCCATAAAAGTTCCTCATTCTATATTTAATGTACTAAAGATAGCTTTAAGAAGATTCCTATTTGTAGTACAGATTTCTAATAGTTCAAGAAGTGATGCATTACAAACTGGCTGTCACACTCTTAATACTACAAACCCAGAGAGAGACAGACCGACCCACCTGCGCCTCCCCCAGGCCCAGCTCAATCATCTCCACAGATTTGCGGAGCAAGTTGGACTTCTCGTGCACAAGGTTGGCTTCCTCATCTTTTTTCAGGCACTTGATGGTCTCTAGCAGGCTGTGCAGGATAGAGTTGTGCTCGCTCTTCAGTGCCTCCAGGCCCTGGATCACCAACTTAGTGTTTGAGATGATTTCCTCCTGCGTTAGCTTCTCCAGCTTCTCTTCATGAGGATACACCATTGTGGACATCTTCTATAAGAGGGGCAACCTGAAAGCACATAAGAGTTTACATGAAAAGGTCAGTCGGGTAAAAATTCAGACGAAGGTAGCAATTAAAGAGCAGCGGCTGGGGGGGGAAAAAAAAAAAGATGTGGTCAGCTGTATTTCTGTGTCCGAGAGAAGAGCTGCCTGATTGGTGAATGACTAAATTGGGAACAAAAGGGCAATTGTAGAACAAGAACTATAGCACCTTTTGACCTAATTAGGAGTGCTGTGGAAATGCTGGCATGTACCACAAAAGGGCATGAGAATTCAGAGCATAAGCTTCTAACTAATTAAGCCTACATGACATAAGGTCATGGGGAAAAGAATGCTATTTATGGTATTAAAGTATTTCACAAAATAAGGCTACTGGTAAGGAATCCCTGATTATACTAAATACATAATTTACTGTTATCAGGTATCGGTAGTATCATTATAATTGGCAAACATTTGACTCTTCATTTCAGCAAGGAGGAAAAGAGAAATGAAATACAGAAATACAAAAAAAAAAGAAAGAGACAAATATTAAATTTGTATACCCGCACTACACAGGATCCCCGAACTTAAGAACAAATCCGACTTACGAACATGTTCCCGGAATAGAACCCGTTCGTAAGTCGGATTTGTTCTTAAGTCCGACAAAGTGAGTCTTAAATGCCTTTGACCCGAATATACAATGTAAAGCATACCGATCCACTTGATTAAATCTCTGTCTCCATTCCCCACACTGACATCACGTGGCCCCCCCAAAAAAAAAAAAAAACTTAAGTGCGCCTAAGGTAATGAATCCCATCAAATTTAACAAAGTCTCGTCTCTGCGTCTTTAAATCGGGAGAGGAATTCCGAATTCCATTATGCGTCAGAGCTGTTTTCCACTGTATTGGACTGTGGACTCCGCTTTTGATGAGGCTTTTCCTGTACTGTTTACATTTACTTACACATTGAAAATATTGTATACAACTGTGAAAATTGGTATCTGGTGCACTGCTGTGTCTATTTTTTGTACAATACACATAAGCTACTTCTGCGAATTGTTCGCATTTATAAATGTTCGTATCTGTGAAAATTCGTAACTCGAATGTTCGTAAGTCAGGGACTTACTGTAATAACTGTATTATATTAACCGCTTTGGTCACACTTTGCATGCCATATTTTCCCGATCTGCCTGACCCTATGTTACCTCAATATTACTTTTTTTAAAATTATTTTAATCATTTAAAATATAGATATTTTAAACTTACTTTTTAATAACACCAGTGTTCCAATGTATTTTGTACACCCACAATACACTCACGTATCACATGTGGGCGTGAACACTGCAATTCTAAGAGAGGAACAATACAGACTGACAACATTCAAAACAGCTTTACAAAGACCTCACATTGATCAAGGAAGCAGCAGCCTACATCCGCTTTTCGAAAAAAAATGCCTCTATTTGATGCTAATCATTTAATGTATGCTTAAATAACCAAATTTAGTTCAGAAATACATTTGAATAAAAATACTGATTCATTTACTATTGCAAGAACCATCAGCAAAGCAAAATATTTTTGTGTGTGTGTTTTGTATGGCCTGGAAGTTTAAAACCATTATCGCAGGGAGAACTAAATGAAACAGACTGATTAAAATAACACTAGATGACTTTTTTTTTTTTTTTTACCCCTACAGACACAGTCCTAAGTGCTTCTGAAGCTGATTGCGTTTCATTTCCCTCCTCCTGCGTGAGACCCGAAGCACTCGGGTTATGATACCGATTAGAGACGGCAGGGTTGTTAAAGGAAAACGAGAGCGGGTCTGTGAACACAAGGCACCAGCTGAAGACCATCTGCCTCAAAACACCATCAACCCCCTCTGCACTCAACAGAGCAGCATCTTTTCCCGGCTCCTGATTTACAACTGCACACACCCTTATTGAAATCCAATGCTGTCATCCAAGATGCTTTAAAAAAAACGAAACAACCCAGGAAGCGGAGGCAGAAACAAAACTAGAGTGAACAAAAAGTAAGTCACTGCTCACTGGGGGGAGAAAACAGACCCAAGTGTTCCATCTAGCATCGTGTGCTGCTAGTAACGTCCAAAAATCTAGAAACAGCCTGTGCACAGAGACAGATTTTCTGATATAATGCTACTTTAAAACAGCAAAATAGAGTTGTGAATCATCACACTTCTTGTGCTCGCACAGATGACTTGAGCTGAGATTTCCTTCAGCAGGATGCCAACTACTGGCCCATAAAATGCTTCGAGCTGCCAGTAGATGAACAGTTGTAAAGAACATTTTCCTGCTCATAATGATCGCATTCAAGTTATTTTCACACACCTCATTAGGAGCGCAGATAAAAATGCTTCGTGTGATTTATAAAGATCATGATCGCCTCATTTCGGTTGAATGTCTTGAGGGCTCAAATGCAGAATAAACTATATCAGGCTGCTTATAGAGAGAAATGGAGTGCAGTTTAACAAGGCTGTTAAACAATTTGTCGCTCGCCTACCTTCACATGCATATGAACTTGAGTAACATCCAATTCTTAACCTGTAGGGTTTGATATGATGTTGGCCCACAGCTGTAACAGTTTGCAGCTATAACAGCCTCAACTCTTCTCCGAAGGCTTTCCATAAGGTTTACCATGTCTCTATGGACCTTGCTTTGTGCGCCGTCATGTTGGAACAGGAAGGGGCCGTCCCCAAACTGTTCAGACAAATTTGGCAGCATGAAATTGTCCAAAATGTCTTGATATGCTGAAGCATTAAGAGATAAATAACCCCACACCAGTTCCAACATGACTGCGCACCAGTGCACAAAGGAAGGTCCATAAAGACATGGATAAGCGAGTTTAATGTGGAAAGACTTGACCAGCCTGCACCAAAAAAAAAAAAAAAGATGGACACCTTTGGGATGAATAAGAGCAGAGACTGCGAGCCAGGCCTTCTCGTCCAACATCAGTGTCTAACCTCACAAATGCGCTTCTGGAAGAACGGTCAAAAAAATCCCACAAACATACTTCTAAACCTTGTGGAAAGCCTTCCCAGAAGAGTTGAAACTGTTATAGCTGCAAAGAGTGGGCCAACATTATATTAAACCCTATGGATTAAGAATTGGATGTTGCTCAAATTCATATGCATGTGAAGGCAGGCGAGTGAATACTTTTGGCAATAAGGTGTATATTAATTTGAAATTTTGACTAAGGCTGCCTACACATCATCAGAGGCAAAACCACCCCTGGGGAGAGCAATGTAACTTGGCTTAGTGAGGCAAGATTTTTTTCTTTTGTTATATGTTTTTATTTTTGACCTTTTGTAAATGCAACCAATAACACAAATACTTCAAAGGCTATATAAGGAAATGTTTAAATGCCTGACCATCACGCTTGCATCTATGTTTTGAGCATCACATTTCAGACTTTAGGGATTTGTGCTCATTCAGCCACGAGAGCAGTGGTGAGGTCAGGCACCGGTGTGGAGTCGGGGCTTTATTAAGGACACTCGGCCAATCAAGTTTTCAATCGACGTCACTTTGTGCACAGGATCATTGTCATGCTGAGACGCTTTTCCTTCGCTCCAGTTTGGGAAACTGTAATACTGCCGCATACGCAGACATTTGAAACGTTTGTGCGGTTAAAATTTTATGGCAACAGTATGTATTTGAACTTTTGTTCGGGTGTGCACAAAGTTTTGAATAAATGTTCGTGTTCCTAATGTAACTATATGTCATGCTGTTTCTCCCTGGTTTGGAAACATGCTGGATAGTCTAGCTTTATGAAGCAGCAATGCTTTCAAATGCCCCCGTGTTGGCATTGAAACTCATGGCACAAACATTTTACCTGTATTATGTGCTTACCTTCAAAGTTAGAATAGCGCACAGAACTGATCGTCTAGAGGCACCATAAGAGCTTTTCTTTTATGAATAGGCTTAAAAATCAGCCATGCTTAGAGAAAGGCAAAACTGACTTTGTGGCATTCAAATAAAAAAAAATAAAAAATCTTTGTACTAAAATAAAAGTTCCATGTTCATTTCTTCAAGGTTTCCTCATCAGAGCTTAGTACAAGTACAAATCGTGCTTGAACCATCATGTTGCTCTCTAAACGTGTTGAAGGCTAGTGAATTACAAGACTAAATACTGTACACTGTTTTATGACATATTACACAATTCTGATCTAATGTAGTCTTTTGAAATGTTTCATTGTCTGTCTGAATCATCACTGTGACGTGGCATCACTGAAACAGACAACAAGCATCATACACCATTTTTGCATGAACGTACATTAGTTTACTTATAATAAATGGGTATAAATAAACCAAGTGAATACATCTTGTAAACATCTGAATAAATATACATCTGAGTAAATGTAAACAGTGAATTTTAGTAAATATACGTTCAAACGTCTATTATACGCAGGGTGCAAATATACATCCCATGTGCGTTGGATATAGATGTAGGATCTGAGCATTTGTAAGGTGCAGGAAGATAGCATCAGTGCTACAGCTGTACGAGCAGTGGCAGGAGGACAAGAGACAAAAATGTATGTTTTTTTTAGTTTTTTGACACAATCATGTTATCAAGCTGTACTGATGCCTTACAGGGTGCCAGTCCATTACAGGGCACAACAAACACACGCAAACGCATGCAAAAACACACACACGGGCAAACAAATGAAAACAAAAACACACACTATGGGCAATTTGGGAACGCCATTTAGCCTAATCTGCATAGCTTTGGACTTAAGGGAGGAAACTGGAGGAAACCCAACAATCAGGGGGAGAACATAGGCAAACTTCACACACAATCAGGAATCGAACCCTCGACCTACTATGCTGCTAACCACTTCACCACGGTGCTGCCCGTTTTTAATCTTTTTATTATCATTTTATTTTCAGGAGCTTGGCTTGTTTGATTTTTATTCACCAAACGTTTCATTTTAAGAGCAAAAATGAAGGAAACCGCTCTATAAGGAGAAGTGAGCAAACTTTTTCCAGGCCGAGGAATCGGACCGACTCAACATCTTCAACATCTTCAGTTTTGCTCTAAAAGACAACATAATGAAATGTATAACCTGCACAGCTGATATCATCTTAAACATCACACTATAAATAACATGTTGCTTTAGAATGTTATACAGTTGGTTGCATAAAGAATATGGAGGAAATATAAAACCGTATACACTCTGCCAAACATTTAAAGTATTGCAGCTTTGCCATGCATTAGCACAACAGGTGCATTAGAGAGCAGAGCTGCACGATAATCAAATAAGTGTATGTTGAGAGAGAAAGCGGATGTGCAGTCTTCACCATATGATGTGGCATATTTAAAAAAATAATAAGGAATGAAATAAATAACGCAGTTCAGATAGAGGAAGAGATTTCATAACCATGGGCTGAGGTCAGATTCATCTGTTTTGTCATGCATTTACTAATATGTTGGTGTGTGTGTGTGTGTGTGTGTGTGTGTGTGTGTGTGTGTGTGTGTTCATCAAATGATCACAGCACTTGCTCATTTCAAAATAGATTTCCAACTGGGTGTCTAATGTGACATTGTATAGTTTCTCACAATCCTGCGCTAATACTGCAGGGGAAAAAAATAAACAGCAAAGACATCAAAGGTTTTTTTCGCAAATGTAAAGAATTGGGGCTGCGATCACTCAGTAAACGCACAGCGGTGGTAGGGAAAGGATTAAAGGCTTAAATCCAACAAAAACACACAGGTCTTCAAAACCTGGACGTGACCGTGCAGCTGTAATGTGTGAGTCCTGAGCATCTTTGGCAAATGGGATTAATTATTGATGTTATTTGTTAAAGCAAACCGTCCTTTGCATAGACCTTCATGTAAGGAACACAAGATCCCTTTTGATTAATAACTTTAAAGTCTTAAGCTACTGAAACTCGTGTTCATTTTGGATGGAAGCTAAATCTATAAACAATAAAAGGTGTGCGTCTTCAAAACGATGATAAAATCTGTACTTGGAACTGGATTAAAGCTACATTTCTTAAGAACAAAAGATAAATGCTCACGTGGCACGAAGGAAATAACAGATTAAAATAGTAACTTTTTTAAAATAGCCCGAGCTTTTGAAGCTAATTACGGTTTAGATGACGGCGTGGGACAACGAGCGTCACGCCGACTGGGTGTTTACTAGCGACGGCCGCAGCTTGGCAGGTGACGGAGATTCAAAAATAAAAAATAAATAAAGGGCAGCCTACCTCAGCGTCAGCACCAGATCCTCATAGCAAAATCAGCATCGTACACTGATGAAACAATGCCTCACACACGGCCGAGCCACCTCCGAGGAATCACAATAAAAGGCTAGGCTGATCTTAAAGCTAGATGTCGATGCTGTAGAAAAGCAAGCATCACAGAGTCATCGGTAGCAGCCCCACCCTCTGAGCAAGGAGAGGGGGAGGGGAGAGAGAGAGAGGCAGAGCACAAGCACTGCAGAATTAAAAGGTCCACACAAAGCAGGCAGATACTCGCATCCCAGCTTTGACCTCAGCAAATCACCTCTAGGCACAAACTAGCACGTATGCACAGGCACGGCTCGGCGTCACGGACAGGTAGACACACGTCCTGCTGAGGTTTAGCTGCTTTACTATCCGACAAAGGAAACTCGCTGCGGAAAGACTGCATCCATTACACGGGAAATTGTCCTAAGCCACCTCCCTCCCCTCGCCCTGATCACTTCTCATCATTACTACCCGCCGTCAGAGCTTGAAGATGCTTACAAAAACAAAACCTTATACTCTGATTACCGATCTGACGCAAATGTGGTGCTGGAGGAAAAAAATAAAATAATAAAAAAATAATAATAATAATTAGTCTACCCAACGCTGTATTATGGTTAGCCACAAATTCAGCAGGCAGCCGCTGCCCCCAGTGACCCCACCCAAGAGTTATGGACGTAGAGGATTAAGCAGTACCCCGGGTGATTAGGTAAGAGGAAATAAGTCAAATGCAGAGCAGATGTGCTAATTCATGCCCAAGAGAGAAGAGACTATCTGACATGTGTGTCCTCTTTTCTTAGTCTCACAGCACACCAGCATGGACGGTGCATCATTCAGCATCACCCTCCCCAACCTCCCCCCCCCTCACACTGGTGCTCAGCGACCCCTCTGACCTCTGACTCCTATACCAAATCACACTGCAGGCAGTCTCTCTCCTTCCACTGACTCCACCTCTCTCTCTCTCTCTCTCTCTCTCGCTCACTCTCTATCGCTACTCCATTTGCATTCCTGCTTTTTTTTCTGCTCTGACAAGGTTTGTACTGTAAACATGCTTAACTATTAAAGCTGGGATTTTTTCCCCCTAATGATACAGTTTTCTTTCATGTTGCAGACTGAAGTGGGAGGAGTCACATGACCACAAACATACACACAGTAGTATGTTTTTAAGAGGAGAGTACATGAACACAGTGGGGAAATAATCAATAGACTTTTTTTTTAAGAATTAAAAGATTTTTAAAAATAAATAAAACAAAAATTGATAATTGACAACGGTGAGATTATGTTGATTAGAGGTTAATTTTCAATTAATTACCCAGATCTAATTTTTATTATTTTAATGTGGGTCTGTAAAAGAATGGCAATATTTTACCACCTGAAATGCAAACAAAGTAATTTTTAAAAAATTAATAATTGAATTTGGGGTTATACACTACCGCTTAAAAGTAGGGTTGGGTACCGAAAACCGGTGCCAATACGGCACCGGTACCTATATAACCGGTATGGACCGGACCGAAACAGAACGCGAATTTCGGTGCCTCATTTCGGTGCCACTTAAATGTCAGAACTGTCGATTGAAATATTTGTTCTCTGGATTCATATATTTTTATAGATTAAAAGTTTATTAGATTAAATAAAAAAATTAAAAGCACGAATCATCAGGAAATGAGACCATCCGAGATGCGC
>JAQMYG010000038.1:7222071-7233070 GCA_030014215.1 Clariallabes teugelsi | reverse complement strand
CAGAATCATCAACATCAGAACAATCAACTGGAATAACAACTACCTTCACTCCAAGCACAACAACTGAACCATCCACAGCTATAGAAGCAACTTCAGTAACAACACCTACAACATTTTCAACAACCACAATACTAACAGATGTGACAACTACCACTGAATCAACAACACAGGCTACAACAACCACAGAATCATCAACGTCAGCTCAATCAACTGGAATAACAACTACATTAGCTCCAAGCACAACAACTGAATCATCCACCACTATTGAGGCAACCTCAATACCAACAACTATAACATTTTCACCGACCACAATATTAACAGAAATGACCACTACCACTGAATCGACATCACAGGCTACAACAGCAACAGAACCATCAACATCAGCTCAATCAACTGGAGTAACAACTACTTTTGCTCCAAGCATGACAACTGAATCATCCACATCTATAGAGGCTACTTCAAAAAGTACACCTGCAACATTTTCATCAACCACAATGCTATCAGATGTGACAACTACCACTGAATCAACAACACAGGTTACAACAACCACGGACTCATTAACATCAGAACAATCAACTGGAATAACAACTACCTTCACTCCAAGCACAACAACCGAACCATCCACAACTATAGAAGCAACTTCAATAACAACACCTACAACATTTCCACCAACCACAATACTAACAGATGTGACAACTACCACTGAATCAACAACACAGGCTACAACAACCACAGAATCATCAACATCACCTCAATCAACAGGAATAACAACTACCTTAGCTTCAAGCACAACAACCGAATCATCCACAACTATAGAGGCAACTTCAATAACAACACCTATAACATTTTCACCAACCACAATACTAAAAGAAGCGATGACTACAACTGAATCGACATCACAGGCTACACCAACGATCGATCCATCAACATCAGTTCAATCAAGCGGAGTAACAACTACCTTCGCTCAAAGCACGACAACTGAATCTTCCACAACTACAGAAGCAACTTCAATAACTACACCAACAACATTTTCAACAACCGCAATACTAACCAAGTTGACCACTACCACTGAATCCACAACACAGGCTACAACAACCACAGAACCATCAACATCAGCGCAATCAACTGGAGTAACAACAACTTTCACTCCAAGCACGACAACTGAATCATCTACAACTTTAGAGGCAACTTCAAGAACTACACCTGCAACATTTTCACCAACCACAATACTAACAGATGTGACCACTACCACTGACTCCACAACACAGGCTACAAAATCCACAGAACAATCATCAGTTCATTTAACTGGAGTAACCACTACTTTCACTTCAAGTATGACAGCGGAAGTACCCACAACTATAAAAGAAATTTCAATAACTACACCTACAACATTGTCACCAACCACAATAGGAACAGAGGCGACCACTACCACTGATTGCACTGAGACAACAACCACAGAACCTTCAACAACAGCTCAAGCTACTGGAGTAACAACTACCTTTGGTCCAAGCATGACAACTGAATTATCCACTACTATAGAAAAAACTTCATTGACTACACCTACAACTTTACCATCAACCACAATAATAACAGATGTGACCACTACTAATGAATCCAAATCACGGGATACAACAACCACAGAGCTATTATTACTAGCAGAATCAACTGCATTCACAACTTCCTTAGCTCCAAGCACAACAACTGAATCTTCCAGAAACACAGAGGAAACTTTCACTGAATTCACAACATATGCTACAACAACCACAGAACCACCAATATCAGCAGAATCAATTGGAAAAACAATTACCTTATCCCCAGACATGACAACTAAAACATCTATAACTATGGATGAACTTTCATTACCTATTCCTACAGCTATTTCAACAACCATAACACTAAAAGAGGGTTCAACTACCACTGAATTCACACCACAGGCTACAACAACCACAGAACCAAGAACATTAGCTGAATCAACTAGAGCAACAACTACTGTAGCTACAAGCATAACAAGTGAATCATCAATAATTATAGATGAACATTCAATAACTACCCCTACAACGTTTTCACCAACCATAACACTAACGGAAGAGACCACTTTCACTGAATTTACAACAGAGGCTACAACAACCACAGAACCAACAACGTCAGCTGAATTAACTAGATCAACAACTACTGTAGCTACAAGCATAACAAGTAAATCATCAATAATTATAGATGAACATTCAATAACTACAACCACAACTTTTTCACCAACCATAATACTTACAGAAGTCACTGATTTCACACCACAGTCTATGCCAATGACAGAACTATCAACATTAGCTGAATCAACTAAAAATGAACCTTCGTTAACGGAAGAGACCACTTTCACTGAATTTACAACAGATGCTACAACAACCACAGAACCATCAACATCAGCTGAACCAACTGGACTAACAACCACCCGATCTTCAATTATGACAACTGAAACATCAACAACTACAGATAAATCATCGTTAACTATTTCTACAACTTTTTCACCAACCATAATACTAACAGAAGTCACCCCTACCACTGAATTCACACCACAGTCTATGCCAATGACAGAACTGTCAACATTATCTGAATCAACTAAAAATGAACCTTCATTAATTACCCCTACAAATTTTTCACCAACCATAATACTGACAGAAATGACCACTTTCACTGAATTCACAACATATGCTACAACAACCACAGAACTATCAGTATTAGCAGAATCAACCGGAAGAACAACTACCTTAGCTCCAAGCATGACAAATGAAACATCAACAACTATGGATGAACTTTCATTAACTATTCCTACAGCTTTTTCAACAATCATAACACTAAAAGAAGGTTCAACTACCACTGAATCCACTGCACAGGATACAACAACCACAGAACCAACAACATCAGCTGAATCAACTGGATCAACAGCTACTGTAGCTACAAGCATGGAAACGGAATCATCAATAATTACAGATGAACATTCAATAACTACTCCCATAACGTTTTCACCAACCATAATACTAACAAAAGAGACCACTTTCACTGAATTTACAACAGAGGCAACAACCACAGAACCATCAATATCAGCAGAATCAACTGGAACAACAACTACTTTAGCTCCAAGCATGACAACTGAAACATCAACAACTATGGATGAACTTTCATTAACTATTCCTACAGCTTTTTCAACAACCATAACACTAAAAGAAGGTTCAACTACCACTGAATCCACTGCACAGGATACAACAACCACAGAACCATCAATATCAACAGAATCAACTGGAAGAACAACTACTGTAGCTACAAGCATGGAAACTGAATCATCAATAATTATAGATGAACATTCAATAACTACCCCTATAACATTTTCACCAACCATAATACTAACAGAAGAGACCACTTTCACTGAATTTACAACAGATGCTACAACAACCACAGAACCATCACCATCAGCTGAATTAACTGGACTAACCACCCAATCCCCAATCATGACAACTGAAACACCAACAACTACAGAAAAACCTTCTTTAACTATTTCTAAAACTTTTTCACCAACCATAATACTAACAGAAGTCACCCCTACCACTGAATTCACACCACAGTATATGTCAATGACAGAACCACCAACATTAGCTGAATCAACTAAATTAGCAACTACCTTAGCTGTGATCACAAATCCTACATCATCATCAGTTATAAATGAACCTTCATTAACTACTCCTACAACTTCTTTACCAACCATAATACTGACAGAAGTGACCACTTTCACTGAATTCACAACATATGCTACACCAACCACAGAACCATCAATATCAAGAGAATCAACTGGAAGAACAACTACCTTAGCTCCAAATATGACAACTGAAACATTAACAACTATGGGTGAACTTTCATTACCTATTCCTACAACCATAACACTAAAAGAAGGTTCCACTTCCACTGAATCCACATCACAGACTACAACAACCACAGAACCAACAATATCAGCTGAATTAACTGGATCAACAACTACTGTAGCTCCAATCATGACAACTGAATTATCAATAATTACAGATGAATATTCGATAATAACGGAAGAGACCACTTTCACTGAATTCACAACAGAGGCTACAACACCCACAAAACCATCAACATCAGCTAAATTAACTGGACTAACAACCACCCGATCTCCAAGCATGACAACTGAAAAATCAACAATTACAGATAAACCTTTTTTAACTATCCCCACAAATTTTTCACCAACCATAATACTAACAGAAGTGACAACTTCCACTGAATTCACAACAGATGCTACAACAACCACAGAACCATTAACCTTATCTCCATCAACTGGAATAACACTCAACTACGCGCCAAGTATGACAACTGAATCATCAGCACCAAGAGAAGAAACTTTATTAAATACACCTAAAACTTTAATGCTAACCACAGTACTAACAGAAGTGCCCACTAAGTTGGTATCCACAACACAGGTTTTTAAAGAACCAACTACAGCAGAATCAACAGTATTTAAAAATACATTGATTCCAAGCTCCATGGATAAAACATTGGAAACAAAAGCATGGATACCTAAAACTACAGCTACAACAGTGCCAAAAACAGAAATGTACATTGCCATTGAATCCACAACACAGAGTCCAATCACAGAACCATCAACATCACCTGAATCAACTGGATTAGCACCTACTTTAGCTGCAGATACAACAACTGACATATCAAAAACTATGAAGGAAATTTCATTAACCTCAACTTTTTCACCAACCGCTTTACTAACCGAGGCAACCACTATCATTGAATCCACAATACAAGATATATCAACTAAAGAACCATCAACGTCAGATGAATCAACTGGAGTAAGAACTGCCTTACCTCCAATCACAACTAAATTATCAACATCCAAAGTGGAAACTTCATCAACTACACATCCAACTTTTTTACCAGCCCCAATAATAACAGAGGTGACCACTACCACTTTATCCACAACACATGCTTTTACAAATACAGAACCACCTACAGCAAAATCAACAGCATTTATAAGTATACTAACTCCAACCACTACACCTAAAACACTAGAAACAACAGAGGAGACACCAATAATTACAGCTACAACTGTACAAATAACAGAACTGACCACTAGCAATGATTTTGCAACACATGCTACAACAACCACTCCCCCATCTACATCAACTAAATCAACTCAATTAACAACTACCTCAGCTCCAAGCTTTACAACTGAATCATCAAAAACTATAGGTGAACCTTCATTACCTACACCTAAAATGTTTTCACCAACCACAATGATAATAGAGATGACCACTTCCACTGTATCCAAAACACAGGCTTCTGCAAATACAGAACCTACACCAGAATCAACAACATTTACAACTTCACAAATTCCTAACATCATGACTAAAACATTAGCAGTGACCCCAACAACTACAGCTGTATCAATAACAGAAATGACCAATACAACTGAATCCCAAACACAAACTACAAGAACCAGAGAACCATCAGCCTTAGCTGAATCTGCTTTACCTTCAACCATGACACCTGAATCAAAAACTAGAGAGGAACCTTCATTAAGTACAACTACAACATTATCACCAACTACAATACTAACAAAGGTGGCCACAACTACAGTATCCAGAACACAGGTGTCTACAAACACAGAAGCATCTACAGCAGAGTTAACAGGACTTATTCCAAGCACTACACCTAAAACATCAGAAACTACAGAGGAGACATCAAGAACTACAGCCAAAACTGTACAAATGACAGAAATGACCACTACCACTGAATTCACAACACTGGCTACAACAATCACACGACCATCAACATTAGCTGAATTAACTACTTTGGCTTCAAAGATAAAAACTGGATCAAAACCTAGTAAGGAAACTACAGAAGAACTCATTATTTCAACAACCAACATAGTGCCAATGAATACAACTAAATCACTAATGGCTACAAACCAATCTACATTATCTACAGAATCTATACCTACTCTCTTTACACCTACAGAGGAAAAACAAAATACACCTACAATGTTATTAACAAAGGAAGTAAGGGATTCTACTAAGTCCACAACACAACCAACAAGACCAAAAGAATCAACTCCATTAAAAACTACTATAGCTCCAGTCCCCATAACTGAAGTACAATCACCCACCAAGGAAGCACTATCAGCTACACTTACAACTACACAGCCACCAAAAACAATAGCAGCAGTGTTCACTGAATCTACAACAAAGACTACAACAGCAGAAGATAAAATAGCTACAACACCAACAGTACAAGTGTCCAGTAAGACTGAAATCACATCAGAATCAACTGCAGCAGTAACTAATCCATCCCCTTACTCACTCCAGACTTGGACAAAGGAACAAACAACTGAAGCGCTACTAACAGATACATTAGGAAGTGTACCATCACCAGCAACACCAAAAACAACTGTTTATCCAACTCCAAACACTTTAAGAGAAGCACTACCAACTACAAATACAACTATAAATGAAACACCAATAACTATACCTTCATACCTAACACAAACAAATCTAACATCAAAAACAGGATTGACCATTGCAATTTCGTCTGTTGCTCAGACATCTGACCTATCAACAATATATTTAAATATTTCACAAACCTCTGCAAATCCAGGAATTTCAAGTGAAACACCAAATATAGAATCTACATTTTTGCCTTTTGCAGTGGATCAACGTAATGGAAGTGTAACACCAAATACAACACATGTTACACTGACTACTGAATCTTTCAGCTCCCCAACATTAGCACCAGCTCCAAATTCAGTGTCAACTCTGTCGACTAAACCTACCTCACCAGTATCTACAACACTCAGTGAAGATTTGACTACTGCTATTGGTTACACAGAACAACCTTTCACACTTACAAGAAATGCAAATATATCTGCTTTTCAAGGTCCACTAATTACAAGCATTACAAGGGAAGAAGTTGCTCTATTAAATTCGACTAACCCTGAAATAAGCATAACTGAAGCAAATGTAACTGAGGACACTGCAATTTTGGCTACATTAACAGAAGATGCCACTTCAAACAATGCTTCAACAGCAGAATCAACAACGTATACAGTTCCTCTCTCCATTATGTATGTTAAATTCTTATACAACTATAAAAATAAATACAAAAATATTTTAAATGCATTCTGAAAGGAAAACTAATCTAATTTATGCTTTATCTCTTTAGACCTGGAACAGCTATTGTTCAAACCAGGCTGATATTTAACTTTTCTACTCCGATTCCAAGTGAAACTTTGGTCCTTAGTGCAATTACAGCCCTTTTGAGTTCTCGGCTAACACTCATCAGTGATTCAATACATGTCCTGAACTTCACCTATGAAAGTATGTTTTTGTTTATTCACTTACTCAAAATACATCTATACCTATTCACTTGAATGTTCCAGTCATATGAAATGTACATCATTATAACACATTCTAAAAGACATTTGCTTTATTTTCTAGACATTTCAAACGCTTCCTATGCCGTCATCTTCACATTCAGCCTCAGTAACATCAGCATCTCTGAGAAACCTGACCTTAGCAACAACACTGTCACCCAAGTGCAGAGTTCCATTAATAATGCTGTAAGTATAAATATTATTCAACCAAAAATAAACAGAGCATATTCCTCTGATCAGATCCAGTTCAGTATACTGTGCAATAAATAATATTACAGAGACATAAACCACATTTTTAAAATTGGTCCTTAAAACTCAGGAAGAACACTGGGTACACTATATTTTACCAATGTTCTATTTTATATATTTAAGACATCTGCCAGCTTACACAGTTTTATGTAATAATAAACAAATCATTGTCAATGAATACAGCTGAACACACTCTTGAATGAACCTGGACAAGACCAATTTGAACCAAAGTCCTCTATCTTCATGTAAGTTTACATAGCAGTGATTTCTCTTCTGAATATACTCCATTCACTATCCTGAATTCAAGTACAACCTTTTGTCTTTCTATGTAGAAGTTCAAGAAAACAAATTGAAGGTTACATGGAGTACAGTTTCCAAGATGTAGACACTAATACACTAATCAATTTTCTGAGTCAGTTGCAGAACCAAACTGGTAAGTTGCACCGCCCTATTGTGCATTATGATTGGTCTCATAGTGTTGATTAAGCTTAAATATATAACTTATTTATTATTGTATTATTATTTCCATTAAGATAAAAGTAACTTTTATTTGTAGCATCTCCTACAACGGTTTCTCCTTCAACTGCAAGACAGCTGAAGTTGACTTCTGCTGCTGATCCAACAGTTATGTAAGATCTAATGTGCGCAGTGGAGAAATTGCTTTTTTATACTTAAATTTTAAAGTTAATAAACACAATGCTGTTTCCTTGTAGCTCTGGTTCAGCTATGGTAATGGCCAGACTTTTATTCAACTTCTCATCTCCTGGTCCCAGTGAGAGGATAATCCTCAGAACGATTACAGATCTGTTAAATTCTCGAATCACAAACCTCAGTGATTCAGTAACAGTGCTTAACTTCACCTATGAGAGTATGTCTCTTTTCAATCACAATTACACAAACAGCTACTATTTGCAAAACCATCATATGCCTATAAATTCCGTATCTATATTAGTAATATTAATGGACATTTTTAATGTATTTCCCAGAAATTTCAGACACTGCCTATGCAGTCACTTTTGAATTCCACCTCAGTAACGTCAGCATGCCAGAAACACTTAATCTCAGCTATAATACGTACACAAAGGTGCAGAGCTCCATTAATGAAGTGGTGAGTGTAAACTATTCCTTTTGAATTGTTAGTACAACATACTAAACATAATGTCAACTAAACTAAAATCAAATCAAAGTAACACATAAAATGGACTTGGTGTGTGTATTTGAATAAATTTGATTTACATTTCTTAAATGCAATGAAACCATGTGACATCATAACAGTATAGCCTATCTCAAGCACTTCTTTCAAATGAGGCAAATAGGTACTGAGCTCCAGGAGGTCTTAGATCTGCTCTGGGAAATCCATTCAGTGGGTTGTGCCTGATAGAACAGGACAGAAACAATAGGCATGTTTGTAAGAAAAGCAAAGAACTGAAAATGTGGGACCTTTAAGATGCAGAGTTTACTTCAAAATCATTTGTTGTTAAAAACTAAAGCATTTACATTCTCCAGCTAAACACACTTCTTAATGCACCTGGTGCAGAACCATTTGCACCGACGACCTGCAATTTCACGTAAGTTAAAATCATTCGTTTAGCTTTTGATAAAAATTAATGTAATGCTTACTAAAAAGTTACAAACTTCTTGGTATGAAGACCATTTACCTTTTGCCTTTTCTAAGTAGTAGTTCAAGGAATCAGATTGAAGGTTACATGGAGTACAACTTCCAAAATGGAGATATTAATAGCCCAGTCAGCTTTCTCAGTGAGCTCCAGAAAATGACTGGTGAGCTCACAAATTTGGTTTAATAATAATAATAATAATAATAATAATAATATTATAACTAATTAAAAAAAAGAAAAATAAATGAATAAAAATACTACTACTCCTAATAAATTTAATTGCTGCTTTTGTTTATTGGGCAAGTTTCATTTGCTTTACCTACTAATAATGAGCATTTTCTTTCAGGTTATTATACATCAATTCCTCCATCAACTGCAAAGGTTACATTGTTGTATTCAGCAGCTCCTACAATAATAAAGTATGAAAATTTTAGACATCAAAAACATTTAGAAATCATTCTAAATTATCAACAAAAAAAAATAATCATATATGGTATCTTCAGATCTGGTTCAGCTGTGGTTCAGACCCGACTAGCATTCAACTCATTCAGTCCCGTTCCCAGTGAGAGTTTGGTCCTCAGTGCCATTGCATCTCTTCTCAGTTCTCGATCCACCAACCTCGGTGATTCAATAAATGTGGTAAACTTCACCTACGAGGGTATGTTTTCTTTATTTATTATGCATTATAGCAACAACTGTTTATTGTTATTTACATTATTGTCTTATTCTAAAAAGATCCTATTTTGATAATAGTCATGTCAATTCCACAGAAATTTCAAACTCCTCCTATGCAGTCATCTTCACAATCAGCATCAGTAACTTTAGCATGCCAGAGAACCCTGAACTCAGGAATGACACCTACATCCAAGTGGAGGACATCATCAACAACGCTGTAAGTGTACCTGTGGAGTGCATGTTAGGTTATCTGTAGGAGCATGGTACATTGGCACATGAATGTGATTGGTTTCACATACTCTTTGTTCAATAGATTTATGGCTGTATACCTGCAACAAAGTAATGTCCCTCCCCTCCTCTGGAAGTAGCACAACCCCTTTTACAAGGAAATAATTTCTCTTTATGATGAACAAATTACTCTTACTTAACATTTCACAACCTTCATGAAATGTGAAGGAGCATTGTAATGACACAGGGACCCCATCAGCCTGCAGTAGCTTTTGCATTATATGCTGAGGGACAAACTCATACATCTGCTTTAAATACACATAAGACATGGAGACTGGATAAGCATATTCTCATGACCCCTAAATAAAAATAGGGATCTGTATTTTGTGAGGTATCAGGACAAACGTATTACGCTTACCAAATTTTGAATGCAAATTGATCATGAATTATTTGGGAAATTTGCACGTTTTGTCAACAAAAATGTACAAAGAATGAATATTAGCAACAGCTCAACATTTCGAATTTCTAAGTTAACTATAAAATATTTACATTCTCCAGCTAAACACACTTTTCAATGCACCTGGTGCAGAGCCATTTGTACCAAAGTCTTCCAATATCAGGTACGTTGAAAGAAACATTGATGTCTTTTGTGATAATACTTCCTGAACTGATTACCACACTGTTCTTGGTATGATGACCCTTTATCGTTCTCTTTTTCTAAGTAGTAGTTCAGGAAAACAGATTGAAGGTGTCATGGACTACAGCTTCCAATATGGAGATACTAATATCC
>JAQMYG010000038.1:7085162-7096389 GCA_030014215.1 Clariallabes teugelsi | reverse complement strand
CAGAGGTGAACCCAACAGCCAAACCAGCAACCAAAGGAACAACAGACGGCATGCCACATACACCGGCGCCATCTTCCGGTACTGTATCTACAGTAGGAAAGGAAGGCAAAGATATTGATAAAGTCTCTGAGAAAATTGTTAACTACTGTAGGGTTTAGAACACTGCCGGAGTGTTGGCCAGTCCAAATGGCATGAATGGAGTATGGAAGGCTTTTCTTGGCCTGATGGGGTATGGAAGGCATTTTTTTTTCACTCGTCCCCTTCTCTAAGGTGATATGCACTGTGATATGCACCAGTTTCGTGAAGAATTGGGTCCCCTGCAGGAGGTCGAAGGCGGTAGACATCAGGGGCAGAGGTAGCGGTTCTTATTAGTGATGTCATTCAGCCCTCTGTAATCAATGAAGCACATTGGGTTCTGTCTTTCTTGGCCACAAAGATGAAGCCTGTCCCAGCGTGTGATGAGGACGTCATAATGATGCCAGTGGCTAATGCCTTGAAAATGTATTTATCCAAGGCCTTCCTTTTGTGTTGGAAGAGTGAAAACAGATGCCCCTGGGAGGAGCAGTGCTGGGAAGAATGTGAATTGAACAGTCATAGGGGTAATGAGGGGGGAGAGAGCTGGCCCAAGACTTGCTAAACATGGCCTTGAGGTCGATATAGTCATGTGGAACGTCAGGAGGTCAGGAAACTCTTCCTAGGGGAGGGGCAAGGGGCAGATTGCAGGCAAGAGGCCAGGCAGAGGGGGCTCCATTCGAGAATGGCGTTGTTTCTCCAGTCTATGTGTGGGTTGTGACGGACAAGTCATGGACGCCCGAGAACCAGCTGGCACTGAGCCTTGTTCATGTTGAGGAAGGAAATCTCTTTGGAGTGGTTTCCAGAGATTCTTAGGGTAACTGGAGCAGTATGATTGGTGATTGGAGGGAGCAGCATTCCATCAAGGCTATGGACAGACTATGGGGCATTCAGGAGGAGAGTGTGAATGCATAGTTCCTTGACCTTTGTGGCACAGATCATATTCTGGTCAGAACCAGAGTCGACAAGGGCATGGGCTATGGGACTTATTGTCAAGGAAGAGCATGACGGGAAAGACTGGATGGCCACTGTTCTTGGGCGACCCCCTCCAGTGTGCCTAGGCTATGCTTTTAATGGCCAAGCTGGCCACAGTAGAGGTATGCTCCCGCTTGAATCCAGGGTTGTCATTTATCCAGTGAGATCCGGGTTTTCCCAACCTGCATGGGCTCAACGGCCAGGTTGGAGTGTTGGGGGGTTGGTGCCTGCCCCTCGAGGTCCATCAGGTTGTTAAAATCTTCAGGAAGCCCGTTCAGGAAAGTATCATAAAGCACCTTAGTGTCCCACTGAATGGCAGCTGCCAGAAACTCAATAGCGTAACCATAAGCAGCCCTAATGGAGCTCCAACAGCTGTCTGGCAGCCTCCCTCTCTATGTGGGAGCGATCAAATACCTTTCTCATTTCTTCAGTGAAGGCACTGAAGGTGGCACAGCAAGGGTCGTTAGCGTCCCAGACAGCCATTCCCCATTCATGGGCTATCTCCGTAAGGAGGATGATGATATATTCCAACTTGAAATGCTCAGTTGAGGGTTGGAGCTCGAGTAACAGGAAACATTGTGACAAGAATGTGCGGCAGGTACCAGGATCTACATTGTAGGGTTGGGGGTTGGGTAGACGAGGTTCATGCCGACCTGGGAATGTGAGAGTTGAAGGGTGTGCAGAGCATACCAGGTTGACAACTCAGATAAGATTTGGGATATCTGTAGGTGGCTCTTCTGCTGAGAGTTAATAAGAGCGCCCGGCTAGGCAATGGTCTGACGAAGCTTGGCTTTTCTGACAGATCGGCAGATCGACTATTAGCCCGGAATTGGAGCTTGGTACGAAGACCCAGCCTGGGGCGAGAAGCATCTGCTAGGTCTGTCATGGCTGCAGTGTGCGGTCACGGGTGGAGGCAGGGAAGGAAAGAACCCAATAGAAGAATAAGCGTTGTTTTCCAGGTTAGGGTCGATAACCAATGATCCAGAAGTAAAAACAATCAAGTCCGGAGATGTTCAGTTCTAGTTCTGCTGAATCTCAGCTCTCACAGTAATCAAGAAGTTTTGGCAAATGTGAGATGAGCCTTTGTGTTCTTTTTGGTCAGCAGTGGGTTATACATGAATGCCATTTTTGCCCAGTCTCTTTCTTATTGTTGAATCATGAACACTGAACTTAACTGAGGCAGATGAGGCCTGCAGTTCTTTAGATGTTGTTCTGAGTTGTCGTTCTGCTCTTTTGTCTATTTTGGTAGGCAAGACAAGACATTATTTGCATATGTTCAAAAATGTACTTTCCATTATATTAAGTACACTTTCCTACTTTAATGTTCAATATTTAATACATTGTAGCATATTTTAAAAAGGCCAAATTCAAGGAAATGTCTTGCCACTATGGTCATACATGGAATACTACTACTAGAATAATATACTTTTCACCTACATTTTTTTTTTTCATAAAATAAATCTGATTAACAAAAGCATCAATATCTTATAAAATAACTTTAACACTAAAATGATGAAACAATAATTTAGTATCATTAATTATGCGAAATAAATATCAGTCACCCCGAATTATGTAATTGGTCTTACTGCTGCACACAAAGAATTGTATTTTAAAATACATTTGACAACTAGAAATGTCCTGCGTCAGATGCCACTAGATAAAGAGTACTCTACATTTGTTTAGAATTGATTAGAATCATAATTTATTTGCAATTTTATGTGATGCTTTTAAGTCAGTCATTGGTGATACTCATTTTATAATTATAACAGTTAAAAACTGGACATAGAACTGACTACATCTAATAAATAATTGATTTGGACATAAGTGAAAACCATGTGATCTTAAACATGGAAGCCATTTTGGAAATAGTTATGATTTTTCCCAGGAAGAGAAGTAACACCAGTTACAATAAGTTATTGCTTTTAAAGAAGTTCTAGGTGTGAAAGAAGAAATACATTTCAGGAGATTTTTACCACCCAATCATGGGTTGTAGCACAGAGAGCTGTTATCTTTATACTGTATCTAAATAGGAATAATATTCATGAAACGAATCAGTCTGGCCATAGCACAGAGAGACAGTGCTGGTTAAAGTTGTAAACGAGGTACTACTCAATGTAATGCATTAGTGTCTGATGTCCACACTACACTAGAACCTAGTGAAATTTCACTGGTTTCACTGATCTCTCACCAGCATACATACCTGAGTGTACTTCTAGTGTTTTATGATTCAGCAGGCCTACTTCAATCAAAGGATGCAGGCAGCTTGTTATACCTCTATTATGAAAACGTCAGCAGGAGAAAGAGAAAAAAAAACTTAAGAAAAAAAAAAGTTAAGGAATAGCCTTCCACTTAATATCCAGGTTTGAACCTTTGTTTCAGAGAGGTACTTGAATGGGTCATGAAAATGTTGGCATATTTCTTATCTTAGCAATATTTTTAAAATGAAAGTCTACATGAGCTTTAAATCTAAGGCTGGAATCATTAATCACACTGAGGTCTTTTACTGCTGCACATGATGAAACAAAAAGGCGATGCAGAGTTAGAATTATTACACTTACACAGAGTTTTCACATTTTACCTAGACTTCCCCTTCCTGATAATGCAGTTAGACTCCTAGTGAGCAACTTGTTTAGCGGCCAATAGATCATTTTTCCTTTTTTTATCAAGTACCAGTAGAATCAACTTTGACGTTTGAATAATGACATACATTACTGTTTAACTGAATATCTATTCAATTATTGACGCAATATATGTTGGGTGTTGTCTGTTTTTATTTTTACAGAGTGTTATCAAATTCTTTGTAAGACTACCTGTGAATAATTCCTAGAGAGGGTGTGGCATGAATTTAATTATGGGAGTGCTACTGCGTATTCTCCTCTGACACAGTTGTGACATGTATTTGAATTGTTTGTATTGATTTGCATATTGATAGTTCATACAAACTACTTTAATATAAAATATTGGAAGAATCAGTAAGACTGTTCTGTAAAAACATCACCTTAGTTAACTGACCTTTTACCTGTATGTACTTCTGTCACATTTTTTTAGCATTTTAAGAAATTCTGTTAGTCATTTTATTGTTATACACTCACAGGAAAACAACTTACGTTAGGGTGTAACAAAAGTGTCTCCTCCCAAAGCGTCAGCAGCCCAGTTAAACATTCTGTAATTAAAGCCATTTAACTTGATCTTTTCAATACGTACCTTGCAATACTTGTTTCCTCAACAGAACAGTCTTACTGTATTACATAAATAATTAAATTAACATGTTCAGAAAATTATAAAGTAATAAAAGTTTTTGTTCACAGACAGGAAAACGCACACAATTAACCTCAATATAATAGATAATTTTAGCATATGGTTAATCAGTCATTTTAATCTTTCACTCTAACACCCTCACTATATTTAGTGGTGACTGAAATCTGGGACTAATATGGAACGTTATAGCCACCTGTTTGATTCAAGATGTGTACTAAATACATCACTTTTCCTGTTTGTCAGCCTTTCACTCAACTGTCAATATGAAGGACTTCACTGCTCCACCCCAAAGAGATAATTTAGAAATGCCATTTTTCCAGATAAAGAAGGAAAAGGAACAATTTACCAGATAGAGAAGGGAAGATGCATCGTGGTCTTACATATAATCAATAAACTCAGGGTAAATGTGAAATGCAGTGCAACCTTTGATGTGCAATTGTATTTATGACAGAGTGACAACAATGCAAATAGGAATAATTGGGAAAAGAACAGCAACAAGTAGTTGCCAGATAGAAAAGGAAAGAAGCATAGTGTTCATAATCTAAATTCATAATCATAATTCTAAAAATAAATGCAAATTTTTTAGGATCATCTGCCTTGTTATGAAACACAATGAAATGAAATGTTGTACAAACTTTTACAATATTTAGACTTTTTTGTTTACTTGGCTTTTTAAAATTTATAAATCTTTCATAGTTGGTGGGTTGTTATCCCATTCCAGTATGCACAACCTTTTTATACAAATTGTATAAATTGGCCGCTATGTGTTCTTTTATTTTGTAACTGCATTCTTCACATTTACTTACACCTGTTATTATTCCGATGAGCAAAGACAGATAATTTGTGTGAGCAAAGCAAAATAGGGTGGGGCCAATGCTGTTGACGTTAAACGCCTTAATCTTTTCCACTCCTAACGTCAACTTGCAGGTTTTATTAAATCTCCTTCCAAAACTTTGAAGGAAGCTTTCTTTAAGAGATATCACTGAGTGTGTTACAGTGGACATATTATACCTTGAGACTGGATGGTTATGACTTTGGAGAATAAACTAAGGTAAAATACCTGCCATCTTTTATACCTATTTAAATTCTTACTTTTGATGCTTTCATTATTATGTGTTGTTTTTTGTCCAAATGAAGCACATCGAACAAATAGCTTATTCACTGTAGAGCGGCAGTTGTTATCTGATACACAACAGTTATTGTTCTTTCCAGCTATTGGATACCACCAACCTTAAAAGCTTAAAATAATAACATGTTAAAAATCTTAAAAATATCTTTAAAATAATTATTTTATTTAAAATTAAAGAAGCATTCACTACTATTTAATATGAAACTACAGAATTGATTATTTTAGCACATAAATGTGCTACACATTTTATTTCATAGCCAGTACAGAAATCTCAATCTGTGTGAGTAAATACGCAACTAAGTAAAGGTGTTATCATTTAGTCACAGCTTATTTAATGATGACAATATCAGACTCAATAAACTAAGATATAATATCACTGTAAATTTATAGGTTTGCCTTCGCTAAAAATCATGGCATCAGAAAAACCACAGTCCTCACCATATGTAAGTAAAATGATGTTTTGTTCACTTTAAAATCACTGGAATATTTCTACAACTACACTAGAGTTTATTGTTCATTTAACATTAATCAGCAGTTTATTTTGCATTTCATTTTTAATCATTTGATCAAGTCAACATTTAATTTTGGTGGGTAATTTCTTAATGATTTCTGTTGTATTCATTAGAAAAAAGTTTTGCCTTGTCTCAGGGCTCAACTAAACGCAAGACAAAGCTGTTAACCTACTATATGCTTGGTTTATAAAAGAACATTTATGGTCTTTATTAGGGTAACTTTTTTCATGTTTAGACATGTTTAAATGGTAGGAGATTTAGTTTAAAAAACACAACATACAGGTTTAGGTTTGACATTAATATTATTATATCATATTAATATTATAACATATTAATATTACGTGATCATACCATCATTACTATATAAGAACTTAATTGGGAAACAATTTACCTCTTTTAGACTTTAAAAAATAATCAATGAAAAAAACAGCATGTGCATTAAAAAGATATTTAGAATTGTAATATGTTTTATTTGCAACAGTATGTATATGGTGTGTGCTTACCTGGACTGGTGCCAAAGCGTAAGTACATATTGTTTCTTCCTTGTGTGTATCTGGATGAATGTAATGATCATTGTGCACAACACAAAAAAAAAATCTGGAATTAAGACTGTGGGGAGTGGGTTAAATATACCACAGTAGTTAAATATCTACATTTAAGAGTACTATATCTCAGTATTTCCTTTAACAAAATCCCTCATTTAATATTGACTGATTGCAGGACAAAAGAACAGCAGAATCTGGAGACATCCAAAATTGAAAAAATAAGTATCAAGGGTAATTTTGCCCAAAACACAAATGTACTGGACAAAACTAATAGAGTGACTTTACAGCAACCTGCAGCTTTACATATTTCAAATCCTACAAGAGCTAAATCAGCATTTAGCAATATTAATTCAAAAACAACCAAAGCAGCATTCAGTGCTGCAAAAGGAACTACAAAATCAAAAGTACCTTCCAACAAAGTCTCAATAAAAATGGCATCACAAGCATCACAAAAAGAAACAGCGGCTCCAAGGATTATTAGTAATTTGCCAAAGAAGACTACTTCTCGAAAGTATGTTCAACATTCATTATTTATTTAACAGCTCATTAAAGTAAATGATTACTAATCCTCACTGTAATTTGTCAATTTTTGTCTCTAGACCTACGGCCACGGTAAAGCTGCTGTTTGACTGTGCATTTCCTATACCAAGTGAAAAGCTGGTCCTCAATGCTATTGCAAACTTGCTGCAAGCTCGTTCTGCTAACATCCCAGATTCTGTGACAGTACTGGGCTTCTATCACAATAGTATGTTTTATTTCTAATCTACAAATGTCAAATTATCTGTCCTCTTCCTATGGAAGTTAAAACTGTGCCAACCATACTATAAAAAAAAAGAAAGAAAATGATGTTGGATTTGTTCCACAGAACTTTCAGTCAACTCCTACGAGGTTGTTTTCATAATCAGCATCAATATCATCCTGCCAGAGAACCATGGCCTCAGGAAAGATATATACATGCAAATCCTCACATCCATTGACAACACAGTGAGTAAACTTGACCACATGTGTAGGATTTTGATCTGTAGGATATTGTATTTAATAAGCATGTAATAAAATGAAAGTGATTTGTTAAATCAATTATAAATTTGAGATTTTAAATTCATGAATGATCTCTGAAATAATTGAATTGATTATTTGGTTTGACTGTTGATTATTTGGTTTGTTTCACTGAAGTCTATGCTTTTCACCTCCAGCTAAACACCCTATTAAATGAGCCTGGAGCAGAACCATTTGATCCACATACCTCCTACTTTATGTAAGTTCAGATGTATTAATTCATGTTGTTCAGTAATTTGTATGATTGTCATATTGAACTATTGCTGCTCTCGTCACAGGAATTTGGAAATTGATATAGAGTACAGATTTGGATGTGGGAATAGTAGACAACCAATCAGCTTTATAAAAGAACTCAGCGGTATGTTACACTACACATTGTTGTCCTGTAAATGGAGAACACAAGGTTGAATAAGTGTTGTAATACTTGTACATTTTATTCATTTCTATTTTATTTTATTTTAACTACAGCAGCTTCTGCAGCACCTACAAGAAGTATGGTGACAACCAATGAGAAAAGGTACGCTCAACCTCTGATATACATAGACCATATGACCAAAAGTATATGGAAATGACCTTCGCACTTATATTTCCTTGTTGTGCATCCATATTTATTCTGTCTGTACCATTATAATGTGTTCCACTCTTCTAGGACAACTTTCCAATAGATTTTGGAAAATGTCTGCCAAATGTTGTAAATGTTGCATGACAGTGGGGATTTCTGTTTATTTAACTACAAGAGCATTAGTGAGCTCAGGAGCTGATGTTGGGTTGTTGTGGCAACTGTTAAATGTTTTCATGAAGCTGGCTTTGTGGATCTTATAGGGGTATTGTCAAGCTTGAACAGATCTGGGTTTCTAAATTCCAATCAAGTGAAATTGTAAATCTACAGTGTACAAAGGAACATAGTGTTCTTCCTACTTTGCAACAGTTTTGGGGAGGCACCATATATATGAGTGTGATTGTTAGGTGTCTGTAATTGAGTAATACTAAATTATTTTATTGCACAATAATGGGTAAATTGATGTATTTTGGAATCAGTTGTCATGTTTTCTCCTGTTTCAGACTCAGAAAATTGGTGACTAACATTGAACTTGAGTTTAGGAACCTGTCCTTTGTACCTAAGGAGGATGTAGTTCTGAAAATTGCACATGCTGCATTAAAATCAAAAAGCAGAAAAGTGCGAGATGTTGGAACACAAACGAATAATACTGTTAGCCTACAGAATATCACATACACACGTAAGTTTCAAAATCCTAATGTGTAAAAACAACAATATTTTTAATTGACTGGGAAGTGCCATGATGGATAGCATTGGCATCTCACAGTTACTGGCTCTCTGATTCCTTCCTAAGCTAAGGTTATTGTCTGTGTTATGTTTCAAAGATTCAGCTTATACTATGTGGGCTTTCTCACAGGTCAACTGGGTATGCCAAATTATCCCTAGATGTGAACTAGAATTTAAATATCTGGGTATTTTCCTGTAATGATTGACATTCCATTCAAGGTGTATTCCTGCTGCCCTGACCAGCATTAAACTCTTTCTGAATATTATGTGACCTTAATAATAATAACTGCAATAAGTTATTGATGGTCAAAAACATCTTAAATATTTGTATTAATTAGGATACTTTTTAAAGATAATGATTTTTTTTTCTTTTTGTAGAAAAAACCAACAACTCATACAGTTTAAACTTTGCATTTCTTCTCAACAATTCGATCATTTCTTCAAACACTAATCAAAATGAAACTTACAACATCATACAAAACACAACAAACAACCTGGTGAGTAAAATATACTTTACTGGTCACAAACATTCCAAATTTGTTATAAAAAAATAAATGTGACAGTTTTGATATATTTAAGCAACATTTGACATTTATATTCAGCTGAGTACAATATTAAATGGGGGAAATCAGATGAACCTTACCAACCCACAAGCAGTCATCAGGTAAGTGATAAATCTTAAGCCTCTGTTACTTTTTCAGCACAAAAAAAGCTGACCTATCTGACATATGATTGTTCTGTTTTTTTTTTCAGTGGAAACTCTAGCGTAGTTGTGGCATTACAAGTGTATGTGGTTAATGGAAGTAATGTCCAACTCCAAAGTCCAACTGAACTTATTAATCAGTTAATCGCTGTCAATCAACCGCCATTCACTACAACTACTACTACTACAACAAATACTACTACTACTACTACCAGTCCACAAGGTGGTGTAACCACAACAATTGCACCAGCTGTGGTTCTCAGCACCTCATCTGGCATTCCCTGTGAGAGTTCATAACTAATATGAGTATTCTGTTGAGCTATCAAACTGCAAATTTTACTGCTGTAAAAGTGACAGACTATACTTGTGAGAGTAAGCTTTCTTTAACCACATATACATTTAACTGAACAAATTATAATGTTTTTTCTTTTCCCCTTTAATAAACAGCTACAACTCCAGTGCAGACTACTACTACAGTATCTCTGTCCACAATGTATGAAAGATTTTTAAATAGTTTAACATTTATGTTAATATCTGAGATGCATACATTTTATATAAACATTTCCTGATTTGCAATATGATGTTGTATTTCTCAAGCAGTGGATCAGCTGTTGTATTAGTCAAGCTAGTGGTCAACACCTCCCTTTCTGCACCCAATCTGATTGTTGTGCTCAGTGCTCTCCCAGGACTGCAGCTCCCTCCAAATACCACGATGAACCCCACCGTTGAGGGTATATTCTTCATTCTTATTGCACAGTATATTTAAACCTAAAGAGTTCAGTGTGTGTGTGTGTGTGTGTGTGTGTGTGTGTGTGTGTGTGTGTGTGAGTGTATTTGTGTGTGCCCTGCGATGGACCCTGTCCAGGGTGTACCCCGCCTTGTGACCTTAGCCTCCTGGAATAGGCTCCAGGCCCCCGCGACCCTAAATACAGGATAAAGTGGTATAGACGATGAGTGAGTGAGTGAGTTCATATATACTTATCATTATACTTATATGCATTTGATTTATTACACAGGAAATTTAAACACCTATACAGTTAACCTTAGATTTGACATCAGCAATATCAGCATGCTGATAAACACTAGTGACAGCAACTCCGAGCAACAACTGGAGAGCATCATTAATATCACCGTGAGTATATATTACAATGTGCTTACTGGATATCATCACTTATACTGCAAGTTTGATGTTTAATCTATTTCTTATGTTAAACTTAACTTGGTGTAAGAAATAACTCATGGAAAAGTGGAAAACATTTGAGTTTCCAAAAACGTTGAGTTTCCAACAAATCATTAAATACTGTCAGAACAAGAAGTTTCTTGTTGTAGAAAGCCTGATGCTGTGCATTGCCATTTGACAGGATAATTTAACTATAAAATTTAAATATCGGGATGTTTCTTCCCAGGTGAACACACTTCTAAACAATGTTGGTGCAAATTCATCTACACCGACAGTTTCCAGCTTTTCGTAAGTTCATGCTGAAGACTGCAGTTCTGACATCACTCTGTAAAATTGTAATTGTGAAGTCATTTGTATTTTTTTTTTTTATATATATATTTCTGAATCACTATAATAGGATTTCAGGGAATCAGATTACTGGCAACATGGAATACGATATTCCAAGCTCGCCCAGTCAGCCTACAACTGGTAGGTTCCACCACAATTTAATAACCTTCTTCAACAAAATTTTA
>JAQMYG010000038.1:7066347-7076598 GCA_030014215.1 Clariallabes teugelsi | reverse complement strand
CAACAACAATTTGATAACATTTTTCAACAAATTCCTGCATAATTTCTCTTGATAATAATACTGAAATTTCTAATAACGGTCTCATTGATCTTTTGATATATCGTGTGATCTAGCCCCACTGCCAACGGTTTATACCACGACAACTCCTGTGCCTACTACTCAAGTGTCTCCGTCCACAAAGTATGGATGATTTTTTTTTATGGTTTTGAAAGGATGATTAACATTTGCATTAATATCTGCGATGCATTCATTTTTTATAACCTTTTCTTGATATACAACATAATGCTATCTTTCTGTAGCAATGGATCAATTGTTATCTTCGTCAAGCTGGAGGTCAACAACTCCAATACTGTCTCTGGTCCAATTGCTCTTCTGCTGTCTTCTCAACCTTTAACGCTTCCTGACTCTGTCAAAGTTTTGAATTCCACCCTTAATCGTATGTTTTTCTTAAATGTTACACCTTAGCTTTACTATTTTTTTTTATTTTTATTTTTTTACATTCAACACATTTAAACCTATTGAAGTGAATTTGATTCATTCCACAGAAATTACAAACACCTACTATGTAATTAACATTACATTCAGCATCAACAACATCAGCGTGCCAACGAACCCTGATCTTCTGAATGATACTTACATACAGTTAGAGAGCATCATCAATAACACTGTGAGTGTACACTACCATGTGCTTAGTGGATTTTGTTCCAAGTACATTTATCTTGATCTTTACCACATTTCTTACCCTAACATAAACCATGATAGATTAGTATAGCAAATAACTACACCTAAATCTAACTGCTTTTGGATTTTTAAACAAACTAATAAATTCAGAATTTTTTATTTTTAACAAGGATAAATTATTGACTGAACAGCCAGTTTCCTAGTGTTCATGAACTGATGATGTCGAATTATGTTTGTCAGGATAATTTAACTATGAAAATATATATCTTGACTTTCCTTTCCAGGTAAACGAACTTCTAAGTACCTGGACAAATTCATCTACACCGACTAGCTCCAAGTTCATGTAAGTTCAAGCAGATGATTCGAGTTCTGACAATACTCTGTAGAAATATGATTGCAAGGGGACTGAATATCATAAGCATGCTTTATTGTCATAATAGGAGTTCAGGAAATCAAATTACTGGTTACATGGAATACCAAATAGCATCCACAAATTTGAATGGTAGGTTCCACCAAAATCTTAAAATCTTTTTCATCAGAATACTAATTTCTCTTGCTAATGATTCTGCAATTATTTTTCATTTCATTTCTAAATCTTTTTCACTTGTAGACATTTCCCCAAAGGATTATACAACTTTATCTCCAGTGCAGACTTCTACAGGATCTCCAATGTATGAGTGTAATTAATTAAAGAATATTTTAATAATATTCACTGTTAACAAATGTGTTCATTAATTTAGAATCATTTGATAGAACTTTCCATTAATTTCTGAAATGCATTCATACCATTATCCTGTGTTTTTCTAGCATTGGATCAGCTGTTATCTTAGTCAAGCTGGTGGTCAACAACTCCACTACTACTGCACCTAATGTGAGTGTCGTGCTCAGTGCTGTAGCAGCACTGCAGAACTCTACAAACAGCACTTGGCTGAACTACACCCTTCAGGGTAAGTTTTTTTTTATTTTTATCGCACAGTACATTTAACCTAAAGAGTTAATTTTCCCCCTCTATAGAAATCAATCATACTGATGTTCATTTGATTTATTCCACAGATATTTCAAACACTGCCTATGCAGTTAACCTTACATTCAGCATCAGCAACGTCAGCGTGCCTACAAACACTAGTGACAGCAACTCCTGGACCCAACTGCAGAGCATCATCAGTAACACTGTGAGTGTACATCACCATGTGCTTTGCGGATATCATCCCTCAGACTGCATGTGTGATGTTGAACCCCCTCATATGTTTACATAAATCTTTACAGACACTTTCTTTGTGTGGGAAATAACTCATCTTATTAAACATAATGGAAAGAATAGAAATAAGACTTCATGATTTTAAAGGTGCAAGTGCAAAGTTTGTAAAATTTTCCAATAAATCATTAAATAGTGTCTGAAATGTAAGTTTCTTGTTGAAGGAAACCGGATACTGTGCACTAACATTTGTCAGAATCATTTAAAACTAATTTTTTTATATTGTGATGTTTCTGCCCAGGTTAACACACTTCTAAGCAATAGTGGCATAAATTCGTCTGCACCCACCACCTCCAACTTCTCGTAAGTTCATGCAGAAGACAGCAGTTCTTGCATTACTTTGTAAAAATACGATTGTGAAGCCATTTGTATCATCACAATATTCTTATGTCATTATAACAGAAGTTCAGAGAATCAGATTACTGGCTACCTGGAATACCAAATTCCAAGCTCCCCCAGTCAGCCTACAACAGGTAGGTTACAATATACTATGATAATCTTCCTCAACAAAATCTTGCGGAATTTCTCTTGATAATGATTCTAAACTTACTACTATATTTTCTCATTACCTTATCACTAAAATTTGTGGTCTAGCCCCAACTCCATTCCTGACTACTATCAGTTCTCCACCTGTGATTGCACCAATAACAAACCAAGTGGCAACCACCACAGGAACACCCAAGACAATGTAAGTGTAATAATTTATAAATTCTACATTTATAAATCAAGAGAAAAATGCATTCTAAATTGTTTCTCTAAATGCAATGCAGGTGTGTAAACCACAGAACAGTTATAGTTATGTAGTAGTTTTTTTTTTTTTTTCCTGTAACATGAATTAATTTGAATTAATAGTTTAAATTAAAAGAATTAAAAGAATTATACTATCACCTTTACTCAATGTCAAATACACATGTTGTTTTGTTATATAAATCTAACACCATTTTGTCATCACTTTGTTTAACCTCACTAAAAAGGTTCTCTTTGTCAGCATTTAATTCTTAATGTACCCTCACAGAACTTTCTTTTGTTCTCACCTGTTTCAGAGTTGGAACTGTAGTGATTGACATCTCTGTGATCTTTGATAACTTGATCAACCTTCCTACAAAGGAGATGGTTCTTAATGCTGCTAATTTGAACTTAAAAATAAAACTCAGAACAACACGTACTACTGCGGCTCTGAGTGAGCCTATTATTACAAGGAACCTCACCTATTATTGTGAGTCTCTTATTCTGGAGTTTTATAGTCTCTGATTAGAAACAGATATTGTCTATCGACACCAAGAAAAAAAATATTGTATGAAATTATTTTTGTTATTTACAGTATTAATTTTGTGTTTCTTTTCTCAACCCATTTCTCTTTTAGCAACGGGGAGCAACTCATTTCTTATAAATGTGCAATTCGAGATCTCCAATGTTTCTTTTTCTGCTCAGTGTAATGCAAACTTCGACAACAGCACCTATACTGAAATACAGCACCAAATCAACTCCCTGGTTAGTTAGTATAATTGTTCTAGGTCACAGGTTACTTTTCCTCATTTTCCACATTTTTTATAAAAATACTCTTTCTCCTCTAATCTGTTTCATTAATATTTAAATTTCAGTTGACTGCTTTGCTGAGTGCTCCACAAACCACAACGATTAGCTTCTCAACCGCAATCTATACGTATGTAATAATCTCTCTCCTTTATTCTATGACCAATGATTTAAGCATATAGGCAAAAATGTATTATTTTAATATGATAATTCTTTTCTTTTTCATTCCTTTTAGGTGTAATAATACTCAAGAAAAGATTTTTGCTAATCAAACTTATGTGTATAGAGAGAGTGATATTCCGTATCCAAGTCCTTTTCTTTATGCACTACTCAAAGAAAGTGGTCTGATATTCTATACCATGGCTCCTCTTGTGACCATTCAGCCAACTCCAAATCCTGGAAATAGCACCTCCAATGTTGCATGGATTCTGGGATTCATTATCCCTATTGGTATATTGCTCATTCTTTTGCCATGTTGGATCCTACTCTGTGTAAGAATACTTTAATATTTATTCAATTAGTAATTTATTCCAAAATTAAATTTACTTATTGTATCCAAAGTTGGCATCATAAAGTAAAAATCTATTTCTTTATTTTTCCCTGCAGTGTATTCTTTGTGGGTGCTGTGCAGGAATTAGAAAACGCTGGAGCAGACGACGGTCATACAATGTTCGGTCATATGATGCTCAGTATCAAACTCACAACAGCCTCTTCTAAACCACAATAAGACATTCTCACGTGTAGTTTTCAATTTACACTTTCTTAGTCTGTCTTGATGGACAAAAGCAGATGCTTTAAGACATAATTTTTCATAATACATATATGTAATTAAGTCAATATTAAATCTGTTAATTCTCTGAAGTATCTCTAACACTTTAATGCTTTCTACTTTGTATTCCATCCTGTACCTGTATTGCTGGAATTATACAGGATATATCCTGTATAAATAAATTAAATTCAACATTTAGGAATATGCAATATCACAAGATATTTTAATTTATTTTTCTAATTTATTTTCAAATAGTATTTCATGTTAATTTATTAAATTACTCAAATAGAAATAGCACTGTACATTTCATTTCAAATAGTGGGATGTTATATCTGTACAACTGTATTTACTTAAATAATTAGTATGCACTTTATCAGTATGTCAAATAACCACTGTGCCATATGTTCTACTATGTACTCATGCTATGTATTATCAATGTCTTTAAAAATATAGTATCCTCATTAATTGCCAAAAAATACCTCACCTTAATGTTCTTCCTTTTCTCTCTGATCATTTTGTTTAAAATTGCTAGGTAAAATCAATTATAAGCAATACTGTTTAATTCTGGATAAAAACAAATAAAAAAAACAATAAAATATATCTAAGAATAAAACAAACAACGAACAGTCATAGTCAATAGGATTCTGGGAAAAATCAAACTAACAAAAAAAATGGTACACAATGGTAATCTATTGCACAATATAATCAGCAATGCATGAAATGCAAATAGCACACTTAAATTTAAACATGGACTAGAGCCATTGGTTAGAGGACCTAACAGTAGAGTGCCCATAATGTTAAATGAAGTTAAAAATAAAAGACTTATTGTGAACCATACTATGAAAGAATTGCATGAAATGCCTGCCAAGCATCAATGATAAGCTTCACACACACAACATGCATGATGACATCCCGGTCTAGGTCGGGCCGTAACAGGAGTGAAAAGAACAAAAAAGGGGGTGAGACCAAAAGTGCGTTTGCTTAGTTTACAAAATGTGAATAAGCAAATCCGCCAAAAGTTGGCTGTGAGCTTCAGAAGCCGACAAGGCCAAAACAATAAACAAAATCCCCTCTACCTAGTACCAAAGTGAAACAACTAACCTGCACTGAAATAAAGAAACAGAAATACAAAATTCTTCCCTTACTCCCTAACTAACCACAAACCAAGAAAAAACAAAGTGCAAACAAAATGGTGTCAACTCCTTACTAAGCCACTAAATAAAGAATTAAATACAAATATACACAAACGTATTTACAAACCAAACCAACAAAACAAAGAGGGGCAAACACAAAAGCATAATCAAGACAAGCAAAAAGGTCATACACGGAATAGGCAAACAAAAACCAAGTAATCGTCAAAAGGGTAAGGCTAAGCGTAGTCAGGAACGTAGCAAGGGGGTCATACACAGAATAACATTTAGAAGCAATCATGGGAAAAACAGTAAGCTAAACACAGTCTTTAGCACGCTGGTCTGAAGGCCTTAAGTAGGTCTCCTGTAGGACCAATCATCTAGGAGGAGGCCGGACCAACAAAGGACAGGCAGAGCAGGAACCAACAGATTTCAGGCAATGGCAGAAGTGGGCGGAACCTGCAAGAACAAGGAAGAGACAACCCCAATCCCACCACCAGAGACATACCAGAGACAAAGCAGCATAACCAGACACACAAAAAAACAAATAAATCCAATATCGTAACAGTTTATAGAAAAAGTGGGATATAAGGATTAATTTAATCCATTTAAGTATGCCCAGTCAATTCCACTAACCATTATTTACAGACTGGTCACAAAATCTGGCAAAAGCCTTGAATATTTAAAAAGTGAAGTGAGTTTTATAAGGATGTTACATCATAAGAAATTTCACCTATTGATCACTTAGTTCATCTTCATCTTGATGATTAGATCAATTGATGCTTCAAAATGACATAGTTCAAAAAGGCTGAAGCTCTATATGTAGATTCATATGACAAGCCATTTCAAATTAAAATTTTATCTGTCACATACACAGCCATACACAGTATGAAATGTTAAAATACTTATAACTTTTGTAAAAAAAAAAAATTTTTAAAAAAGGAATATCAAACTTGAGGTCATGCTGCTGTGCCTGGCTATGACATCCTTGTGCCAACAACCGCATCACAGACGTGGTGGTATTTAGTACAACAGCTCTTCCTCTCATGTCATATTGCTTAAATATAATCTGGTCACAAAAAGTGTTAGCATTTGCAAGAGTACTTGGTGTCATCAACAATAACAGTGACCCTTAGAGTTAAGTCTAAGCAGAAAGCTTATTTATTTAGCTATTTATTTATTTTTGTGAATAGATTTGATTTAGATAAAGGTGCGGATCAGAGGGGCTTGTAGACATACAAGAGATTTATGGTGAACTGGTGGTTTTTGTTGCTGTATTTCCCCACTCTCTCTGATCATTCATGTTTGTTTGTGTCCTTTATTTCTGTGTTTTCTTCTTGCTCTCCCTTTTAGTCATAGTTGTCTATGCTGTCATAGTTAGTCCTGCTGGAGTCCCTGTTTGCACTCTGTGCAAAAATACATTAACATGTGGCTGTTAACATACAGATACTGATCTCTCTCTCTCTCTCTCTCTCTCTCTCTCTGTTGAGCTAACTGTGGAATTTCTGGGTCGCCAGCAATCTCGACTTCTTCAGCCCTCCAGACCTATCTGACTTATCAATGTGTCCCGCATCTGGTGGAAGCGCTCTGACTGGCTGTTGCTGAGGATGGTTCTGTCTGCTTGGGATCTCAGTGGAGATTAAGGATGGTTCCACCCAATGACCATGAAGATAATCTTAAACATGGCTGATGTGGGCAGTTTTTTCCTGCAATGGCTTATGACTACAGTTTCTAAATAGTATTTGAGTGAAATTCCCACAGTTTTGTACCAGAACCTCCATCAATGTAAATGGACTTTAGATTTACTTGAACATCTTTCTCATTATAACTTTCGGATATAGCACCCAGATATACCAGGTACTGATTTATGGTCATACTATCTGATATCACCCAAATGAGGATAGGTTCATCTGAAGATTTCTTCCAATAGTCATCTCAGGGAGTCTTTCATTGCCACCGCTGGCCCTGGCTCATCAGGCATAAACTGATAAAGAATGGAACTGAGCACCAAGAAACAAAGACAAGTGAAGAGGATGCTGAAAGTGGCTAATAAAAGTCATGGTACAGCCAAAGCCAGTGACTCAGCCAACATAAAATAGTAAAGCATAAGTCAGATGAGACAATCATCAGAAAATGCATGGAATTTTATGGATACTTAAAGGGACAACTTAATACATCCAGCATGACCAAAAATAGGCACTAGGAGAAGTATCAGAGATGCCCAAAACACTGCTCCAGAAGATCCAAATACAACATGTGCCAAGGTCATTCATGAAGCATGTGGATAACACCGTTTAAGTAAAAAAGTTACCAGACATACAATCACACTTTGGGACATAAAAGCAATCATGACATTCTAGCCCAAGGAAAAAAAGAGCCCTGAGATCTATTCAATACAGATTAGAAACAATTTAGTAGTTTAACTAAGTTAACATTATAAAAAACAAGCACACATTTATAACAATGCCTTTAACACTACATAGCAATACAATAACTAGTTAGATAACATAAATATATCTAATGTTTGCTGTTGTAAAAGTTACTGAAGTTCCCACTTACCACTTAACTGAATGATGTGACAGGGACATTGCTCCGGTTTGGTTGTGGGAGTCCTCCCTAACCAAGTCCTTTTCTAGCTTGATCCAGCTTGGCAAATTTTCTTTGTTAAACTTTAATGTCATCATGATTTAATTATGATACGTCACAAATGTGTACAGTTTTATCAATTATAAGGTCTATAAGAGAGTTATAGTCCATCATGTCCGAGTAGCTCAATAACGACATCCACAAATCGTTTCTGTGTCTCGCGCTCATTCTGTTGCAATAAATATTTCCAAGACAGCTCCACCTACAAAGTAAAGGAGTTTATGTGCTCCCCTTTTGCACCTCTAAATGCACAAGAACCATACTGCTATGTGACTGTACATACATGCTTGAAGGTTGTACATGGGCTACATTTCAAGTCTCCTGACCATATGTTTCATCCCAGTAATGAAAAGGAGGTTTATGGATCTGTTGAGGATTATATTATATCTGTTTATGTATCTCCTAGCAGGAGCAGCCAGAAGAAGTAGTAGTAGAGGAAGAAGACGAATTGTAAAATTGTAAAAGTCCCAGGTCAAGCCCAAAAACATAGAACCCCCAACCTGCAAGTCTTTGTGAAGTATACACTTTTGCGAGTTCACATCATATGATACTAAGCACTTCATATATCTATATCTATCCATGAACCTTCATATAAACTTCAGATTACCTTTGACGTAGGTTTTTGATACCCGTGTTTTGGTATGTTTTCCTGTTCCATATCATCATTAAAATCATATTCTTACATGCAATTGTGTCCACCAAGTACCTGTTCTTGATTATTATTATTATTATTATTATTATTATTATTATTACATACTGTTGCCAATTTTATTGATCAACTGAACCATAAGACACAGGTGACAGCTGACTGATAAAACAAGCCATATCATAGTCATCTGAATTCGGCTGTAGCTAGCTAATGATTTTTTAATTATTTATAAGTATTATATTAGATTGGGATCGGTGCCTGTAACTTTCAAATGTAAATATTGGCTACTGCAGTGCATCCTTGAATATATAGCATAGGCATACATGTATACCATTAAAATGGTACAGATGGTGTTTTATCAGGAACAGCTATTAGGTAATAAATTAGTATAGTATATCTGCAGAGGGCGCAGCAAATTTTCAAGTGTTACATAGTGTCATTTTCTGGGTGCAGAGTTCTTTGAGTCAAATGGGTTGTAGTTTCTTTACTGAAAGTGTTGACTGGACTCTGAGGAGTGTGTAGTTTTAGGAAATTACCTCAGGTGCACTTGTCCAGAGTTAATTAAACAATCATGAGCAATCTTGGATCAGCACATGGAGGGCAGTTTGAGCTTCAATATACGTAAGGTAAGCTTCTTTATTTAGCTTTTTTAATCGATGATCAAATAATTCCAGCAAATACTGACAAAAATATTAATTCATCCTGCATTTTGAGAATATGTAAACATTACCATGGTAAGACAGCTTAACATTACATAAAGAAGTTAATGCTACGTTAATGATTAGATAAAATCACACTTGTCCCTCCGTTAACTTTACAGAGTATGTAACTTTGATGAGTATTTTTGGCTTATATCTAAGTTGCATAGACTTGCAAGTTTGTGATTCGGTCTAATGAATATCACAAAAGAAAACTGATAGTATTGTAAAATAAAATAAAAATCTGGCCACAGTATAACTTCTTATTACTTATTTCTTTCTTGTGATTAGATGGTTAGAGATGCCTTGCTGATGGAGCACCAGGAGGCAGCTTGTCAAATACTGTATTTTGGTTGCTCACATGATTGAGATGCATGGCTAAACAATTATACCTTTAGTTAAACAATTAACCTTTATTTTAACTGTAAATATGCAATATACATTTATTTTAACTGTCTATTCTCTAAACTGGCACGCTTGCAAGTTTTTTTTTTTTTTTTCAATTCTTTTCATGCCACACTTTGGATTGTCTTTTAAAGGAGGATGCCAACCTGAAGTCAGAGCGAAATGTATGCTTTGGGGATTGTTCTGTTGTTTTCCTCTCTGCAGGTTCCCTTCTCTCCAAAAGGCTGTGAGTACTGATTGAATACAACATATTAAGCAGAAACATGACTTCTGCTTTTCTATAAAAACATTTCAAAAGATCACATGCAAATAGTTGCTTGTTTATTAGACTTTCTGCTCAAAAATGCAATAATCATACCTTCATGAAGGTAGAATCTAGTGTTCAGATTTTCTTTTGAAGGTGCTGAATCATTCATTCATTCATCTTCTATACCGCTTTATCCTTGTATTCAGGGTCGCGGGGGGCCTGGAGCCTATCCCAGGAA
>JAQMYG010000038.1:7027741-7047946 GCA_030014215.1 Clariallabes teugelsi | reverse complement strand
TTAAGTACATAACTCCACATGTGTTCATTCATAGTTTTGATGCCTTCAGTGAGAATCTACCAATGTAAATGGTCATACAAATAAAGAAAACACATTGACAGATAGATGAGAAGGTGTGTCCAAACTTTTGGCCTGTACTGTATGTGTATGTATATATGTGTATGCGCAGAAGATCGGGAGAGGTGGAGAGAGATGATGAATCTAACACTGTAGGGTGCTTTTTGTTTTTTGCTAGGGTTTTTCCTTTTGTACCCCTCGAGCAGTTCTGGGTTGCTGTATAATTTTTCCCAGAACTTTGCTGACTGCCTACGAGGAAACAAATCATAAAGCAAAATATCAACACTTGGTACATTTTTAAATTAATATTAAATTCATAAGAGATATTTAAAAGTCATACGCAATATGCTAACATTTTTCTTCCCGAAACATAAGCTCTCTTTATCACAACTGGCCTTAAATGTTGAGGTGTATGAGATTGTTGTTGCTGAGGGTGAGGTGCCTCAGGATGTTTTGCTAACTATAGAGAAGCCATGATGGCTTTACAAATTTTTTCTCAGTGCATATAATTAGGCCTAAATAAAGTACATTTTCATAAAAATTGTAAATCTAACAATTTTCAAAATGCAGAAGTTAATTTAGAGTTTGCTTTTTGTCCTGTTTCGGTAATGATAATGAAAATGTCCTGTTCACATCCTGACAACAGAATATTCAATATTTAACTGGAGAGATATAAAGAGATGATCTTACCTGGTAGCCATCTTAAAGTAACTGGCCCATGTGGTCCATCACTAATAATCAAACCTTATTTACATTCTGTATGTGCGTTTAAACAGTCCTTAAAAATGTTGTGGAGGATGAGAACATCGGGCATGGATACATAATTTTCCTACTTTTTCTTTATTATAATAAATGAATATTCATCTAAAATAATCTAGAGAAACATCCATTAATTTTTTTCTAATTTATTTTATGTTCATTTGTTCAAATTACAACATAGCACACATTCAAACACAGCCGGACGCATTGCAGTACTGAGAATTTTAGCAGAAAATGCAGTAAAATAGAAAAATAATTAATTTTCATGTTGAATTTACACATTCTGCAAGGTAGAGAACAGTATAGTCTTTATTCTGATGCTTTTATATAATCACTAAATTACACATTGTATATTTAAAATTATTAGTGCCATGATGTTTTAATAGATTTGTGAGAATCATCCATATTACAATTTTTTTTTTTTGTGTGTGTGTGTGTGTGTGTGTGTGTGTGTGTGTGTGTGTGTGTGTGTGTGTGTGTGTGTGTGGTTTAAGGTTAACAACGTCATACCTGCTTAAATCTTTACAACTGTACATACTTACGCATTATGTTGACAAGATGAAGCATGTAGAGAGAAAACAACAGTGGGTGTAAACCAAAACCTGTGGAACACCAAACTTCAGTTTAGTACACACACAATTGTTACCGTTGGCATCTACAAACTGATAATGATCAGTTTTCCATTAACTTTCCATTAATTTTCTAATTTAACAAAGAGAATAGTCTGATCAGTAGAATCAAAAGCTGCACTTGGCTCAAGCAACACAAGCAAAAAGACAGAACTATGATTAGATGCCAGTAGGTCGTCATTTTCGCGCTTTTACCTGCACTGTCTCTGCCGCCATGATACCTAAATGACTAATACATTCAGTTATTCCTATGTAGATATGAGCTACAACCTTTTATATGATCTTGGAGAGTAAAGAAGAGATTTGATATTCACCTATGAATAAGTGCTAGCTTAAAATAATTTGTAATATAACCATTGCTAAGTAAAGAATTGAGCATTTTGATATTATCCTACAGTTAGGCAGCTTACAGGGGGGTAAGGGTTTAGGTTATGATATTATTTTTTTTAACTGTTCTCACAGAACTCGCATTAGTGGGTCTTTTTAAGATGCTAAAGACTTCTTCAGACATCCGTCTACTTGTTAGCAAGCTTAACCTCATAGCTCCAGGACAGGACTAAAGAAGCAAACCGACCTCTTCTTGGATGATCATCTTTGTCATTTATTTTCAGGTAGTTGTGCTGATGAAGGCACTTCGAGTGTAGAAGCTGACAACGACATCGCTGTAGCTGACGCATCATGGGAAAACAACATGTTTGACTCCTCCCCCCATAATCTCCCATACTCTGGAGCTGACATCAGTGCAGGAACTTCCATTAACGATTATTTCATACACAGAGACGCTGTATGTTCTTACAACACCGAGCACGGATCCGTTAGTAACACGTCTTTCCCTGAAGGTCACTTTCCACATGCTGACGAGCGAATCGTTTCAGAGTCCCATGCTGGTACGTTTAAACCTGACAGGTTCGTGGTGTGTAAGTATTGTGGGAAACACTTCCCCCACACCAGCGCACTTGTCCTGCATCAGCGTGTCCACACCGGTGAGAAGCCATACTACTGCGCTCTGTGTGGGAAGCGCTTCAGTCAGGCGTCCAGTCTGAAGAAACACTACGGCATGCACCGAGGTGAGAAACCCTTCAGCTGCCTGCACTGTGGAAAACTGTTCTCGGATCAGAGCAACCTGAAGAAGCATGTTAACGTGCACACGGGCGAGAAACCATATGGCTGCGTGCAGTGTGGCAAAACCTTTAACCAGTCCTCCAACCTGAAGACACACATGAAAATCCACACACGGGAAAAACCGTTCAGCTGCGAACACTGTGGCCAGATCTTCGCCTACAAAAGCAGTCTGGTGAAACATCAGCAGAGGAACTGCCTTACGCTTCAGAACCCTCTGCATAACCCTTTGCCACAATTTTAGACTCTTCTAATCCTGGGAGTAATTTTTTGCATTATAAGGATACTGTACACAGTTGGGGTAATCTGACCCACCCTGGAGTGACGCTCTCACCTGCACGTGGTGTTTAGTCCTCTCTGGATTAATAATATCCATGTTATTTTCTCTTCTTCAGAGAATATCCCTGCACAGATACTTCACAGGAGCATGTGTCTGAAGGATATGCTCGGTTCCCTGCCTGGAGCATTAATATGAACACTTCCCGTGGTAAAGTCCTTCAGACACTATACTGGTGATTTCATTAGTCTTTCATTACAAACCACTGGGATTTCCTGTTTAATAAATAGCTATGTTTAAAATGATAGAGTTCAGTATTAAATGGTTAAAGTGGCGCTTGGAGTGTGTTGTGTAAGTATCTTACACAGAGACGGTTTAGTTTCTTAGTTACATGCCTGGTGAAGAATGATTATTTTTACAGCGTCCTCCACAATTATTGGCACCCCTGGTTAAGATGTGTTCTTAGGCTTTTAAGAAATTAATTTTTCATTTAAACAATATAGAACCATAATTGAAAAAAAGAAAAATATCCAACCTTACAATTGGACATTTGAGTACAATTTTATGTTCAATTATTCAGTGGAAAAAAATAACCCACATTAAGAAACATTTTTTTACATGGAATAATGTGTGCCACAGTTGGTGGCACCCTGAAGTTATTACTTCGTACAACCCCCTTTTTGCCAACAAGACAGCACTTAATCTCCTCACAAGTTTGGAGAATGCAGATAGAGGGATCTGTGACCATTTCCTCTTTGCAGAATCTTTCTAGATCATCCAGCATCCTGGGTCCTCTCTTATACACTCTCCTCTTTAGCTCACCCCACAGGTTTTCAATTGGGTTGAGGTCTAGGGACTGAGATGGCCATGAGCTTGATTTTGTGTCTGTATAACTATTTTTGGGTTTTGATTGTCCTGGTATTTTAAAGAGTTCATGATGCCATGCACCCTAACAGGGTTCCCAGGGCCTTTGGAAGAGAAACAGGTGCATCACAGATCTTCCATCATACTTCACAGTGGGCATGTGGTGCTTTTCCTGCATACTCATCATTTGTTTTACGCAGACCCAGTGTTTGTTGCCAAAAATGTTTGTTTGTGATTGTAGGTGAGAAAAGACTTTTTTCTTGCATGCCCCCCCCCCCCTTTTTTAACTTCTTTTACCATCCTCTTCACTGTGCGTGGTGGCAAGATAAACTTGAGTCCTCATCTAGCCTTATTTGTCACTGTTCCAGTTGTTTTAAACTTCTTAATGATTCCTCTGACTGCAGATATGGGCAAGTTTAGGCAAGTGTCTATTTTCTTGTAGCAATTACCTTACTTTGACACACCTGCCATACTTGAATGGGGTGTTCTCTTGTCTTTTCCATTTTGACGAGTGTATAAAAGGAATAGGCCTCTGTGTCATGTCATATTTAAACCACAGGAAAACAGGAAGTCATGAATTATTGATTAAAAGTTTATAGATACTCTAATAAACTTTAAACTACAGTAATATTCCTTATTGAAATTGTTTGGGGTACCAATAATTGTGGAACTGGTGATTTTATAAAAAAACAATTATTTTTATTCATTAATTTACTTTATTTAATTTTTATTAATTCACTTGAGTGAAAGGATTAGATGTTTTGACAATTTTCATTGTGAGATTAAATTTCGGCAATAAAAAAACAATTTATTAGGAAACTAAGAACATGTCTTAACGAGGAGTGCCAATAAATGTGGAGCACGCTGAATTCTGAATTAACATAAACTCGTACATCTGTAACTTTAAAATGAACAGGAAGCTCGTACAGTGCCTTATTATTATTATTTAAAATATGGTATTATCCATGTGTTAAAATAAAGTATGGCCAGAAAACTAAAAACACCAAAGTTGACTTATTAAATTTAGAAGTAAAATAAATGGACAGATGGATGGATGGGTGGACTGATAACGTTGACAGAGACGTAGAGGGAAGCGGATAGATGCTTACTGTGGTACAGACTGTCCACATGAGGGCAGCAATACTACTAAACTAAACGGAGTAAGATAAATAATATTTTGTGTTTATAAAAAGTTGATTTCATTATAAGTAATATCGATGTACATTTATAAACATATTAAATATCAAAGAAAAACATAGTAGGTAAACATAAAAAAAGAAAAACAACAAAAACTACCAGGCAACTATCTGAACAGTAGTGATTTTAAATTGGAATTAGTTGGGTCTATTCAGAGTGTGTGCACACTGTGTCTTACTGTCTCTCAGGATTCCACACGCTGATACACATTTGGCAACAAAGGCAGCAGTGGTGCCCTCTCCTTAAATTGTTCAAATTTTCTTACCATATGTTAATTTGGGAAGATTTGTGTTTTTTCTGTAATGTTTTCAGTGAAAGTTTTCCATACATGTTGATATGTTGGACAGTGGAGAAGGAAGTACAGCTCCATCTAGACCTCACCGCTGATACGCTCTGCACGCACTGTTCTCTGGAAAACTCGCTCTGTGGATCTTCCCATCCATCTATTTCTCTCTCTCTCTCGCGTTCTCTCAGTTTTTCTCTCTATTTCTCTCTCTCTCTTGCTTCATCTCTGTTTCTCTCTCTCTCTCTCTCTCTCTCTCTCTCTCTCTCTCTCTCTTCTTCTGTGAATCTTTATGTCTCTCTCTAGGTATCGCTTTGTGGGTATCTGTCATTCTTCCTCCCAGTTCAGTTCAGTAGTGCTTTATTGGCATGAATAAAAAAAATAATAATAATAATCGATTGATTAAATTATAAGTAACATCTATCTGCATTTATAAACAAATATAAACAAAACCATATTAATATGAAAGAAAAACATAGTAGGTAAACAATAAAAAAAAAAACTTGGGTAACTATCTGAACAATAATGATGTTAAATTGTGATTTTGTTGGCTGTGGAGATATTCAGAGTGAGTGCACGCTGTGTCTCACACTGTCTCTCAGGATCTCACACTTTGAAACACATTTTTTCAGCAGTGGGGCCTTTTCCTAAAATTATTCCAATTTTTTCACCATCTGTTAATTTGGGGGAAAATGTAAATTTTTGTTTGATTTTTCTTTTTCAGTAGTGGTATTCCTTATATGTTGATATTTTTGACAACAGGGAAGGAAGTGCAGCTCCATCTTGATCTCACCGCTCATACACTGAACAGAGTCTCTGCTCTCTAGGTGGCCAGGTTCTCCTGTGTCAGCCCTTCTCCACAGCCAGACTCTGTTCACTCAGCCTGTACTGTTTGCCTCTGATTAGACTGTGGCGGCACAGTGGTGTAGTGGTTAGCACTGTCGCCTTGCACCTCTAGGTGCAGGAATGCGCCTCCTCGATTCCTGGCCAGGGTTGATTCCCATCTCGTGCATAGAGTTTGCATGTTCGCCCCGTGCTTGATAGGTTTCCTCCGTGTGTGAATGTATGTGTGTGCCCTAAGTCGCCCGGGATAGGCTCCAGGCCCCCCACGACCCTGAATACAGAGTGAAGCGATATAAACGATGAGTGAGTGATTAGACTGTGGTGAGCAATGCTGCTCTGAGGCTGTTGGGTGTTAGAGTGTTAGTGAGTTTCAGGACCAGCGGGGACCCAGAGGGGATTGGTTAATTTTTTCTTGGGTTTTCAGTGCTTCACACTGCAAGGTGTTTTCATCACTCGATTTAAGTTGTTTATCAAATTTTAGTGCTCTTTTTTTGTACATCTACAATCAGTAGGAATCAGCCTAATTCTTCCATGTTTGCGTTGGTTGGTGTTTTTCACTGAACTTTGAGGAGATTTGTACAAAACTCTGCATAAAGCGAGTGTAGTCATGTTTACATGTTTTACTTTACACCAGAACAGCACAATAGGCGCAACAACGCTATCAGAATTTTAACGCCAGATTCTAATTGGGAGATTTATTCTGTAAAATCTATTCTTAATAGTGTAATGCATGTTCTAGATATGGCCTTTTTTTTTGTAAAATGACAATTTAGTTTGTGGCCAGATTGATTGTCAGGGCCAGATTCTGACAGTACCAGTAGGTCCTGAAGCTGCTGTAATTTTGTTCAATAGGGGACAACAGCACCAGGTTGTCTGAGTAGAGCAGAATTGACTTCTGTCTAGTCCGGGAGCTGCAGATTGTTCCAGCAACACCACTGGTTTGTAAAAAGCTGATCTGACTCTTACTCAAGACACTGTGCTTGGTAATGAAGGCCTGAATCCATAATTCTTTTGATTGTGTAAAGCTGCTTTGCGACAATGACGATTGTTAAAAGCGCTATACAAATTGAATTGAATTGAATCTGGGCATTGATGATGCAGCAGAATACCTTCTCAGTAGAACATCTCTCTCTCCCTCTGTGTCTCTCTCTGGGTAACTGTCTGTCTTTCTATTTCTCTCCCACCTCTCCCTCTCTCTGTTAGACGGGTCTCTGGTTTGACATTACGTAGGTCAGCGGTTTTGAGTTACTGATTAGAAACGTATGTGTGTGAGAGCGAGACAGAGAGAGAATGCATTAATATGCTCATATACATGTGTGCGCACACAAACACATGCACATGACAGAGGCAGGAAGTGGTGAAACTGGGTGACTAAACATTTTTCATCAAGGCAAAATCTGAAGCGTGTAAGACCTCGGAACAAAACCCCAAACGGTCACATGATCCTATACTACTGTTTCTCTAACCTGAGTCAGCTATTAAATAAAATCATCTGCAGGACTTAAACACCTTGGCCTTAAATTAAAATCCATATCATCATCATGATGTCTTTTTTTGGGGAAGCTCTGGAGGTGAAACAGCTTACACACTCTGTAATGTACTGATTACTTATCACATGCTCTGCTTCTGGTATCAGCAGTGAAAATACAGTCACCAGGATTATAAACACGCGCGCGCGCGCGCGCACACACACATAAGGCTGAAGTATTCACTGTTTTTCAAGGAGGAAGAATTTAGTTGTTCTATAAATAGGAGAAAATTTATTTTTTTTTTGGGGGGGGGGGCTGGTATTATATATGTAAATATGTGTAAACTAGACATATCTCTATAATACAGCAGCACCAAAGGAGCTGAGGATCACAGAGTGATTTTTACCAGCAGAAAATAAATAAAAGCACACACAGATGCCCACAGTAGGTAAGAAACCTTGAGACGCAGACCCAACAGGGAACCCATCCTCATTTGGGGGATAACTGATAGCAGGGATTGATCTGCAGTCATCTTGTGTGTTAGGAGGCTGGAAGTTCAGTATATAACAGGAGAGGTGTTTTAATATGAAGTCAACTTCTGTTTAATAACATTTTCTGCTAATTTATTTAGTTGTCCAAATGTTTATATAATGACTGTTGTTTAATAATGTTGTTTTATTACTCCTACTAATAAGTCAATCGAGTCACTTCGGTATCTTCCTAAACTGTGTAGCATTTCACATGGCTGTCGGGGTCAAACTTCAGATCCACAAGTTCCCTTGTAAACCCAAGTGTACAGCTAATGAACGAGTTTATGTTATGCAACCACGGCTAAATCAAGCAAATAAGAAAAACTAGCGTACTTGGTAGTATGTGAGTTTTTTGGAAATGTGTTATTGTTGTTTAGTATTGGCCTCTTTCTGGACCAATAAAACTCTAGTCTGTTGTCCTTCTGCTATACCATGGTCCATAAAAATGGCCCTGCCCACAAAGTGTGTCAGGCTGAGACTAACTTCATGAATTAATTTTTCATGAATGACTTAAAATAACCTTTTTAAAGGTTGTTGTATTTGTATTGTAATTTATATTATCACTCATTTGTATTATCATCCTTGGTGGTGATGGTGGTGTGTGTGCGCGCGTTACTTATTACTCAGCACTTCGCTAAGTGTGGAAACAGGAAGTGACATGCATGACTTTCAATTTAGTGCTTTTCCAAATGCTTTCATTTGCAATTTCTTGGGTCAACCCCTCGTTCTGTATTTATTGCGGTAGATTTTAGTGGTAGATTTACCCAGAAGGCATTGCTGCAGCCTGTCTGAAGTTTACCAGATACTGATGACATTTGTTTACAGCTTCCTTTCAAAATAAACATGGTTGAGGCAATGCTATAAGACTGGTAAAGAAATACTCCATTTTGTTTCAGTGAGCAATTTATCTATGATTTGTCCCTTTAGCTTCAGCTCATAATATGGACAAACAGAGCAAGGTTGCTAATTCACTGAACACAGTAAAAAAAATAATAAAAAAATAAAATACAGGTTTAGTGATTATTCATGCTTATTAGCATGACTGAGTCTTGTCACAAAATGTTATTTATGATGTAGTGATCAAATGGCATCAAACGATTTACTTCATTGGAATTCGATGGAAATTGTGTTGGAGGCTGTAAAGTTTCAAATCCAAACATCCAAATGATTGGGTGAAATGATTCCTTGGACACTGGGTGCACTCAGGCATTTCTTCACACAGCAGCTCACAAACCATGTTCTGACAGGCGGCTACGTCCCAGTTACTGTTTGGAGAAAAAAAAAACTTTCCATGTCTTTTCTTTTTATCTAATCCTATCATATACAGGTGAATCTTAAGTTAGAATATCAAAAAAAAAGTTGATTTCACCAATTCAAGTGAAAGGGTGAAAAAAAAAAGTGTCTCTTTTAATTTTGATGAGTATGGCTAATGAAAACCCAAACTTAAGTATCTCACAAAATTACTTTAGAATATTATGTAAGACCAATTAAAAAGAAATAATAATAAAAAGATTATTACTGCAATGCAGCAAGGCATTGAAGAGACCAGTCTGTGGCACTGCTGAGGTGTTAGGGAAGCCCAGGCTGCTCTGATAGTGGCCTTCAGCTCTTTTGCGTTGTTGGGTCTGGCGTCTCTCATCTTCCGCTTCACAGTACCCCATAGATATATGGTCCTTAAACCAGGCATTGATATTTTTGGCAGTGTGGTCCTACTGAAAACAATTAAGTCTCCATAAAGCTGGTCAGCAGAGGGAATCATGAATTGCTCTAAAACTTCCTGGTAGATGGCTACACTGACCTTGGACCTGATAAAACACTGTGGACCAACACCAGCAAATGGTGCTTAACCTCCCTTAAGTAACCTGGATTCTCTGCCTCTTCTCTCTTCCTCCAGACTCTGGAACCCTAATTTCCATATAAAATTTACTTTCATCTGAAAAGAGGACTTTGGCTCACTGAACAACAGTCCAGTCCTTTTTGTCCTTAGCCCATGGAAATCACCTATGATGTTGTCTCTGTTTCAAGAGTGGCGTAACACAAGGAATGCAACAGTTGTAGCCCATGTCCTGGATATGTCCGTGCGTGGTACCTCTTGAAGGACTGACTGCAGCTGTAGTCCTCTCCTTGTGAATCTCCCCCAAATTCTTGAGTGGGCTTCATTTCAAAATCATCTCAAGGCAGCAGTTATCCCTGTTTGCATCTTTTACTACCACATTTTTCCTTCCATGCCACGTTCCATTAATGTGGGTTTCATTAGCTGTAAGCCATAATCATCAAAATTAAAGAAATAAACACTGCAAATATTTCAGTCTGTATGTAATTAATTTATTCTATAATTGAAGCATACAGTATACAAACATACAAACTCCACAGCGCAGAAGAGGGATTAAAACCCCCAGCACTGAGGGTGCGAGATGACAGTGCTAACCACTAAGCCACCATGTTCTACAAAATGTATTCCGTTATTATTAATATTGTTATTCAGTGTGACTTGTGCCTTATGAACTTAAACCAAACACCAGGCATGCCAACTTGAGCCTTCAAGTTTGAAACATTTTGTTCCCCTGACAGTGCTGAAGTTGATTAAAGAAGAATAAGATGGATTGAAGGTGTTTTGGTAAAATGGCTGGTGATTGTACATGTCATGGGAGGGAGGCATTAATCATAGAGCTGTAGGATTTGGGATTTCGTCACGAGCTTTATTACTTTAACACTGTTTACAAACTGGAAAATAACTTTTATTCTTATTTTTCTTGAAACTTTCCCTGAGTTTTTGACAGTTCTCGGAGCGTTGTCTGAAAAACAGACGTGACTTCCGCCACGACTCGTCTCTCAGCCGCTCTGACAACACGTAGGCAAGTTCAGAGTTTGAGCGGAAGTAAAAGTAAAGCTTGGTTCATCGCCCAATCAGCAGCCAGCACCAAATCCGTCCCACCAATCAGAGATCGTCCAGGCGGAGTCACGAGCTCTGTTGCTAGGGCTATAGCTTCTACTTTGTTACTATCACTGCCTGGCCAATGAGACGCGAGCTCGTGCGGTATCCAAATTCTCTCACGCGAACTGCACCGGATTGGGCGCGACGCTTTGCTTATTCCTGCCCTTCGCCGCATGGTGCGCTTTGATTGGCCGGCTGAGGTGTCAACCACGCTGAAGGTTCACTGTAGGTGCCGTTGATGTGAATTGGGCGACTCGCTTCACCACACTGAGCTACTTGGCCATAACGGGGCGTTACCAACTTTTTTGTTTTTCTTTTATTTTTTCCGTTTATTTATTTTTTTCCCACTCAGAATCGGTTTCGATTCTTGTAGATTGTAAATATTTTCTAAGTTTTTGGAGCAGTTGCCTCGGGATGGAGCTGAATTCTCTTTTAATCCTGCTTGAGGCTGCAGAGTATCTGGAGAGAAGAGACAGAGGTAAGTTATTATTATCGCTCTTTCTTCTCACACACATCTTCACATCAGTGCTAAACTTTCACTTTATTTACTTCACTTTATTTACTAGTTTCTATGCCATGTATACGCGTAGTGTTATAGCCATAAACGCTTAATATCAACATTTCACTTTAGAAACCCATGAAAGTATGTGTGGGTGTGTTTCTACTCTTATTGATTATTGAGTAAATCGCAAACCTAACCCCTAACCCCTGTAGGCTCTAATGTGCATCACTGGGCCTTGCTGCAGTGCATTGTGGGATACACTACAATTTTTTGACTGTCCTCCAAACTAGTGCATTATACAGTGAGTAGGGTCTCAGTGTAATGCACTCTATAATGAGCTTTGTGTCAGTAGTGAGTAATTGAATCGAAAAACATTGACTATTCGATAACCGATTAAATCACACAGCTCTAATAGCGAGAAGAGTTTAGACTATACTGCATTGTGTACTGATAAGGGTGTAGTGCACTATACAGTGAGTACGGTCTCAGGTGTCGTGCACTATGTAGTGATTAGGGTTTCAGATATTGTGCACTAAATAGTAACTAGGATGTAGTGTACTAGATAGTGAGTAAGGTGTATGATATGGTGCACTAAGTGTAGTGATTATGGTATAGTGCGCTATACACTTGGAAATTTACTTCTGAATCACTAAAGTATCTATCCATCCATCTATCTATCTATCTATCTATCTATCTATCTATCTATCTTGCTGAGCATTAAGAACATTTTTGTACCTCAACCTCCAGGGGGCGAGCTTTTCTCCCTGCTTGGGGTTAATAACTGTGTTATAGACCTTCTTTAGTGCTGGATCTGCGCACAAGCTGTCCGTCTTTCAGTCTAAGGGTTCACTTGTACATTATTAGATGGTCAGGACCTTCACCATCTCTGGGTTTTAACTGAGCAGACTGAAAAATCATCAAAACACAACACAGAGACTGTACTCTGTAGTGAAGTAGCCCCAAAACACCAGTAAAATACTCCTTATGTGTGATTTCTCTAAATGATTTAGGTGAACATCATCCTGTGGCTCCATCCACATCTTAGACCACCTTCAGGGTTAAATAACTTAAATTCTCAATTATGTAAAGGGATTTCCACACTGATAGTCTGTGTGTGTGTGTGTGTGTGTGTGTGTGTGTGTGTGTGTGTGTGTGTGTGTATACAGAGGCTGAACATGGTTATGCCTCAGTGTTACCATACAGCTCCGACTTCAACAGGAAGAAAAAGGCACAGCTGCTCTCACGCAGACCAAGTAACAGTGGCAGCAGCAGGTACATCCCCTCCTTCATCATCATCATCATCCATCACTCCTGCACACACTTATTTTCTGACCTTTTTCTTAAACCTGATATTTGAACTTTTTATTTTTCAGATCATCGCACAATGAGCTGGAAAAACACAGGTGAGAGATTTTCACTCTCTATCCTTTATTCTGTTGTTTAGCTTTACTCTTAGCTTTATTCATTTACCTGGAGCAAAATAGTGGGCGAGTGGGCCAGAGACCATGTGCTCTGCCCATTGGCTGGGGTGATGTGATCTCGTGCTAAACAAATCGATTCATCTGCATAATGAACTAACATGAAGAAAAAAAACACATACGTAATAATAACAACTTAGATGTTAGTCACTACTTGCTCTTTTTCTATTTCTCTCTCTCTCCCCCCTCTGTATGTTATACACCATTGTCATTGTGAGAAATTGCACCAGCTCATTTTCTAAATTGTGTCAATATTACAACTCCACATTGTTTTCCCCCCAAAATAACAAAAAAGTGAATTTTCAGTTTAGTGCCCCCTAGTGGATGTTACGACAATATGTACAGTAGATGTAAATGTAAAGATCTTTGGTTCAGGTGTGTAGGTGGGTCATTGCTGATTCTGTATACAAGTGGATCAGGATCAGTGTGGAATATAAAAAGTCATTTTGTAACCTCTTCTGCATTTCAGAAGTGTTTTGTATACACTATAATGTGTCTTAATTCAGAGGCTGCATCTTTTGAAGACCGCATTTGAAGGCTGGTTATGTCATAGTGTCGCAACTAAGGCTGTATACACTGTAGTGTGAACGCAACACTTTTTCTAATATAAATAAATGATTAATTATATAATATATATTACTATTATTATCGCTCTTTCTTCTCAGTCTCATTCTCACATCAGTGCTAAACCTTCAATTTATTATCTTCGTTTTATTTAATCATTGGGTTGTTATAGCCATGAATTCTTAATGTCAATATTTCACTTTAGTAACCGATTAAAGTATGTGTGGGTGTGTGTTTAGTTCCTTATTGATTACTCACTAAATCACAAACCTCAACCCCTAGTTCCCTAATCCCTAACCCTTGTATGCTCTGGGCATCACTGGGCCTTGCTGCAGTGCATTGTGGGACACACTACAATTTTTTGATGGTCCTGAAAACTAGTGCATTATACAGTGAGAAGGATGTCAATGTAGTGCACTATATAGTGTTCTTTGTGTCAGTAGGTCTTATATAATGAGCAATTGAATCAACCAAGAAAAAAACAGTGATCATCTCGCATGACTGATTAAATCACACAATTCACACATGAATTCCAATCCCTGAATTTTTTAAAAACATGTTTTAACGTTGTTACAACTGCCGTTGGTTAAAGACCAAACAAATTGTGTCCTTCGAGTGAATGCAGTCCTCTAATTCAGGTCATCCTCAATAGCAACCAATCAGAATGCAGAAAACCATGTCCATGCTGATGAAAAGAAAAGAATGAGAAGCCTTATTATTTGAACTTATGATGAAAACTAAACGCTAGGTCTGACACGCACACAGTATGCCAGGTAAGCTAATTTGCATATAATTGGCTAATTTACATTAATTAAGATAAACATTGCATAATGCATTAAACAGTCTGGTACACCTGTGTGTGTGTGTGTGTGTGTGTGTGTGTGTGTTTGTGTAAATGTTATATTGCCAGTATTGAGACTGCAAGTTCCTGAAAAAACACCTCACAGGCAGCTGCCACTTTTTCAGTCAGCTTGAGTTCACTTCCTGTTGATGTCAGGATAGGAAAGCCCTTTTTACCAACATCTTCAGAGCGAGTAAGAATGATGCAGCAGTTTTCAGGACAAGTCTATGGCTTCCTGTTTGCTTTCAAACAATATAAAAAAAACTAGGGCTATCAGCATGTTATTAATTTAGAATTTTAACACATTAATATTTTTTTTACAAAAAATTAAATCATATGATCAAGTTTAACCCTAATGGCTTCCCATTCCCACCGTTACTCGGCTGTGTGTGATAATGGCACGTTTAGTACGGATAATAAGATGACTGAGGAAAGATAAACAGGTGTGCTGAATGCCAAGTTTCATTATAAAAAGCTCACTCATTCACTGAGTGTCGTCTATACTGCTTCATCATGTATTCAGGGGTGCGGGGGGCTTGATGCCTATCCCAGGAAACTTAGGGCACGAGGCAGGGTACACCCTGGACAGGGTTCCAGTCCATCGCAGGGCACACACACATACTCATTCACAAACTACGGGCAATTTAGGGAACATCAGTTAGCCTAATATTCAGGTCTTTGGACTGTGGGAGAAAACCGGAGTACCCGGTGAAAGACAGATACACAGAGATGGGAATCGAACCTGGCCGGAATCCAACCCGGACTCTGGAGGTGCAGGGTGACAGTGCTAACCACTACACCACCGTGCCCCATTATAAAAAGCTTCAGGATGGAAAGGTTAAAACAAAGCTGTGTATTCGAGCTTCCTTTAAGGGGAACTAGTTTTACAAGAATATATTGAATGAAAGTGGTGAATCTGTGTTCGAGCCCTGCCATTCGTGGGTTTTTCTACCCAGCCACTGCATGCAGTGCGGGTTTCATTTATTAACTTAAGGTTTCAGATATTATAAAACTGCATGATCTGTTTCCTTTCACCAGTTTGTCATGCATTTTTTTGTTCTAACATAGCATGCTTATAATTCAAGTAAATCTGAGTAATCTAAGATTGTGATTAACTAGACTATGACTGTGGTTAACTAGATTTTGTGTTTTTTTTTTATTAATTAACCGCACTAAAAAAAAGTGAAACCACAAAGCTACAACTCTACATGGCATCACTAACATGGATAATATCTAATGTATACCTATACCTCGATTATCACCTGGACTGGTTCCTCAGGATGCACACTTGTGAGGAATCCATTACTGCTAGCACACACAAACACACGCATCGAACACACACACACACACACTGTTGATTACACAGCTGTGATTAATCTCTGTATCATGTGTTTAACATTCATACAGACATCAGCAGTTTTGGTTAAAAAAAAAACACTCTCTCTCTCTCTCTCTCTCTCTCTCTCTCTCTCTGAGCACTGCATATTTTACATGTGAGTCGGTGTGTGTGTCAAGTCAGCAGCAGGGAATTCCTAGCACGTTACTTTTATAAAACATACAGGATTAGTGATGCTGAGTGGTGAGTAAGTGCAGAGTGGGCAAGGCTGAGTGGTGACTTTGTGGTGCTGAGTGGGCAAAGCTAAGCAGATGGTTTGTACAAACATACAGTAAGTTTTAAGAGCAGCTCCACCTTACAGCCTGACAGTTCAGTGTCTATGTGTTGGCAGGTGTGTGAGGGTCAGTCCTGTCTATATAAAACACTGTGTGAGGGAGTGTGTGAGGTATAGGTATGTATGGTTTCCCCTACATAAACACTACTGGAATGAAAGCGTGTTCAGGGTGTGCCTGTTTTTGTGGCATGTGTGTTCCTACACACACACACACGCACACACACACACAGAAAATGAAAATTCTGACTATCTGTCATCACTGCCTGTGTTTCTATATACAGACTGTAATGTGCTGACTCTGTGTCTGTGTGTGTCTGTGTGTGTGCGCAGACGTGCTAAATTGCGTCTCTATCTGGAGCAGCTAAAGCAGCTTGTGCCTTTAGGACCCGACAGTACGCGACACACAACACTGAGTCTGCTCAAACGGGCCAGGATGCACATAAAGGTACATACACACACACACACGCACACACACACACTTCCCTCCGGAATTCCAACAGATCCCTACAGTCCACTGTTATAATCTATATCTTTACTAAGGCGCTAAACGACAACAGGTCTCTATTAGATGAGAACTCCATTCTTAGATGAACTTTTACTTGTCTAATGGACAGTCTTATGTTTGATGGACAGTCTGATGTCTGATGGACGGGCTGACGGACAGGTTGATAGACGGTCTGATGGCCGATGGACAGTCAGTAAATACTACTACTCTGATACTCTGATATATTAATCTTTATTGTTTCACATGGGTAAATCTGGATGCTATAAAGAATGTAGAGTTAAATCATGTTGTTTTTATGAACAAGATGAGAACACAAAGAGACCTGTGGAAAATGGGAAGAAAAATGTAGAAGATTTGGGACTATTTTGACAAGAGCAATTACAGACCACTGGACATCAGGACGTATCCATAACTTTCTCAGTGTAACAGCACATTTAAGTGATGGGAAATGGCAACTGCACTCATTTACTCTGGGCGTATTAAAATCAGAAGAAAGATATTTTGCTGAGTCATGTGCTAGCCAGTTAAAAAGAGGATAAACACATGGTTACCTCTACAGGAGCAGACAGGGTTCACAATGTGAGTGCAGTTGCCAGGAATTTTCCCATAAGAAATAATGGAAACTCAAAATATTGGTTCCACAGCCCAAACAATAAATACATAAAAATAATTAATACAAAATATAAAGTAAAACAAATTAACCCGCTCTTCACCTTTAAAAAAAAAAGTAAAAATAAATCTTGACAGATAAGTATTTCCGTTTTTGCGCTCAGGCACTGTGTGTGTGTGTGTGTGTGTGTGTGTGTGTGTGTGTGTGTGTGTGTGTGTGAGTGAATCTAAAATAAGAGGAGAGGAAGAATCAGCCCCTCCTGTCTCCCCCTTCTCATCTTACACAGTAAACCTTTCTCCTCTCTTATTTGAATTTCACACAAACACACACACATTAACAGAAAGACTGTTTTGTCGGGAAAATTAGCAAGGAACATCTCTAATGACACTTGCGTGAGCGCATACTAACAGAATCACTGCTGTAAAGTAAAACAAACAAATTAACCTGCATTTTACCTTTGAAAAGAATCGCGATGGAGCAGTGTTTCTGTGTAGAGCAGAGATAGTGTGTGTGTGTGTGTGTGTGTGTGTGTGTGTGTGTGTGGGTGTGTGGGTGTGAAGCCAAGAGGGGGTGGGAGGGGGTCTAAAGGCGAGAGTGTGTGTGTGATGGGGCACGGTGTCAAATTATGCACGCGCACACACGTAATGACAGAGAGGGAGAAAATGGATCTTTAACCTCTCTAATGAGACTTTATTTTGCTTTACATGCGCGCACACACGTGTGTTATAAGAAACAGTACACACGCGCTGTACACACACACATACAAACACAAAATAAAAGATGTTTTTCACGTACACACATGGTCACAGTATTATAGTTAACAGTACACGCATGCACAGATATTGATTATACCATTAAGAGACGAGCACTAAGAACCAGCAGGGGAGACGATTACCCACAATTCCAAAGTGCAAGAGAGAGAAAAAAAACATTGGCTCAGTTGTGATCACGTGACGCTCAGTGTCAAAACAAGAAGCGCATGCATGATACATGATACTCGGTACTCGTAAACCAAGACTTGTTCGTTTTTCAAGTCAAAATTTATTTAAAATCTTTGCTCGTCTTGCGAACGCAAACCGTGTTACTCGCAATCCAAGGTTCCACTGTATTTGTTTCTCCTAACCAGATTGTCATGCGTTTTTTAATTCCAACATTGCACATTTATAATACAAGTAAATCTAACCTTTTTAAAATTGTGGTATCAATGACTGTGATAAACTAGCTAGATTTTTTTTAATTGATTGACAGCACTAGTTGTAACATAAATGTAACATCTTTCTGTTTTGCTGCAGCTTCCTGAGCCATTTGGGGTCTTCTCATCACCGCAGTACACTGTTCTCATTCAATTCAATTAAAATGTATTTATACAGTAAAACCTTGGACTGTGAGTAACTTAATCTGCAAGTGTTTTGCAAGATGAGAAAAATTTTTTAATTTTAACTTGATAAACGAGTAAGATGTTGAAATACGAGTAGTACGTCTGCCGCGCGTCACGTGATCACAACTGAGCCAATGGTTCTTCTCTCTCTCTCTTGCTGCAGGTTTGTGGGTAATCTGTTTAATGACAATGTAATGTCACATTTCCGCGAAAACCTCAAAAGGAGGCAAATCCACAATCCACAATATATAAGTTTGAAAGGTCTGAGGAAATATTGCCAAGATAAGAAATATAATGTCACTGCGTCATGCAAAAAAACTAGTTTATGCTCTTGTCACCTCTAGGTTGGATCACTGTAACACTTTACCGCCTGAATTTTCAACTGTGTGCATGAACAAGCTCCAGTCAGAAAGCAGCAGCCAGAGTCCTCAATTGAACCAGAAGATATGATCACATCACCCCTATGTTATCCATACTGCATTGGCTCCCAGTGAAACATTCACATTGATTTTAACATATTACTGTTAAGCACTAAATGGTCTCGCGCCACAGTACCTGAATGAACTGCTAGTGTTTCATGGTCTGCCATACCTAATTCGATCGAGGGATACAGAACTCGTGTTATGAAAACTACATCAGGGGCAGATTTTTTTTTTTTTTTTTTTACTACGAAGGCCAACCATCATAGCCTTTGATTAATGTTCAAACCATTTATTTAGCCATGCATTTTGTGAATTCATTTGTCGTAGGTAAATGTGCAAATTTGGGGAGCATGGGACTTCTTAGGAAGCCCTCATGTCTGTGTTTACTTCTGGCTCACTCTTACTGTCATAATTAGTCCCTGCTTGCACTCTGCACACATCCTCAGCAGCAGCCAAAGGTCTCCATGTGACCAGAAGTGGGTCAGAGGGGTTGGCAACTCAGGAACGCCATATGCAGCTTGACAGAGAGAAAGAGAGAGACAGACAGAGGGTGGTAATCAGACACTTCTCCATCCTACTTTATCTCAAAAAGGCTTGGCTTAATAAATTGATTTTAAGCCTAAATTTAAACTCAGAGATTGTGTCTGAGTCCCGAACATTAATTGGAAGGCTATTTCATATATTTTTTTTATAATATAGTGTAACCTTGGAATACGAGCATAATTCATTCCGGAAGAGAGAAAAACCGTTGGCTCAGTTGTGATCACGTGACGCTCGGCGTCAAATCAAGAAGCGCATGCGTGATACGTGATACTCAGTGCTCGTAAACCAAGACAAGGCTCGTTTTCCAAGTTAAAATTTATTAAAAATCTTTGCTCGTCTTGCGGAACACTCGCAAACCGCGTTACTCGTAATCCAAGGTTTTACTGTACAAGGTACTGACAAGTAGCCTGCATCCTACGGTCGACCTAGGTGTGGCGGATCATAAAACATTATCTGTTCACTCACATCTGGTTCTAGTGAGGTCTCTGGCTGCTACATTCTGGACTGACTCGAGCTTGTTTATGCACATAGTTCAATTCAATTATAGCGCTTTTAACAATGGTCATTGTCTCAAAGCATAGAAGTGTGTATGTGTAAGAAAAATGTGTCTAGATAATAATGAGATTGTCTCTGATGAGCAAGCCAAGGGTGAAGGCGACAGTGGCAAGGAAAACCTCCCTGAGATGGCAATAGGAAGAAACCTTGAGAGGAACCAGACTCAACAGGGAAC
>JAQMYG010000038.1:6998754-7011826 GCA_030014215.1 Clariallabes teugelsi | reverse complement strand
GGAGCCTCCCCTGAGGCGCGCTGGAGAACTGGAGCCTCCCCTGAGGCGCGCTGGAGAACTGGAGCCTCCACTGAGGCGCGCTGGAGAACTGGAGCCTTCCCTGAGGCCCGCCGGCGAAACTGGAGCCTCCACTGAGGCCCGCTGGCGAAACCGGAGCCTCCACTGAGGCTCTCTCACCTCCAGTTCAGTCCCCTGGTTGACATGGGGCAAGCTGATTATCCCCGGTCAGCTTGCCCCGGCGTTATGGTCCCAGCCCCCCCCCAAAATGTTCTCCCGGGGGGGCCCCTCTGCTATGCCTTGTGTGGTCGAGCATTCTGTCACGAACTGTTGATGTCGGACTGTGGGCATGGTGTGGAGGCATAGACGCAGAGGGGGATGAGGTGTAACAAGAGTCTTTTTAATAACAAAAACCAAACAAGCAAAACAAAACATGAATAAAGGAAGTTGGCACACACGCTGTTTGTCGGCGCCGCCCGTGCGATTGTCACCTTCGTCCATATGCGTAGAAAAAGAGATGCAATATTATGGCTTCCGTCATTTTTTATATATTTGCGTACTGACTGGGCCGGCCCACATTGGCCAGCGGCCCACCGGGAAAACTCCCGGTGCTCCAGATGGCCAGTCCGCCACTGCCTGAGAGTCGCGTGGCCCGGGGCCCTATGCACCCTATGCACACGAAACTTGGTACACATTTAGAGCTCATTGAGCCGAACAACTTTCCCGCTGTATGTCCTGGGCTCAACTCAACAGGAGGCCAGTTATTTTGGGTCGTTCGCAAAAACGCACCCAATGGATTTTGAAATTCTCCTCCTAGGGAATTTATACAATCGCCACCAAACCGGGCCGATGTGATCTAAACATGCATGCACACACTTAACAAATGTTAGCACTCTCTCTCTCACACACACACACACACACGCGCGCATGCACATACACACTCTTACACACATACACACATGCATGCACGTACACACTCATACATACTCATATAAACACACTCATATATCACACACACACTCACCTCTCTCTCACACACACGCAAGCATGCAGAAACACAAATACAGTACATCACACTCACGCGCGCGCGCACTAACCCACTTATATATCACACACATCACAAATGTTAACACTCACACACATCTCTCTCTCACACACGCATGTATGCAGAAAAACACATACAGTACATCTCACACACACAAACAAGTCACATCTTACACACATCACAAATGTTAACACACACATCATACACACACTCAAACATGCACAAACACATTTACTCGTCACACACAGACTGACACACCCACACGTCTCACACACACAGACACACACCAACGCAGTCAACAAATATTTATGGCATAATCAGCCCTATATAGTGTGTGACATGTGCAAATTGTGCGGTGCACCCGGGTGGCGATGGCTTTTTTGAGGTCAAATAACACACAGGTTGTGCATTGCGCCCGGGGTGGCGATGGCACAGGGTGCTTCGGCCCGTCATCGTTGCTTGCAACTATATTATTATTACTACTTTTATTACATTTATAAATTAAAAACATAATTATTAAGATTTGATTATTATAAAATACTTAAGAAAAAAGGAAAGTAGTTTAAAGAAAAATAAAAACTCCTGAAACTTGAATAAAAACAAAAATTTCACTTTCATTTGAAAAAACGAAGGAAACGGCTCAGTGTGTGTGTGTGTTGGGGGGGGGGGGTAGTACTTCCGGTTTGTCCCGCGGTGCATTGTGGGACTGTTGTCCTCTCTCTGTCTCTCTCAGATGTCATTGTTGTGAGCCGGTTAGCTGTTATAAAGGTTATTATAATATTATTGCTGTTGATTATAATTGAGAGAGAGAGAGAGAGAGAGAGAGAGAGAGAGAGAGAGAGAGAGAGTGTGTGTTTGTTAGTGATGTCGGGCTACACGGCGGAGGAGAAGCTCCGGGTGCAGCAGTTAGCGGCACTGCGGCGGCGCTGGCTGAGGGAGCAGGAGCTGAGTCCGCGCGAGCCGCTAGCCAAACCCGCGGCTCCGGGGCGCGTGCAGGCCTTCTGGAGCTCTTTCCTCCAGCCGCAGAGCCTATGGAGGATCTACGTGAGTGGTTCAGTTACAACGTTTATATGACGTTTATAACATTTATATCACTTGATTACAATTTTTACACTTGTGGGAAGAAGGCGTGTCTGAGAGTCACACCAGCTATACCACATAACATTAATAACTTTTCTAATTATTTATCATTTATAATCACCATGTACAGAGTGGAGTCTGAAGGTCTGAGTGTACTAAAGTTATGTTTCGGTTAAAAGTGCAAATAAACAACAAACATTTAGGTTTTTAATATTTTTAACGCCCAATTTAAAGTTACTCTGCTTATATTTTACCTCAGAACCTCACAATACATCTATAATAATTTTATCTCCCAGGGGGCCCACCGATATGATACCGACTGATTAATGTTGCAATTTCCTAACTCTCTCTCTCTCTCTCTCATATATATATATATATATATATATATATATATATATATATATAGTGTAACATCTTCATTTATTGATTAAAAATCTTTCTTCACTCTAATCCTTTTCTAAACCAGAGTAGTGCACTCTGCACATGTCCCATACCTGAACACTCCGTGTTTGTGTGTGTGTGTGTGTGTGTGTGTGTGGTGTGCATGCAGGCATTTAAGGCATATAATGCAGGTGCATTTGCTCTGACGCGTGTCCTCATTCCTGCCTGGGTCGTCCACTACTATGTCAAATATCACCTCAGTGTAAGTATCATCATCATCATGTCTAGGCATCCTAATGACAAGAAGGCATCATCACCACATTATAAAGACCAGAGCTGTGAGATTTGATCAGACTTTTTGATACAGAATCGCGTAACACTTTTTAAACCAGAAATAGTATTTAAAAGTAAACCTTAGTTTCATCAGAAAACATAAACTGCCTGCATCTTTACCAGATACTCGCCTTTTAGGAGATTATCACTGCTTCTTCCTTTTGAGTTTACGAGTTCACAGTGCATTAGCGCCACCTACTAGAGTACAGTGCAGAGCAGGAGGTTGGAAGGAAAAAAAAGATCATAGATTTGTACGAGACGTGATGTTTAAACACTTGCCAGCATTAGTTGCAAACATGAGTTTCAGTGTCTATTAGATACTGTTAGTAATACATCTGTAGCAGCAAGGGGCAAATCAGAGACTTAACATCACACTGCCAGGAAATTAACCTTCCTCTTATTCACAGCTTTAATGTGGTAACGCCAAAGCATCACAATGACATGTATTATTAGTGTTAATGACATCTGAAGAAATAATAACATCAAAAAGTTGTATGCATGTGAGTACTTGTAAGTTTTGCTTATGGTTCTGAACTGAAGTGTGTGTGGGTATGTGTTACAGAAAAAGCCATACAGTGTGGTGGAGTTGAAGCCCAGACTGTTCCCTGTAAGTAAACTCTCATATTTACAACACTCAGGTTTGGAATTGAATTAATATCACTGTTGAGGTGCAAGGATTTCTTTATTTTTTTAACCAGTTATCTAGCTCCGACAACACATATCCTTCCGCACCTGGTCGAACTAACTAACTAACCTGGCGGAGTTGGCAGCTGACAGTTAGTTTAATAAACGGGGGTTCAAAGTAGTTTTAAATTCTTACTGGTAATATTTAGCTGAAAGGTGAGGAGAAAAAACAATGAAGGTGGTGGACAGTCCAAAGAAACTTACGAGATTAACTTTATACAGTGCTGTGCAAAAGTATTTGATCTGACTTTTTAATTTGATATTATTATTTTGCATATTTGTCATATCTAAACGATTGAGATCATCAAATAAATTTTAATATTACACAAAGATAACTTGAGTGAATACAAAATGCAGTTTATAAATCATGATTTTATTTATTAAGGGGAAATAAGCTGTTCAAACCTGTCTGGTCCCATGTGAAAATGTAATTATCTAAACTGAATAACTGATTGTGCCACTTTTGGCGGCAACAACTTCAATAAAGCTTTTGCGATAACTGGCAATAAGTCTTTCACGTCGCTGTGGAGGAGTTTTGGCCCACTCTTCTTTTCAGAATTGTTTAAATTCAGCCACATTCAAAAGTTATCAAGCATGAACAGCCTGTTTAAGGTTATCTCAATCGGGTTTTGTTCCGACATTGATTAGGCCACTCCAAAACCCTAATATTGTATTTTTTTAAAGCCACTCCGAGGTGCAGTTGTTGGTGTATTTCAGATCATTGTCCTGCTACATACAACCTCCCGCTTGAGCTTGAGGTCACAATCTGATCGTTGGAAATTCTTCTTCAGGATTTTCTGGTAGAGCACAGAATTCATGGTTCTATCAATTATGGCACGTCATTCAGGTCCTGATGAAACGGGACACACCAGATGTAATGGGACACACCTCCTCCAAAAAATTAAACGTTGTCTTATCAGTCCAAAGAATTTTTGACCAAAAGTGTTGGGATGATAAGGATGTTTTTTGGCAAATGTGAGATGAGACTTTTTGGTTAGCAGTGGCTTTTTCCTTGAAACTCTCTCATTGATGCCATTTCTGTCCAGTCTCTTACTTATTGTTAATTCATGAACATTGAACTTAACTAAGACTTGCAGTTTTTAGATGTTTTGGGTTATTTTATGAGCTCCTGGATGAGTTGTTGTTGTGCCCTTAGGTAGGCTGGGCACTCCTGTTCCAAGTTTTCTCCATTTGTGGATAACTCTCACTGTGTCACTTAGAAATGGCTTGGTATAACCCTTTACAGACAGACATGTCAATTACTTTCTCATCTGTTCTTAAATTTCTTAGATTTTTAGGTTTAGGGGGCAAATACTTTTTCACACAAGGTAGATTTGGACAGCTTTTTTTCCCTTAATAAATGAAATCATTTTAAAAATAAATTTTATATTTATACAGGTTATCTTAATATAATGTTTTCTTTATAATTTTTTTTTTAATCTCAATCATTTAAGTGTGACAAATATGCCAAAAATAATAATAATAATAAATCCGGAAACGTGGGCAAATACCTTTACACATGGGTACACGCACACAACTAAAAAGGGTGCTAGCATTACAGTATATTCGTATTGCCTGAACTGCAAGTGCACCCCCTTGTGGTTGACAAGTTAATATATACGAGGCTATAATCATGATGAGTGAATAACCTTTTCATCCGTTAAATTCTGTTCCTCAGTCAACATATTAAAATCCATATAAAAATATGTTCGCTCTTGTGTGAAACGTTCTTGTGAGATTCTGCTCTTTTACATGTTTACACAGTGTTTAAACTGCTGGGTCTCAAACCCGAGCATGTCAACCACACCCGGTGTGAGTCGGCATATGAGCAGGTGCTCAGTGTGTGCCAAACATATCGTACACACCATTACACCACTGCCACTTGATCACATGATTATTGTACTGTGTGTGCGTGTGTTTGCAGGGCGACACCATTCTGGAGACAGGGGAGGTGGTGCCTGAGCTGCCAGAGACTCATGGCCACGCCCACCACTGAGCACCTCACCTGTGACAAGAACACACCTGTACATACTTCTGTATCTGATAATAAAGAGCTTTACGCACACTTTCCATCCTCATGCTGTGGTTTCTCTAATTACTCACATATATATATATACACACACACACACATACACATGTGTATTAGTGATGTACATGCCGAGCACAGTGTTTATACAGTAGTGTTATAAACAGGGTTCAGAATAACTACCAGTATAGTTAGGCCTACACTGGTTAGAATAATACTAATACTATGAGCAGAATTATAATTAAAAGAATGTTCTAATTAAAATTACATCTATGATGCTCTGTCAGTGTCAAAGGTAATATTTAAAGTAACATTACATAATTTTAAAAGTTTTTTTCTGAATTTACAGTCATATTTTTTTCTCCAGCTCCATGTTTTTGTTTAAAAGCATATTAACAAATAAATACACAACAAAATAATATCTATAAAGTATCCATCATAATAGATCATATATCCTTATAGATATTTAAAACTAAGTCAACACTTTTTGTGACAATGTAATATACTGTATGATGAAAGAAGTTAAGTTGTTGTAATTGAAGATGTAGAAAATAAGGTTTATGTTAAGCAAGTAAGAGAAATCGTTAAAGTAATTCGTAGTTCGATCAAACGTTTTTATATTCAATAAAGCGTTCATACTTGAAATCATTTACTTGAAAAAAAAAAAAAGACTTTTTTTTTTGACACCCGATAAACCCGGAAGTGATAACACAGGAGGTAGCTTCCGGTTAGGAGTGACGCGTCCAGCTGTGCTATTTCTCTCGGTAAGTGTGTACAGAGTGTGTCGTTCAATGTTCTTAAATAGTTAAGGTTTTATCTGTAAATACGCTGTAATGGTTTAAACCAATAAGGTTTATAGTTGTTTATAGGCTAGTTTGTTAAAAAAAAAAAAAAAAAAAAAACGTTAAGTTCTCGAACTTGCACAACAGTGAGATAAGCCCCTCAACACCCGACCCTGATTATTAGAGAAACACTGGAGTGTTGAGGAAGTGAACAGTATGATGTCCTGTTGAACACTAACTGACTCTTATAGGTAATTAATAGCGTCATTAACTGATTAGAAATGTTTATTAATATTCTGTGTGTGCCGCTGTATGAACAGAATCATCAGGAATGTTTACGATCATGTGTGTGTGAAGTGTTTCCCACGCATAAAGTGTGCTTTGACGGCCACCCAATTATACTTGTGCACCCTTTGTAAAAAGCTGTCTGGGAGAACGATACCATCGGCGATCGATTTAATTAGTCGTGGACAGTTCCTTCTCACACTATTAGAATAAACAGGCACAGGAGCGGTATTGCGAGAGTACTTGGGGGGCAGTGATTGCAGCTAATACTGCTGTAAAAATAATAAGAAGGGCATAATGACGGTCACACATTTTAAAACGTAAATTTTACTGCAATCCGGAACATGGGAATGACATTGCAAAAATGTAGAACTCACAAAATGGTCATATTATTATTATTATTGGTCAGAGAAACAACAATAATTTTAATACTTTTTTTTTTTTTTTTGCTGAGTCATGTTTGTATAGTCGGTTAAAATTTAATAAATTCAGTTGCCTTCAGTTGTGCTCAAAAGTTGGCATACCCTGAAAGAAATTGTTAGACATTGCCATTTATTTGGAAAATATGACTTATGATGCAAAATGTTTTTTTTTTTCTTTTCTTATTTAAGGGTAGTGGTCACGTGAAGTCATTAATAATCACATAGTTGTTTGAATCCCTAAGGGTTAAAAAAAGGAGTCAAACAACTATGTGATAATTAATTACTTCACATGACCACTACCCTTAAATAAGAAAAAAATATTTTGTAACCTAAGGATAACTAAAACCACCCAGACAACCTTGATCAAAAACGTACATATCCTTGAATGTTTGTCCACATTATAAACACAAAGGTTGACAAACACAGGTTTAAATGGCTATTAAAACGAGGTTTCCACACATGACTCATTGTAATTGTAATTAGTGTCTGTGCATAAATAGTCAGTGAGTTTCTCAGCTCATGAGGTGAGAAACTTGCAGCTTCTGGAGCAGAGTCATTTAAGCCTCGTTTACACTGCAGGTCTCGATGCCCAATTCTGATTTGTTGCCTATATCTGATTTTTTTTTTGACCGTCTGTTTACACGTTCTTTCAACTATGACTCATATCCGATACACGTGTTTACACTTGCCATGCCATCTGAAACATTGCGCATACTTAAAGGGAGGTTATTGCGCTACAAACTAGCCAAGATAGATGAAGGTGAAATATGCTTAACGCTAGCTCTGCGATATATGCAAAGTTCGCACCATGGTTTTAAAACGCAGGAGGAGAAAAAAACGCCATAATTGGAGCCTGCGCATATGCTTCATTCAGCAAATACTGATTTCTTAATGTTATTTAGCCCAGATAAGCATTAACACAAGGCGGGGGTGCTTTTCCTTTTCCATGTCACCTGCGATGTTCTAATTCCACACGCGCTTCCACTGGAGAATAACATTACGTCATTAAACAGCGAACTGCCTTGATCTGTCTCTTTACACGACAATCACTTTAGCACATATATGATTTATTTCCACAAATGAAGGAGGCCTGAAACCGATCTCAAAATATCGGAATGCATGCGTTCTTTTCCTGTTTACACGGACATAGAACATATCCGATATGTGTCACATATGAGCAAAAAATCGGAATTGGGTCACATTTACCTGACAGTGTAAACATAGCTTTAGAGTGATAAGACCAAAATTTTACTTAATAGTCACAACCATGAATGCTATGTTTATGGTGAAAAGTACACCATCCCCATTGTAAAGCATGGTGGTGGATCTCTTGTTTTGGGGCTGTGAGAGCTCCAGGGGCACAGGGAAGTTAAGTCAAAATGGATGGCAAGATGGATGCAGCATGTTATCAGAAAATACTGGCAGACAATTTATATTCTACAGCACAAGCTGCACATGGGACGCTCTTTGATGTTCCAACATGACAATGATCCAAAGCACAAGGCAAAGTTGACCCTCCAATGGCTACAGCAGTAAAAGGTGAAGGTTCTGGAGTGACCATCACAGGTCTCCTATAATGTGCTGCACAAAATGCTAGCCTATTCCACTGGCTACCTTAAGTATATGTCAGGCTTGTGGGAAACACTGATGTGTGCTCCAGTGTGTGTGTGTGTGTGGGCGTGCGCACGCATTCCAAGGTCTACTTGTACACCAGGAGTCATGCACAGGGTCTGAGCACGATGATTTGCCTAAACAGGCTTTCATTAGGTGAATATTTAAACTCTTACGGCATTAAATAGGTGAGGCAGTTCTCATAAACACACCTGAGGCAGAAGTAAAGGTGATAAGTGTGAGCTGCAATGTTTAACCCTGGTGTTTATTATTTGCTGAATTCATTACTGAACATTGAGTAGTGTTCACAGTGGTGATGTTGTGTTAGGTTGTTTTGTGTAACCCTTTATTCTCCCTGATGCTCATAGACTCTGTCCTTCCCCTTTGATCTTCCAGGCCATGGCATCACCGGAGCCAGCTCATGACCTGCAGAAGGTGCTACCTGCAGTAGAGATGCCGTGTAACGAGACGTCTCCAGACTCCAAGTGTCCGATCTGTCTGGACCGCTTCAGTAACGTGTCGTACGCGGACAAGTGTTTACACCGGTTCTGTTTCCTCTGCATCCTGGAGTGGGGGAAGAACAAAGCTGAGTGCCCACTGTGTAAGCAGCCCATCAGCTCAGTGTACCACTCTGTCCGGTCTGAGGACGATTTCAAGCTGTACGAGCTGCGTCCAGTGGAGAACGGCTCCTTCGGCAACGTGCAGGGTCAGAGGTTCCGCTACAGGACCACGCTAACACGTGGCCTCCGCAGGGAGCGACAGGCACGGCGGAGCTCCCGCAATCAGGATGTGATGCGTTTCCGTCGTTGGTTGTACCGTCATGGAGTTCGGGTGCAAGGAGTCCAGGACGGCGGGCGTTCCCGAGACACGTCTGCGGAATTCTTCCGCAAAAATCCAGCATGTCTACACCGACTGGTTCCATGGCTTAAGCGGGAGCTTGCGGTTCTCTATGGATCACATGACTCCGTTGCTGATGTGGTCCTTCACGTGATATTGTCTCTGATCACACGTCACAATATGCAAGACGAGGTCTTTCTGCGGGAACTCCGTCCCTTCTTGTTATCACGAACCGAGCACTTCCTACACGAGTTCCTGAGTTTCGCAAAGTCGCCGTTCAACATGGAAGCGTATGATCTCCGTGCTGTTTACAACTGCCAAGCCCCCTTTCAATTGTCTGCTGTATCAGAAGCTGGCTCAGGTCTTAGCTCCGCCCCTTCACCCTGGGATGATGAAACTCCAGGTCCAAGCTATTCCAGCACCACACAGAGTGTCTTCACCGTCACCATTAGTGACTCAGATGTGGACAGCGCAAGTGAAGACGAAGAAGAGACTGTACGTGTTAATGCTAACACTAACGCTAATATTAACGTCAGTCACGCTCAAGTAGATGAGGACGATCACAGCAGCGATGGAGATTGCGTCATTGTAGGCTTCATCAAACCCACCGCCCAGCGCACTCCTGAGCTCGTTCAGTTGTCATCTGATTCTGAAGCATCAGTGCAGGAAGACAAAAAAACGTCTACATCCAAACAATTAGATGTGAGAGATCTGACCAATCAGAGACACCGGAATACAGTTGTAGTACCTTCCCACTCTGCTACAGTACAAAGCTCAAAAAGTAAGCACAGGGACTATTCCTCACACAGCCACAGGCAGCACTCTCGCAGCTATAAGGACAGAAGAGGACACAAAGAAGCCAGTCACAGATCTCCATCTCGCACTCACTCACACAGCCACCACAGACACACAGATATATACTTCAGCCAAGACACACCACACCAATCACGTGCACGCTCACAATCCAAAACTCCTTCACAGTCACATCTGTTCTCTAGGACTAGTGCTCGTACATGCTCGCGATCCAGATCTCGTGCACGCTTAGAATCTGGATCTCGTGCACGCTCACGATTCAGATCTCGTGAATGTTGGCGACCTGGATCCCGTGAACGCTCGCAATCTAGATCCCGTGAGCGCTCGCAATCCGGATCTCGCAAACATTGGAGATCCAGATCTCGCGAACGCTGGCGACCCAGATTTCGCGAGCGTTCACGACCCAGATCTTGCGAGCGCTCGCAATCCAGATCTCATGAACACTCACACTACAGAACACATGCACACTCATGGACTAGAACCCGTGTGCACTCTTATAGTAGAAATCAGAGAATGCAAACTTCTCCCAAAAATAGAAAACGCTCTAAGGGCCTCACTGTAAGCCCCGCCCTTTCCTCACCCTGGAGGTCAAGCTGTGACAAACGGCATGGAAAGTCGAAGCATAAATCCCCGAATGGGGAGAAACGCAAGAGGAGGAGCAGAGAGAGGCATCAGCATCATCCTAAGAAGAATAAGAAGACTAGGAGGAGGCGGAGCTCCAGCATGGAAGACATTGCTGAACGTAGGAAGCATCACAAGAAGAAGAAAAAACACAAGAAAGAGAGAAGGAATAGAAAAGAGAGAATGGGACAGAGCTCCAGGCCAAGCTCACCCACCGCCATTGCCATTCTTTCTGACACACAGTCTGCTGAGGGAGCCACGCACCCAAGAAGTACTGCACCAACAAACACCAAGCTCTTGAATTTCTCACATGGGGCAGCTACTTGTGCAAACACAGCACATCAGAAGGGCACAACTTCAAACTGTGTGAAAGATAAGACTCTCCTGAGCAAGTCACCAAGAGTTAGCACATCATCACACGTCCCCGAAAACATTCTGCCTTTTCATAATCCACCTCAGACATGCCGAGCCTCCTCGCATCACTCTTCAAATGCCGACTCCCCGCATCATGCCCCCTCCAACACAGACTCCTTGCAAAATGCCTCTCCAAACACCAATTCCCCACGTCACGCTTCCTCCAACTCTGACTCCCTGTGTCGCACCTTGTCCAACTCAGACTCCCCAAATTACACTTCCTTCAACTTTGACTCCCCGCATCACGATTCCTCCACCTCCTCACATTCTGCCCCCTCGAACACGGACTCCCTGCATAACTCCTCCCCAAATGCCAGCTTCCCGCATCATGCTTCCTCCACCTCAGACTCCCCACATCACACTTCGTCCAACTCCGACTGCCCGCAGCACACTTCCTGCAACTCTGAGTCCCCGCGTCACGGCTCTCCGAATGCAGAGTCCCCGCATCACACTTCTGCCTCTCCACAGTGTAGCAAAGCTGCCAATCATTTTTAAAAACTATAGTTTCTGCACTGTTGTCACAGATTTAAAATCATTACATGATGATGGGATAAGCCTTTGTGAAGTGTTTAAAGTCATTTTTATTTGCTAATTATGTCATCCTAATTTAATGTTTTTCCTCATGGAGAACAAACAACAGACTCTTGTCATCTTTATGATTTAAAAATCACCTCATTACCACAGTGCTGCTGAAGTCTATTTTTAAAAGTCAGATAAAACATGTATTTTTCCTACTGCCTGTAAAATATTAAAGATCATTTAAATTTCTGATTTTTTTTTTCAGAGTAATTTTGTTCTTGCTGTCATTGCACAGAGGACCACATGAGGGCAGCACAGCAGTTTAAAATCAACCCATTCTTACATTTAACACATGGCATGTGTCATTTAACAGGAAGTGACATAAAGCACTTGTTGGCTTTGCTTTTGTTTCAGCTGCTCATGTAGTTTATATGTTTCTAACTAAGCAAGGATGATAAACCTTAAAGTGAGTTAAAATGTAAAAAGTAAAACAGTTCAAAATGGTTAATGGAGATGGAACACCATGCTCAGATGTGTTTTTTAAAAAATTAAAGAAAAAAAAACTACTGCATGAGAGATACAGAAAGATGTGTGATTGCTTAGTATCTGACTATACATAATCTGGACAGATCACACTGTGTAGGAGTTTATTTATTAGAGAGTCAAAATGCAGTATGGCTCAAAACACTGATCTGATAGAAAAAAAAATATTTTAAAGTATAAATTGTAGCAAATGCATAAACAGCTGTATTCCTGAATACAGGAATGCTGAATATTCTTTAATGGTTCTGAACTGATGCTGTTCCATGAGGAGATTTCCTTCCTCAGTCCATTAATTGTTCTGAGCTGTATCTTATAGACTACTGACTTCAGATCAGCACAAAGAGAAGAGCTGTGCAAACATTATGTAGTGGATGGACGCATAATTTCTTCTTTGTTTAACTGTGGTTGGAATTCAGTAGGTTAAAATACTGCAACTTTTCCTGCTTTATCCGGTACTTCCACACACACTTTCTAATATAGCCTGTCCTTCTACCTACAACCCAATAACAGCACTAACACTATTTAAGTGATTTTTTTTTTTTTTTTTTTTTTTTACACATGCAACCAAAACAGATTTTTAAATATATATTTTAACTTAATATTTAGTGGTGCTTGAAAAGCATCACTTCTATTATCTTGCATACTTATTATTATTCTGCTTCTTCTTCTTCCTCTTCCG
>JAQMYG010000038.1:6935816-6963656 GCA_030014215.1 Clariallabes teugelsi | reverse complement strand
TTCGTGAAATATGGTTTTATTCTGTAGCATTTATACAGTATTTTACTGTTAGAATTACGAACATTTTTTACAGTGTAGGTACTGCACATCACCTTATTAAAACGATCCCTATAGTCAAGTGGTGCAACATGGTGGTGCAGGATCATGCTGTGGGGATGTTTTTCTGGGACTGGGCGATTAGTCAGTATAGAGGAACAAACAAATAAATAAAATAAAGAGCTATCATGAGTGAAAACATTCTCTCAGGCTGAGTTGGTTTACAGTCTCTACGGTTTACAATTCAACCAGACTATGACCCAAAATATAACAAACACAGAAGTGGCTTCAGAATGCCTCTGGAATGGCCCAGCCAGAATCCAGACCTGAACCCAATATAGCATGTCTAGAGAGACCTCAAAATGGCTGTGGACTGCCCTTGCCTGTTCAACCTGTTGGAGCGAGAACAATTCTGCCAAGAAAAATGGAATAAACTTCCAAAAGGTTTGCAAAGCTTATAGCATCATTAACAAGCAGACGTGAGGCTGTCACTGCTGACAAAGGTGCTTTGACCAAGTAATAAGTGATGGGTCACAATACTTACTAGAATGGGATATTGCGCTCTTTATTTTTAAATAAATTAACAAAAAACAATAAACAAGTTTTTACTTTGCATTGTGGAATATAGAAAATCATGATAATGATTATATATAAATGATAAATGGTTTTCAAAGGTTTTTTTTTTTTTTTTTTTTTTTTTACAAATAAATATCAAAAAAGTAGATTTGTATTTAGCCCCCTTTACTCTGATAACTAACTACTCCCCTAACTAAAATTCAGTCGAACCAATTGCCTTCAGAAATCACCTATTTAGTAAATAGAGTCCACCTGTGTGTAATTTAATCTCAGTATAAATACAGCTGTTCTTAGAGGTTTGTTAGAGCACATTAGTGAAAAAACAGCATCATGAATCCAAAGGAAAACAACAGACAGGTCAGGGTAAAGTTGTGGAGAGGTTTAAAGCAGGGTTAGGTTATTAAATAAAAGTCCCAAGCTTTGAACATCTCATGGGGCACTGTCCAATCCATCTTTTAAAAATTTAAAGAGTACTATAAGCCTACCAAGACATGGCCGTCCACCTTTTCACATGTTCTATTGGTTGTGACGTTGCCTATGCACATGTTGAAATGGTTCAGGACAGAAGATGTGTAGGGGTTCAAATCTTTGTGAGTCCATGGACGCCTGTGAGGCAAATGTGCTCCAGTTAGTGTCTTGAAACTGCTGTTGTAGTGAAGAAAGCGCCTTGGCCATAACTTCACACTCTTCAGTGATTAGCATTACCATCTAATGTAATGTAAACTGCAATGACAACATTGACTAAAAACTCCCTGGAAAAATTTAAGGGTCTGCACCTACTCACCAAAAATTAGCAGAGCAATGACTTTAAGTTACAGTGGAGTCCATGCACCATGATTTGTTAAATAAATGCACAAACCTTCTCCTTTACTCTTACCAGAGTCCACTGCTGTTGTATCTGCCTAAAACACGGGGACCCTCTAGCACAATGGTGCTGCTAGGAATGTTGTTGTAAAGCCACATTTCTGTAAAAATCATGACGTTGCGTTCTATAATCCATTTATGCGATGTTATATCAAGCCAAAGTTCATTGTTCTGAGACTGTACATTAGCAAGAAAGATGCTAAAGAGGAATAGATTTTTAGTAAGCTTTATGTAAAACTATTTAGCTTGCGGACTATATCATGACACATGTCGTTTACATGTTGGCATCATTGTTGGTGACTGAGGCTGTGTTAGAAACTGTTGAATAGTTTGATTTCAGTAAACAACTTTCCAATAAATTACCCATTTGAGATTTATATTATGTTATTTCATGATCTCATTTGTATTTCATTTGTCTGCAGCTGTGCCATTCAGGCTGCTAGCTGGTTTGTTAGACTAAAATTAGTGTGATACACATATTAGTATCACACTGGCCAACCAATCAGTAGTACACTCTCACCTTTAATGACCAGTAACCAGACCTGGCGCCCCCATGCTCCCATAACCTAAAACACTGGCTCTTAGCTATGACACCAAATCAAAATGCAAAATTGTGAAATGTTTCATTAAAGTATTGTGTTTGTGTATTGAGTCATGGCCTAGGCTGTTACTTAGGTGATAGGAACTTCTTGGTGTGTGTGCCAGGTCTGGGTACTGGTTTTTAAAGGTGACCCAGACAAAAAATAACTGCAGTTTTCAGTTGTCAAGACTGCAGTTTTGTACATATGCAGGAAACGCAGTGATTTGGACATGAAAACACTCATTTTGTATCTTTTACTGCAGTAATATTGCAGTAATACTGCAATATAATTCAGTAATACTGCAGTAACCCTGCAATATAATGCAATATAATGCAGTAATACTGCAATATGATGCAGTATTACTGCAATAATCCTGCAATATTATGCAGTAATCCTGCAGTAATACTGCAATATAATGCAGTAATCCTGCAGTAATCCTGCAATATAATGCAGTAATATTGCAGTAATCCTGCAATATAATGCAGTAATACTGCAATACTACAGTTAATATTAAACAGATACTGCAGTTAATATAGTAGTTGTAATGCAAATCAAATATACAGGTATACGCAATGTAAATAAAGCTGAAAAATTACTTACAGTATTTGTATAATCTAAATGTGTTATGAGGTGCAGTACAACTACATTACAACAAAATTACTGCAATTAATTTTACTAATTAATTTTAAACAATCAATAAAGAAACAGAATTAAAATATTAAAACCAACTAAAAAACAGTCCATGAAAGCACTTTTACACTTAGCAGCAGCACTGTTTAACAGTGCTGCTGCTAGGAGACACTGCTGTCAATGAGTGTATGACTGGTCGAGTATGTGAATATATTACAAGGCTTGAGGTGTGCAGTTGGAATCCTGGAGAGGTTTGACGCCTCCTCATTCTTCAACTTTGTTTGAATAAACACTTTTACCTTCCCTTCCTTCACTTTAAAGGCATTCTTAAAAAAGCAAACAGCAAGACAAATAAAAAATTTTAGATAATCTTGTAATATTTTACTAAGTAAAATCCAACCACACCTTTTTTCCACAGAGTGATGTCCACCTCTTGACGTTTTTCTGACACATGAAGACAAACAGGTTTAAAACTGACTAAGCAAATATAAATGTGTTCTGAGAATCCCACACCCCCCAAAAAAATCTTATTAAGCGCCCAGCCAAAACTGAATGACTAAAAACATTATCACAAACCTAAAATTAGTTTTTAGTGAAGGAAAATAAAGGGAAGAGAAAAACTATGTTTCCTACCAGGAGTGAAGTCTCCCCAGGGTTTAATGCTGACCTCTTGGCCTTCTCCCTCTACCCCTTTCCCAGAGTCTGCTCTGAGGTGATAAGAGGAACACTGGAGGGGAACACAGCCCTCCTCTCGATCTTCTATCTTGTGTAAGAACTGACGGACGACTACAGAAACAAACGCAGAATAATTTTATTCACTTCTTAACCCCTCTCACATTGTGTAGTTACACATTAAGACATCAACTTGCACATATATGGTCTATAGTTAAACTGGGCTATACATTTTCAACTGACGCCAATGTTAGCAATGTGCTACCTTAGGTTAACCTAGCTAGCATGCTAACGGTATAGCGGTTAATGTTAGAAAACATGCACACATTTAGGACAATGCCATTAACACTGATTAGCGATACAATACAATAACTAGTTTAAAATATATATAATATTTTATGTTGTAAAATAATAAAAGTTACTTAAGGTCCCACTCACCGCTTAACTGAATGATGTGACAGGGCCATCGCTCAGGTTCGGCTGTCTTCCTCCTCCACAACACGCCCCTCTTCTAGATTCTTCCAACTGGGCAAGTTTTCTTGGCTGAACTTTGAAATGTCATCATGATTTAATTCTGATATGTCGCGAATGTGTACCGTTTTATCAATAAGAAAGTCTATAAGAGAGTTATAGTACTCCATCTTGTCTGAGTATCTCAATAATGACATACACAAACCATTAATTTGTCTCGGCGTTTATGAGCTGTCGTTTTGGACAGTACCGCGCATGCGTGACAGCATGATTGGGTCCTTGTGTTTATGCTTGTCTAAACTTTATTGAGCTTCTGCTAGCTTTGCTTAGATTATTTGTTGTAGTTCTTGAGTGTAGTGTATTTAGTCACAATGCCTGATTTGTGAGTTGTCTCCATAGAAACTATATCTGTCTAGTCCCTTTTCCACATGACGGTTTCTCAATGTGTTGGTAAACGAAAAAGGTATGTGTGTGGATCCACTGGATTTGATGAGTGTGTTATGGCATCACAAAATAAGATGGATTCTGACTGTGTGAACATGGCAGCTGTAAGGAGCTCTTAGGTAGAACTTATGCTAACTTCCGAGCTAGCTATTGTAACATTTGCTAATGTTTAAGGTAATTCTTCAGCAACAAGTTAAGTAAGTATTTAAGAGTTAAGTAAGAATTCTAATTGTAATTGCTGTATTTATGTCTGTGTTTTGCTAGCCTTACATGTAAATATAATTAGTTAGATTTTTTTTTTATGTTTTATCCCCAGTTAATCAGTTAGCAGAGATGTGCACCTGTTTAGCATTATCTAGATAATACTTCTTCAATAAAACTCTTTAGCTCTGTAGTGCCCTTTTGAGTTGACTCCTACTTAACTCTGTCGCAAGTTTCAGGATAACATTATTTAACAGGATAACAAATTTAGAGCATCTTACACACATGGATTCCAAACTTAGCCCAACATATACCTTTACTTAAATTATAAATAAATTTTAGCAGATTTCTAAGTATCCCTGATCTTTGATAAAGATCGTAACAGTACTATTACAGAGTAATGATGTGGTATGAAAGCCCTGCCTCCAAATTGAGATGGATTTATAGTAAAAATAAATAAATAAATAAATAAAAAGGAATTTGAGTAAGTCATCAGCCACCAACAGCCAAAGACCAATCACTAATCACCACCGTATCACTACTAATAATTTGTAGATAATTATCTCTTTATTGTAAACTCTGCCACTGTGTATGATGAAAGAGTTTAGAGGTTTTATCAGAATGCTTGAAGAGAACCGAGGGAACAATAGATGGGCATGAGGAAGAGGAGGAGGAGGGGTAGGAGGTGATGGAGGAGGGGGAGGGTGGGGGGGTTGGTAAACAGGCGTGAGTGAGCGTGTGCAGCTCGCAGGATGTGTCACGCGCCGTGCTCATTGACAGTGTCGCGCTCGCGCCGCCCTGAGAGCGCCGCCAGCGCCGCGCAGACAGACAGCTCGAATTAATCCCGGGGGAGCGCGTGACAGTTCAGCACCGCCGCGAATTATAACGCAGGAGGATGCTGGGAAACGGGCAGGGGAGAAAGAGGGAGGGGGGTGGGCGCGCGTTTGTCAGATCATAATTAAATGATGAATCGCTATTCCGCTATTAACGCTTGCGACCCTGAAAAAAACCCACACGAGGAAATAAAAAAATAAAACGAGAACAGAGAGACAGAGAGAAAAGTGCTTCACTGATTATAGTATAATCTGAAATATACTAAATATAGCCAATGCTAATTCTTAATAAACAAAAATACTGATTTTACTAATATTATAATATGAGAACTGATTAATATTTACATTTGTTAATTATTTATTAATTATATTGTTGTCCAAATAGAGAGAGAGAATATGTGTAGCAATTCTATCCCCTGGATTAAACGCACTGCACACTGTACTGTTTTGTGTTCATTTTCAAAGTAATTTTAAATTATGATCACAGTTAATAATAATAATAATAATAATAATAATAATTGGTCTCAGTATAGAACTCTGTGGAACTCAGGACCTGTGTATGCAGACTGGAAAGACATTTTTTTCTTGCTGCTTATTATTATTATTATTATTATTATTATTATAAGACTCACTTTGTATCCAACAAGTGATTTTTATACATCTTTGACACAAATTTACAATGTAAAGTATATAAAACAAACAAAATATTGTAATAATTATAAATATTGGTATCTGCACTGCAGTGTCTATTTTTTGCACAATACTCATAAGCTACTTCTGCAATTTGTTGTGGTTCGTTTGTATCCTCGGAAATTCATAATTTGAATGTTTGTAAGTCGGGGACTTACTGTATTCAATTAAATATCATTGAAATATACGTTTTGCTGCATTTGGGAGCCATTAGCCAGTAAATACAGTAACATTTACAAAATAATAATAATAATAATAATAATAATAAAAAGCATACAGATAATGCTACAACTATAAAGAGATGTGCAAAGCTGGTGTTTGGCATTATTCTCCCCACAAAGCAGAACAGTGGAGTCTAATAGACATTCCAACCATGTTAACGGCATATTCACACCATTCAATGGATTTCTTGTCCAGTGTCTGTCCATTGAATGAGCTTTGTGGCTAAAGCCAGGGTTTAATGAGTGGATCCAATTCCTGCTCTTCATTCTTACCGGACCACCACATCTGTGCACTCAGAGCCTTGTGGGCCAGTTACACCCTAGCCTGGTTAGTGGAATTTACTAAAATTCCAAAGCATGTATGCCGAGTCAAAGAACATGTGCAGCCCATACTACGTCCGTACTATGTCCAAATACTCTGTCTGTATCCTGCCCTGTTATAGCAAATTTCCAACCAGCTCCCAAGCCAGTTTACCAGTTTTTGACTTTTAATTTTACAATGCTTTTGTTTCCCAGCATCCAGGTCTTTTTAAATACAGTCAAACCTTGGATTACGGGCATAAATTGTTCTGGAAGCATGTATATCAAAACACTCTTATATCAAAGCCACTTTCCCCAGAAGAAATATTGGAAACTCTGATGATTCGTTCCACAAGCCAAAAATATTTCTATAAAAATAATTAGGAGGGAGGGTGCTACTGAATGACACCCTCATATCATCTTACACAGTAAAAAATACACACAAACACAAACTTCTTTAACAAGGAACCCTTTCTAATGACACTCGAGCGTGTGCACACACTAACGACATCACTGCTGTAAAGTAAAAATAAAACAAAATAACTTTTTGCCAGACAGAGCAGTGTTTCCCCTCTCTGTGTGTGTGTGTGTGTGTGTGATGGTGAGAGGAGGGGAGGGGATGTAGGACGACTTTCACACACTGCTCTGTCGCGATTCTTTTCAAAGGTAAAGTGCAGGGTAAAATGTTTTAATTTGCTTTGTTTTTACTTTATAGTAGTGATTCCATTACTGTGTGTGTGTGTGCACATGCTAACTGAATCTCTGCTTTCTGACAGAGAGAAAGACTCTGGATCTTTAACAAGAAACCTCTCTAATGACACTTGATTTTGCTTTATGGGCACACACACATTTTATAATAAACAGTATACGCACGCACGGATGTTGACAATACGAGTGAGGCATGTGCACTGAGACTGAGCATGGGAGACGATTACCCATAATCCCGAAGCACGAGAAAGAGAGAACCATTGGCTTAGTTGTGATCACGTGTCGCTCGGCAGATATACTACTCGTATATCAAGACCTCGCTCATTTATTAAGTTAAAATTTATTACAATTTTTCAAAACGCTTGCTGACCAAGTTACATGCAATCCAAGGTTCCACTGTACTTATTAATAGGATTATTTAAGGACCAGGTTTTTAAGTTGACTTTGTCTTGCATTTATCTTTCCTTTCCTTTTCCTTTCGTTTTCTTGTTTAGCTCATGGTCAATGAGTGTATGAGCTCAGATCTGTTGCCCAAGGGATGTTCGTGCTATGCTAACATTCTTACTAATATTATGTTAATATTTTTCCTAATTGCTAAGCAAATTTGTGATTGTGGATGATGAATGGTCAGAAGGTCTTTAGTAATTTTGCATAACAGCAGCTCTGATACTAGTAGAGCTGCAATTCACGTTTGCAGCTCTATAACATTTTAATGTTATGTTAATGTACTAAGGTAGTCGGCATGTGAAACATATCATTTGACAATTTTGCTAAGTTATTTACTGTTTGAATTGCTGTGTATACTTTGTTTCATCTGGAGAAAAATATGTGCTATAATACTGGAATTGTTGTTAGACTGCGTTGAGCCAAATGTGGAAAATGTTTGTTGTCTCATAATTTTGCTGGTTGAAAAAGAATATTTTGAAGAACATATTTTAAAGTACAGTTTAATGTACAATGCTCAAATTATGAATGTACTTACACAAATGTAGTACACAACTGAGTATGTATGTAGCTTTTTAAGTTCCTTCTCCCAAAGCAGCCAATTATGAAGAAACACTTTGGATAATTGTGGACCATCCCACGTCCTCCCTTTGTCCAATAAGTGTTATATAATGGTATATAGTCTATCTATGGAATATAGTTCAAGACTTCTAGAATATTACATTGACTTGCCAAATCTTCATTGCTGTTTCTCATTGTCTTTACACGGTGTTCTAATCTGATATGTCTATAGGACAAAGTGCCATATGGCCACAGCCAGGGTAATCCAAGAGTCATAGAGTTCTTGCTGACCATGCTATTCCACAGAATGGGCATTCCACAGAATAGGCACATGACATTCCACAGATGTTTAGTTTGTGGTTATTATTGTCACTGTGCACACAATAAGCTTTCATTTACTCTGATGTGGTTTATATCAGGTTCCTGCTAATGAAGCTAATGACCTAACTGTTTCCAGAAGAGGATAGTACTGGGTTTTCAAGGAGACCTTGAACTTCTCTTGGTGCCTCCTCCTTAGCCTTGTCTGCACCACCCATTATCCTCATGAATTCAAAGCTTGTATTCCAGCGACCAATCACCAACCTGTAGGTATGTAAAAAATCTCCTAGTAATCTTCTGGTCTACAGATCTTAAGTTAATTTACCCAAAAGCCTGGAAATAAGACCTGCACTATAATTCAATACAGTATAACATTCAGATTATCTTACAGCCCAGGTTTCTAACTGCTCAGTGAAAAATGTATTTATTTATTTAGCATATGCAGTTAGTAAGCAGGGGTCAGAGTGCAGGGTCAACCATGACATGACACCCCTAGAGCAGGTAGAGTTAAAGGCCTTGTTCAGGTCAACAGTGGCAACTAAGAAGGGCTAGGGCTTGAACATCCAAACTTTCGATCAGTAACCCAGAGTTAACCATTTGAACGACCACTGCCCAAAAAAGCAGTTTTGCAATTGCAAACTGCACACAAAAATGAGGTAAACTCAACAGTGTTCCTCTCCATTAAAATCTTGAGTAAAGGGTGAAAGATTTATACGTGACTGTAGAGAAAAATGTGCTATATACGTAAGTATATAAGTATAGTCATTTTTACCATGCTGCTCCAACATTCCCACCAATGGACAGACATAAGCAAGTTAATAAAAATCTTTCACATCAACACCACCTTTCACATCACCACTGCTGACGTATGGTCCTTCCATCAACTCTACCAAAACAGCTTTTAAAGTGTTTTCACATTAGGCACGATTGATTCATACAATGCACAGGAATGATTGCTCCCCATTCCCCCCTGGATAGCAATCACATTGTGTTTTTGTTCTTCGTTCTCGGGTACACTTGCATATTTACACTCTCCAATATAGTAGGTGGCAGTATGCACCTAATTGGTGTGTGTTCGTTACACCTAAGAGATGAGAACAAGAGAGTTAACTTTTGTGCCATGCCCAATATTGTTGGTATTTTGGGAAAGATGTCAAGCTCTCTCATATGCCTTCCTATTGTATCAGCTATGGCTGTATAAGTGAGAAGATGAGATTAGAGCGTGATATGCCACACAGAGATTTTGGAGGAGACAGATGGCACTGACGTTGTTGCATCTAAACAGCGATCTATATCTGTGCTTAGCTATGACTGCCCTGTGCCCGAGTATGCAGTATCATTCTTGAGACCACCTTTTGTGTTTTCACTGACCAAAATGAACCAGACTTTGGGGTCAGGTGTTCTTGAAAGCAATCTCGGGCTCTAATGTGAAAATCCCTTTAAAAAACATTTATGTTTTTATGTTTTTGTTTGATAATTTGACTGATGGAACTATTGGCCTCAGAAGTTGCTGCTACACCAAGTGACAGATCATCTTCTTCATGTTGGTCAGACAAGGCACATGTTGGTCAGACTGGCTCCTCATGCTCTTTCACACTTCGAGTAACACCTAGTGATTCAGTACATTCAGGTCATCAGCTGACTTCATTTTATTGACATAAAATCTTGCTGAGCCTAGACCTGAGCAACTGAAGCAACCCCAGATCATAACACGGCCTCCAGAGGCTTAACAGTAACCCATTTCTCCAGAATAGTCACAGTCTGGACTTATTAGACCACAGGACTGTTGTTCATTGCCCCAAAGTAGATTCTTTATGCTTTCTGTTAAACTGAAGATTTTTTCTCACTAATAAGTGGTTTTCTTATGGACACACAGCTGTTTAGGCCCAATCCTGTAAGTGCTCATCACATGTGTATGGAAATGCTCTTACTTTCACTGTTAATTCTACTTTTGATTTTTTACCACGCAACTTCACTAAGCGTTAGAGAGACCTCCATACATCATTCATCTGCTTAGATGTTTTCTTTGCTTGATGTGGCCCATTTAATGGCGACTGTTTTTCTGGCCTGGCGGTTTATGCACACGCCGTGAACTGTACAGAGGGTAAGCAATATAAACTTAGCATTTAGCAGGTCTTGCAACATATGGGTGAATTTCTCTCTCTGATACCCCTATTTAAGCTCATTTAAAGGAAGCAGAGCTTTTCTGATACCTATTATAAGAAAAAATATTCCTCACCTTTTTGCTAAGAGCATGAAACTAGAAAGTAGCTTTCTGATGTAAACACACTCTGTTTGAACAAGGTAATGATAGGCATCATGGTGCGTTTTAATTTTGTGGAAACAAATTCTCAGGACATGACAATCAATCATTTCTTACTAATTTCTAAGACATTTTGCTTTTGCGTCACTGGAAATGATTTAGAAACAGATGTCCTCAGTGCATTTGATACTGTTTACCTTGTTGTAACAGTAAGCCTTTGCGACTGAGGCTCATTTGGGAGAACACTAAAGTTGCTCTTCAGCAGGCTTACTAAGCCAATGTTGAACAGATAGCTCAACTACAAATTATTTTATCATGACCTAACATGTGTCCAAACATCTGTACTATTTTCTAATAAACTTTATATAAAAAACTTACTAATGATGACAGAATACACTAAATATTAAATAATCCAGTCTCCTAACCATCAGGAAGTCCAGACATCCTGCGCTCCATCCAAGCTATACTTCTGTTACATATTATTAACGAGTGACGTTAGCTAGCTAAATGATTAGCTAAGTGCAGGATGTGCGTCAGCAGTGCGCTCTTGATGTTCAGGCATCAGAGAGTGAGAGTGTGAGTGAAACATACAGACTGGAGAGAGAGAGAGAGAGAGAGAGAGTGTGAGAGTGTGTGTGAAGAAGCGAAAGCAATTAAAGCTCCATTAGCGGCACAGCCTTAAACCCTTGTCATTAATCAGCGCGTGGTTTGTCAGCATGGCCACTGCACGCCGCTGTACAACCGAGCTGTTTTACTGCGCAAATACTCTTAAACCTGGTGATTCGTACTCTCACACCTGAGATCTACACACTGCAACATGCTAGCCATGTTCACCATTCAGTTCTAAAATTAATCTATTCGTTTAGCTCACTATTCATTGCTAACTAACAAAGACAGCATTTGGTAGCTAATGTTAGCCAGGCTACAAATTATGATTTGGTAGCAGTTGCAATTGATGCTAAAGAGTATAAATATTTGATGCTAAAGAGTGTAAATATTTCATTATTATCTGTTCATTGAGCTGTCTAGCTAACAAAAGCAAGGCTAAGTATTTAAGTCAGTGTTAGACTAATAGCTTTAGCTATGCTATTTAATAATGGATAAACATATTGGTTACTGCTTCATTGAGTACTGATGACATAATTTACTTCCATTTTGTTAAATAGCTAAAGTTTATTTTACAGAATTAGTAAGAGTTGACAACTAATTAAACTACTAAAATATAGCTAATGCTAGTTACACTAGAGGGATTTTTCCTCTCAGGTTCAGTTAATACACCTTTCAATAAATGAAAGATAGTCTAGCGATTGCTCAGTAATGATGACTAGTTTAAGAGCTAATGCTAAATAAACTACAGGTTACTAACAAGAGCTGACTAACGAAACCATTGTTTACCAGCTGTTTTTTTTTCTTTTTTTTTTGTGTCATTTACGCCTTCCTGAACCTTTAAAACTAATTAGTGTTAGTGATGAGATAGTTAGGTACCAACTATGACTGATCTGGTAAAACTAGCTATCCTTTCACTAACACTAATTAGTTTTACAGCTTTGGGAAGTGAGGCTAACAGGATAAGGGATCATTTAATAGCTAAGGCTAGCTAGTTTTCAGGTGTAGTATTGTTAAATAAAAATGCAAGTTAGTCTACGAATTATTCAGTAATGGATGCTGGTCATTAGCTGGCTAATTAAGAATTATTTTAAACAGTCAGAGGGTTTAAACAGGAGGAGCACACACATCCTCTCTTGGAGAGGAACACACACACACATCGTCTCATGAACACGAACGCACGCGCAGACAGGCGTTGTTATTGATTTCATTAGCGGCTGGTGCAGTCACGCGCGTTAATTGACAGTACGGATAGTGCGCGCGGCGTCGTTGCCGCTTCAGCAGCTCGTGCGCCATTACGGAAAGGTTAAGTGCAGCTCAGCCGTTTAATTCCCCGTCCCCCTCCCCCTGCCCCGCATTCACCCCTTTCTTTCTCTCTCTCTCTCTCTCTCTCTCCCTCCCTCTCCCCCTCCGTGCACGTGAGTCATAAATCCAACGCTAGAGTTTTTTTCTCCTCGGTTCCTCTCTGTGCGCGTACTGATGAGTCTCCCGGAGCTCGCGCTGTCACCCGCCTCCCCCCTCCTTCTCCTCTCCTAAGATGGATTTCTCTCTGCGCGCTCGTCCGGTGCTTTATTATCGCGCTGTGACAGTCGGCACTGCCCGCGGCGCTCGTGACGAATCCCCCGGGGCACGCGCCGCTCAACCCAATCGCCCGGCGCTAACGGCGGCACGCGCCTCGCATGTTAATGTTCGCGAGCGAGCGCGGGGAGAAGGAGGAGGGGCGCGTGATTGCAGCTTCCTGATCGCGCTGTGTGTGTGTGTGTGTGTGTGTGTGCTATCACCGGGTCGATAAAAAGCGTCGCGCGGATGTTTCCCTCGACTTCAGGTTTATGAGCGCTGATAAAAATCATGATTTTGTAAATATGAGAAAACACACATGCGCACGCGCGCGCACACACGCACACATGCACACATACAATTAACCCATCAACTCATTAACACACTTGATCTTCGTTTCAGTGTGTTTCTATAAAATGGATGGAAGGAATGAAAGAGTGTAGAAATGAAATCAAGAAATAAAGAAAGGAAAGACGGAATGCAGAAGGAGATGAAGGATAAATGGATGAATAAGGGAAATGGAGTAAATGACAGAAGTGAATCAAGGAATAGAGAATAAACAGGCGCAGAGGAAAGAAAGATGAAAGAGGAATAAACTGAAAGATGAGGGTAAAAACAAGAACAAGAGAGAAACGCTATAGATGAATGAAGATCAGGAGGAAATGATTTGAACTGAGGTTAAAATTATTATAAGAAGGATCGAAATCATTTAGAGGTGGAAAAGAAAGTTAAGATGAGAAAAATAAGTAATGTATAAAGAGATGAATAATGGAGGGAAGGAAAAAAGAAAAGGGATGTATGGAACAAATGAAATTAGATGAAATGGTTCAAAAATAAAGACAGGATGGAGGGATGAAATAATGTACCTGCATAAAGAAAAAGAGAAAGGAGAGCATGAACAAAAAATACAGGATGAATGAAAGATGAGAGAAATAAAAAAAGAGAAACCTGAAGGATGAGATTGAGGGGGAAAAAGAAAAAGTAGATGGATGAAAGTGAGGAAGAAATAAAAGATGGTAAGAGAGTACGTAAGAATGAAGAAGAGAAAGAAGTAAAGATGTGTGGATGGAATAATAAAATAAAACAACTAAATGGGAGGCAGGAAAGAGAGAAAGGAAATTGGATATATGAAAAGTCATGTGAATAAAGAATGAAAAGATATCAAGCTCAAAAGAGAGGATAAGAAAAATGAGGAATGAGTAGAAAAAAGGTGTGAGAAAAGAGGGGAGAAACATAGAGGAGGAGAGTGAGGAAGGGGAGGAGAAGGAAATTAATGAGTAGAAGAAGGAGAGGGCAGAGAAAAAGAAGAAAAAGGAGGAAGAATAAGCAGAAGGAGAGAAAGAAAAATTATAAAGAGTAGATGGATGAGAATGGAGAGCAGAAGGAAAAGAAAATGAATCATAAGAAAGGGGAGAAGTAAAAGGAGAAGGATGAGGCAAAGAAAATAAAAAGGGGAGAAAGAAGAGAAAAAGAAGGAGGAAAAGAAGGAGAAGGAAGAGGAGGAGGAGAGTAAAAGGAGAGAATGAATAAAGGGCACTAAGGGGGAGAGCAAGGAGAGAAGGAAGGAGGGCAAAGAGGAACCTTCCACAATTTATCTATTTACAGGACTCTGATGATAAAGTGTGTGACGGTTGACAGGTCTGCAGTGTGTGTGTGTGTCTGTGTGTGTGTGTGTGTGTGTGATAAATGACAGTAGTTAGTGGTTGTTGCTGCTCATCACTTCAGTGTGTATCACCACAATTTCTCAAATAAAATAGATTACTCATGATCTGTTTCCTCTGAGTGCTTCCTGTTTCCTGTATTTGTTTTCAGTTTTCTGTATGTGCTTCCTATTTCCCATGTGTGCTTCCTGTTTCCTGTATGTGCTACCTGTTTCCTGTATTTGTTTTCAGTTTTCTGTATGTGCTTCCTGTTTTCCATGTGTGCTTCTTGTTTCCTGTGTATGCTTCCTGTTTCCTATATTTGTTTTCTGTTTCCTGTATGTGCTGCCTGGTTCCTCTTTGCAGTGTGTATTAATACTAGCTCACGCACTCTATGCTCAACAGGGTTGCCAGATCAAACTTGTTAAGTTTTTGTTCATATTTTTTTTACATTCCCATAGACAGTGTTAAATTTCCCCAGCATCTCTTTTATTCATTTCTTGTTATAAGGCGATACTTCCAAAACACATCATTAACCACCACATTCTTTGGTTCAAATGGAAAAAAAATAGTGTGTCCACAATTCTGTAAAGCTGCTTTGTGACAATGACCATTGTTGGATGTGATGTTGACCCAGCATTTGCAGCTATAGCAGCTTCAACTCCACAAGGTTTAGGAGTGTGCTTCCAGAAGCACATTTGTGAGGTCAGATACTGATGCTGGACGAGAAGGCATGGCTCACAGTCTCTGGGCTCTAATTCATCCCAAAGGTGTTTTATCAGGTAGAGGACAGGCCAGTCAAGTTCTTCCACACCAAACTTGATCATCCATTTCTTTATGGATCTTGCTTTGTGCACTAGTGCACAGAAAGTTGGTGACCTCTGTGCACTATGCGTCTCAGCATCCGCTGATCCCGCTCTGTGATTTTACGTAGCCTACCACTTTGTGGCTGAGTCATTACCAATCTCTTCCACTTTGTTGCAATACCACTAATAGTGTAAGTAACTGGTAACTGGTAGTAAGGAAATTTCACAACTGGACATATTGCACAGGTGGCATCCTATCACGGTACCCGCTGGAATTCACTGAGCTCCTGAGAGCGACCCATTCTTTCACAAATGTTTGTAGAAGCCGTCTACATGCCTTGGTGCTTGATTTTATACACCTTTAACCATGAAATGATTGGATTGGGTTTGGGAGACACAATGCACTTTACTATAATATTTTCAAAAGAAAGTTAAACGACCCACAATACTGAAGAGGCATGTGAGTGCTTTGTGTATGTGAGACATAAGATATGCAAGCTGTGTGTAGGAAGTTATCATACTCGTTCTATTCGCCAGTCAGAATTGAAGAGACCAAGGATGTACAGTAAAGGAAGTGGACGTTGAGTGAACGGATGTTACGTGGCATAATAAAAGTAAATGTAAAAAGTAAAATTTTGTTGTTTGGGGTCATTTAATCAAAGTTATCTCAACAACCTTTCGTATTTCATTCACCCTTGGGATTTCTCCATCCGCTGTTTATCTCAGCTGCTCCAGCTGTTGCTCACATCTTCAAATACCTAATGCTCCCAGTGTCATGTACAAGGTGGTATCAAAAAGTTTCGATACTAGTTTTGTGACACACCAACAGATGGCAGCACAAGGCTGCACTCAGTTACAGGGAACATGTGATATTTCAAAAAGAACAAGAAGAATGAGTCCTTTGAGGTGTTTTGAGTGTCATGCGTGCTTTAAGAGTGGAAGAACATCACTGGAAGAAGATGAGAAATCAGGAAGACCTTCAGTGATTTACCTTCACCGTAAATCGGTGAAATACTGAACAGTCCAGGCAATCGTCACATGTGATTTAAACATGCGCTGTGTTGCTGCCAAGTTTGTCCCCAGGCTGCTGAACCAGGAGCAGATGAAACATTGCTTCGAAGACTGCCAAGAACTCTGTCAGCGTGCCATGGATGACCCATCCTTCATATCAAGGATCATTACTGTTGACAAAACTTGGGTGTATGGGTATAACCCTGAGACAAAGCAACAGTCTTCACAGTGAAAGAGCCCATCATCTCCACAACCGAAAACGGCAACACAGGTCGAATGCATGCTCATTGTCTTTTTCGACATTCGCGGTATTGTGCATCGAGAATTCGTCCCCAGGGGCAAAACATTCAATAGAGAATTCTCCTGGCAGGTTTTAAGGCATCTGTGGCGGGACATATGGGAAAGCGACTAGAAAATTTTTGATACCCCCTCGTAGAGCATGTCTGGCTTTCCCTTGCACCCCAAACTAAACAAGACGTCCACACTGTTTGTCTAAAGGGCAATGAAGCGCTTCATGGTGAGATTTTTTTTTACACTTTATCGCTCTCACAATTTTTCCAAAGCAAAACCATACTTGCTTGAAATTCTCAATTGTGATAAACAGTGCAGTAGAGAATAAAGCTCTTTCTGACTGCAAGCAGCACCAGCTCCACCCTACACCACACCCTGTGATGGGGTGAGAGGGGATGGATTCCATTGATCAGGTAAGGCTCCGTACTCTCACACCTCCCCGGGATCAACAGCTCCACACCATGATAGAGAAAGCCCACATCACTGTTTAATTTAAGGATATTTAGAGAGAGAGACAGAGAGAAATAGAGGGTGGAAAGCAGAGTAAGAGAGACAGACAGAAAGAGGAAGTGAGATAGAAAGAAAGGGAGGTAAAGAGTGAGGGGAAGACAAAGACAGTACGAGGGAGTAAGAGACACACAGAGAAACACAAAGGCAGAAAAAGAAAAATGTTAAAAAGAGATTGATGGAGAGACAGGCAGATTGAAAAGTGTTAAGTGCTCTCGGCATGAAGTTGCACCTTTGTTCTTCTCCCACGACAGCAATTACCCTTTAACCTGGACAAGCTCATCAGTGCACGCGCACACACACACACACACACACACACACACACACACACACACACAAATTTTACACTTTTATTCTTTCAGTGTGTGTGAGTTAAGACATGAATAAGAACTGGATCTAACTGAACCTGCAATTGTAGTAGTTGGTTAGAGTTGCAGTGGTGTAAGAGGAATAAAACACTCAGGGACATCCTATTAGAGAAAACTAATCAGTGTTAGAGTGGTAACAGTGACTGCTTCATGATTATTGCAGAAAATATAATAATGAAAAGTCTGATTAACTGTAGAGCTTTAATCCTGTGTGTGTGTGTGTGTGTATGTGTGTGTGTGTATGTGTGTGTGTGTGTTACAGAACACCACTGTGCTAATTGGCTCTGCTCCTAATGTGTCACTGATTTGCTGCATCTCTTCACCACCAGGGTCCAGGGAGAAAAGAGTGTGTGAGTATGTGTGTGTGTGTGTGTGTGTGTGTGAGCAAGTGAGTGAGAGAACGGAAGCCTGAAATTATTCCGCCGTGTTGTTTTTTTTCTTCTCTCCGCCTCTCAGGTGGGAGCTGGAATCGCTGCATTCGTCTTTCCGCCCCACCGCACAGAAAGGTTATCACTCTCACACACACATACACATGCGCGCACACACACACGCTTACTGTGATTCTCACAGAAAAAAGGGGAAAATTTAAACTCAATAAATGAACCAAAATGTGAGTGACAAAGCTTTTAATCAGATATTTTTTCTTTTTTTCACCACAATGATTAGTTTTACTCTAAATGCAAAATATTTGTATTCCTACAAAATCTATAATGATTACATCATCCTTCAGGTAATTTGTCTATTGTTTGAAATGCACTTTCTGATTATTTAAATAAATTTTATTTTGGGAATTATCAAGGAGTATTCAAATTTAGAGCACAAGCATAACAGAGTGAGCGACCCTAAAAACCTTTTCTCACAGAAGTTGCTTTATAAAGGCAACAATAAGACCCAAGTCCCATTTTGTGCTGTCTCTCACTTTTTGTAATTCACACAGAATCAACAAATTCGGTTCTAAGCCACTTCAGTGCAAGCTTTCAAGCAGCATGTGGCTCAGAAACCAGTGCACTATATGCGAACATTAAGCAGCACCGGTAAGGTGATAGGGTCAAGACAAAGGCAAAGACAAAGTACAACAAGTCAAGTTCTAAGATCAAGGACTAATGCAGGACTAAGATCAAGTAAGATGAGTATTGAGATGCAGCCTTGGTCTGAAGTTAAAAACAAATCATTTGCGACATAGCAGCTGCTCACACAGCGTCTAATCCAAGGTTCTGTCTCTCAGAAAGAGAGAGAGAGAGTCAGAGAAAAAAAAAATTAAATGTTAAAGTGGTATGGTGGTAGTTACACAAATACGCCAATCAAAAGACACACACAAGAAAAAAAACCCCACAAAGAATAAAAAAGAGAGAATGAGAACGTTTATTATTTTACAAGAGGAGGGAACCCAGTGTTTTGATTATCTTAGTTTGGGAAAGAATTGGTAAACATAAACAGAGCTCTGACCAAGTTATTCTTGGAGATGAAGGCATTTTGCAGCACTTGGATCAGATCCATTGGCGCCTCAAGGCACAGGCCATTTCTAGGTTGAAGTTGACTCCCTAATTGCTTCCGGAGTCAACTCCCACCACAAGCACCCCTCTCAGTGGTTGAGATGAGACTACCCACTCCTCAGCCGTATGCAGAAGAACCTAAGAGATGCAATGCCTTCCTACTCCAGTGCTCTTTAATATTCAAGATGCAAGCATCTCAATTTCTTATCGAGAGGGCAAAGATCGCATTTATGATATCCCTACTGACACGCAGGACACTAAAGTGGGCCACTGCAGTGTGGCAAAACCTCCTATTGGCACACACTACTGTAAATGCCTTTATAGAGGCCTTTAAGGCCACCTTTAACCATCCGCATGTGGCTGGTGATGTAGTTTTCCCCTCTCCTTTGCATTCGACAAGGAGGCTGATCTTTGGCAAATTATATCATTGAGTTTCGAACATCAGCCGCTAGTTTGGGCCGCATACATCCAAGGTCTATTGGAGAGGTTCAAGGATGAGCTGGTGGTGCGCAAACATCCCAAGAATTTAGAGGCCCTGTACAGTTTGGCTATCAGAATAGATAACCGCATCTGTGAGCACAGGGCGGAGCACGTGGGGAAGTACAGAGTATAGGTGATTCCTCCACAGAAAGAACTGGAGGTAGATTGGGGGAAACCCATGCAATTAGGTGCTGCCGGAATTTCAGGCTTCTTCGAATTTCGAGGGGCAGGGGGCTTGGTAGTGACCTAAAGATCAGACCATCGATGCATAGGGCTTTTCCTCCCAGCAACCACCGCCTGGGAGGGGGCCACCACAACCCATCTGAAAGCATTAATAGATGCTAATAGGAGATGGCGGGTAACCGTATAGATGCAGGTCTAGTGTGGAGATCGGCATGCCCCCCCCACCCCCCCCTGCTCAGTTATTCGAATCCGGGTCGATAATACATGAGACTGACCCACTAATACTACGTGCCAGGCAACGTGTATTATCTTTCTCATTACCCAAGTGTCCGAGCTCCAGATGGTACTGGGGATTCCTTGGCTACAAGAACACAACCCCCATATCGATTGGCTAACCTGCTCCATCTGAGTTTGGTGGACCTGCTGCACACAGAACTGCTTCAAGACCCAAGCAAATGTGGCAGGGCATACAAGCCATCACCAACTACTTTATACTTCATACTACTTTAGGAAAACTTTATATAAAGTCAACCTACATAAAGCGGCCGGACCAGACAATATCCCTGGAAGAGTGCTTAGAGAATGTTGTTACCGACATCTTCAACATATTCAACATCTCTCTAAGCACCACGGTCATTCCCATGTGCTTTAAGACCACCACCATGCCCGTGCCGAAGAAGTCTTCTGTGTCCTGTCTCAATGACTACTGGGCTGTTGCACTCACACCTATCATCATGAAGTGCTTCGAGTGGCTTGTCATGAGACACATCAAGACCCTGCTGCCCCCTCACTGGCAGTTTGCGTATCATCCTAACCGTTCCACGGACGACGCCATCTCCACCACACTCCATCTAGCCATCTAAACACGTAGACAACAAGGACATCTACTTTCAAATGCTGTTTATAGATTTCAGCTCAGCATTCAATACCATTATCCCTTAACACCTGATCAAGAAGCTGAGCCTGTTGGGCCTGAACACCTGGATCCTGGACTTTCTGACCAGAAGGCCTCGGTCAGCGCGGATCGGGGATTGCACCTCCAGCATCACGACACTTAGCACTGGTCCCCCTCCCCCCCAGGACTGTGTGCTTAGTCCCTTGCTGTTCACAATGCTGACTTATGATTGTGTAGTGACACACAGCTCTAATCACATCATCAAGTTTGTTGATGACATGACCGTGGTGGGTCTCATCAGCAAAAATGACACGTCAGCATATAGAGACGAAGTACAGAGGCTAACGGACTGTTGTAAATACAACAACATGTCTCTGAGTGTCAATAAGACAAAAGAGATGGTTGTTGACTTTAGGAGGACATGGAGTGTCCACTCTCCTCTGAACATCAATGGCTCCTCTGTGGAGATGTTAACAGCACCAAATTCCTTGGTGTCAACCTGGAGGAGAATCTCACCTGGTCTGTCAACTAATAAAATAAATATAAAAATAAGGTCTCTGCATAAGAAAGCCTAACTTTTCTTCCCGAGAAGGCTGAGAAAGGCCCAGCTTACAAGGGTCTTTCTTCAACGATTCTTACAATCTTCTACAGAGGGACTATCGAGAGCATCCTGAGCAGCTGTCATTACTAAAAAGTGTTGTTAGTGTATGCGTCACACACTTTCTTTGTCTGAGAAGGTCCAGGTAACTAGGAGATAACACCTAATTCACTACCTCAAGTCTACCTCATTAACTTTCTGTACCTCATTCACTAACTCTACCTCATTCACTAATGATACCTCATTTACTTTCTATACCTCATTCACTATCTGTACCTCAGTATTTAACTCTACCTCATTCACTATCTAAACCTCATTCACTAACTATGCCTCATTCAACAACTATACCTCATTCACTAACTATACCTTATTCACTATCTACTATACCTCATTAACTTATAAAATTCACCATCTACACCTCATTCACTATCTATACCTCATTCACCATTCAATTCAATTCAATTCAATTTTATTTATATAGCGCTTTTAACAATGGTCATTGTCTCAAAGCAGCTTCAAAAAAATTAAAGAAATTAAAAAAAAAAAAAAAGGAAAAATTAGAAAAATTAAAACCATCTATACTCACTAACTATACCTCATTCACTATCTATACTCACTAACTATAACTCACACAGTAATTATACTTCATTACTATCTACCTTATTACCTCATATATCATTCACTGTCTATACTTTATTCACTAACTTACCTCATTCACTATCTATACCTCATTTACTTACCATATCCCATTTACTAACTATACCTCATTCACTATCTGTCTCATTAACTCATGTCAATTACACTTTCTATACCCCATTCACTTTCTATACCTTATGCTTTATCCCTCAAAATGTTGTATTCCTAATCAATGTTTCCAAATATAGATAAGTTAAGTCTTTTATTGTTTCATTGTATTTCTTTTCATGTACCTTCTCCTTTAGTAAGACAATCATCGACAGGATCTTCAGTCCTCCTTTGCACTCTGAGTGTCTCTAAATCAGTACAACAAGAAGAGAAATTTCCATTACCAATAAAGCATGATGTCTCATAGCAATTCAGTGCAGAAGATGTTTTGGTGTAGCATAGTAGATGTCCTACTGCTTTAGTGCTAGCAAGTTAAACTTATTAATGTGCATGCTGGAACAGAAAAGTGAAAATGAATTAATAATTACAGCCTTCAGGATCCTAATTCTAAAGTTTTTATCTAGAATGTCTTTTGCATAATATTTCCAGAAAATGCAGACATCGCACTGTGTGTGTGTGTGTGTGTGTGTGTGTGTGTGTGTGTGTGTGTGTGTTTGTGTGTGTGTGTCATCCTAATGGTCTACTTCTGGTACTGATGTTGAGGCTGGCCCTATAAAGACAGGCTGAAGATATACTTAGAAAGCATGAAGATGACTTTGACTGTAAATGATATGAACAGTAACTTGCACAAAACATCATGTCACTGAGTTACTGTGGGACGAACTGCAGATGGAGGGCAGGAAGTGAGACACAGGATGCTCTCAACATGGCTGTGGTTTGTGCTGTTTATGATGGATCAAACCTATTCCCTACAGAAACTGGCTAAGAAATACACTGGCAAAGACGGCTTGTGCGCCTTTATGTGCAACCAGGGGGTGGAGTCAGATAATCTTCCTGTGTTCAGTGACTTCTTCATCAAAGGTAATGCTACTTATGAAGCCTTGTTTATGCTACTAACTGTATTTGTGAAGGAAACCACAGCAACTTTATCCTTGTTTTGTTTAATATTTGCTGTTTGGTTGATCGACTGGCCAATAAAAGAAATTCTACTCACCCTAGCAACAACCAGGCGATAGTCACTATGGAACAGTTTGGTCCTGAGGTCATGGACCCAACTACTACTAAAAACATCCTTTTTGATATTTAGTCCATCCTGCTTTTCAGTTCCTGCATCAAAATTCTGTCTGTCATACTGTAATTGTGATTGCAAACAAGCTATGGATATGAACAGTTTCCATTAGTGAACATCTTCAATAAGACATAATTCATAAACTATAATTTTTTTAATTTTTTACTTTTTAGCTTTATATCACAGATTTGCATGAAGGAATGATTTATAATCAAACTATTTGGTTTCACCCAAATGAGTCTGGTTCCTCTAAAGGTTTCTTCGTCCTGATGTTTCAGGGAGTTTTTCCTTGCCATCATTTGTTCCATTTTGTTTATTAGAGACAAACTGAAAATCTATTCCATTTTTTATACATTTTTATAATTTTATTTGCCATTTCATAAACTTGCTTTGTGACAATGTTCATTGCTATAAAATTAATTTAATACCATTTAATGGTAACATAAGAATGGCAAGTTCATTTTTAAAAATGTACGAGTGTGCAATTAAATTCCATGCGAATGAAGTCACACATCTAGTATGAAATATTTGTGTTTGTGCCACTGATAAGATTTATAGGAATCATGTAGACCTGCTATTACTGGAACACACACACATAGACACACACAGATGCAAAAACACCCTAGCCTAGTTGAAAGCACAGACAGTCAGACGTGCACTTAGCAAGAGAATGGATTCGTTTTTCTGTGATGCGGGGGGGTGTGGGGGGGGTGAGTTAGTTGGGGGTTGGGGCGTAAAAGGAGAGTTCAGTTGTGAAGAGGGATAAATGGAACAAGTGAGAAAAACAGCAACAAAAAAAAAAGACAGAAGGAGAATTTGTTTGCTAGAGAGAGAAAAAAAAGCAAAATGGAGAGATGGGGTAGAAAGAGAGAAATGAAAAGAAAACAAGCAATGAAAAAGGCCAGATGAGGAAGGGAAACAAAAGGAAAGGAATGAAGATTAAAATTAGGGAGAAGGGGAAGGAAAAGAAAAGTGATGAAAAGGAAACAGGAATTAATGAAAGGGTCCTGATATACCTTACCTTTTTATACATTACACTAGTCATGCTAATAACATTGTACTGAACTAAAGAGAAAGAGAACAGGATGGATGGATGGTGCAAGGGAATATTTGTGTTAGGTGGAGTTTTCACTCTCTCTCTCTAGTCATACAGCAAGGAGGTCAGTGTCCTCCCTCATCTGTCTATCTTTCTTTCTCTCTTCCCCTCTTTCTCCATCTCTCTCCTGTGTCTCTTTATATCTGTCTTTGTCTCTGTTCTGTCTCTTCCCTTTATATATTTCTATTTCCATCTGTCTGACTCTCTCTCTCTCCCCCTGTCTCTCTCTCCTGTCATGCCACGTGCTGAGTTTTGATAAACAGATTTATCGCTTGCGTCATATTTCTCCCACGTTTTAATCAAACGGCAGGGTGGCCGACTGACTGCAGCGCAGATTAACATCACCATTGATCAGATTGGACACACACACACACACACACACACTCACTCTCTCTCTCTCTCTCTCTGCTTCCTGTCTTTCTATGCTCATCTCATTTTCTTTCCCTGTGACTCAACCCTTACCTTTTCCTCTTTATATGTCCTTGCCTCTCTTTCTCTTTTTCTCTCGCTCTCTTTTATCTAGTTGGATAATTTAAAAATGATATAAGGGTGGGAATAGATGTCATACTCACCATTACACGATTAATGGTAATAAGAAAAATGTTTCAAACAAAATGTGTGTAACAGTTAGAGACCTGTTTGTTGACCTCTAATCACCAGACCTGATATAAGAAGTCCAACATAGAGGCAATTCTAAAGATGTCCATGAATATAAAACGTTTTAGGGTTACCAGGATTCATACCTGAAACCAGACCTGGGGTGCTATCTACAGGTGAACATCCGGTGATTGTAACAGGGTGCCAACTTCTGGGCTCATGACTTGAAAATTAAGGTTTGACATCAGGTGCAATGACCAACCAAACAGCTGTACTAGATCCTTGAAATGTAAACCAGTTTTGGTTGACTAGATATACACTTCCCAGCCAAAAAAAAAGGTCACTACCTGGGTTTAACTAAGCAAATAGTTAAGAGGCTTACATTGGATAATTACTGCAGTGATTAATATGGTTCAGCTGATGCAAGATATTTAACCCTAAATGATGCAGTGAGTAGCTTCTCATTTCTTAAACAACCATGTCAGAAGACATATCCTGTGGTTTTGGCAAAGATGTCTTAGGGCCAAATTATTGTTTTGCATTAAGCAAAGAAAAACTTCTTGTTTGTCTTTCAGCTAATTCCTTTCAGAGGTCGCCACATCAAATCATCTGCCTCCACCTAACCCTATCCTCTGCTTCCTCTTCTCTCACCCCCACTAACTTCATGTCCTCTTTCACTGCATCCATAAATCTCCTCTTTGGTCCTTTCCTTTAGACCTCCTGCCTGGCAGTTCCAACCTCAGCATGCTTCTACCAATATGCTCACAATCCACATGAGTCTGGCCTTTCTGACTTTATCTCCAAAACATTTAACATGGGTTGTCCCTCTGATGAACTCATTCTTGATCCTATCCATCCTTGTCACTCCCAAAGAGAACCTCAACATCTTCATCTCTACCTCCAACTCTGCCTCCTGCCTTTTCTTCAGTGCCGCTGTCTCTAAGCCATAGAGCATTGCTAGTCTCACCACTGTCCTGTACACCTTTCCTTTCACTCTCGCTGATACTGTTTTGTCACATAACACAGCTGACAGTTTTCCCCACCCATTCCAACCTGCCTGTACCCGCCTCTTCACCTATTTCCACACTCTCCATTGCTCTGGACTGTTGACCCTAAGTACTTAAAGTCCCTCTTTATCTCTGCTCCCTGTACCCTTACCATTCCACTTAGGTTCCTCTCATTCACACACATGTATTCTGTCTTGCTACGGCTAACCTTCATTCCTCTGCTTTCCAAAGCGTACCTCCATCTCTCTAGATTTTCCTCCACCTGTTCTCTGCTCTCGTTACAAAGCACAATGACATCTGCAAACATCATTGTCCATGGAGACTCCTGTCTAACCTCATTTGTCATCCTGTCCATCACCAGAGCAAACAAAAAGGGGCTCAGAGCCGATCCTTGATGGAGACCCACCACCTTGAACTCTTCTGTCACACCTACAGCACATCTTACCACTGTCTTACAGCTCTCATACATGTCCTGCACCACTCTAACACACTTCTCTGCCACTCCAGACTTCCTCATACAATACCACAGCTCCTCTTTTGGCACCCTGTCATACGCTTTCTCTAAATCTACAAAGACACAATGAAACTCCCTATTACCTTCTCTGTACTTCTCCATCAGCACCATCAAAGCAAATACTGCATCCGTTGTACTCTTTCTAGGCATGGAACCATATTGCTGCTCACAAATGCTTACCTCTGCCCTTAACCTAGCTTCCACTACTCTTTTCCAAAGCTTCATTGTATGGCTTATCAACTTTATGCCTTTGTAGTTGCCACAGCTCTGCACATCCCCCTTGTTCTTGAAGATCGGCACTAATACATATCATACTGTGTGTTAGGAGGCTGGAAGTTCAGTATAAAAGGAAAGGTGTTTAAGGCCTTGTTCACACGGGCGTTAAATTTTTGGATAAATGAATGCGCTCTGAACGTCCTAGACGTTTATGTTGCGTTTTGTAATGGCGCTCGATTGACTTCTACACTGGCGTTCGTTTGGCTCTGTCTAACGCCAGCCTGCAGCCCAAATTGTAGTTTGTGTGTTAACCTGTGGAGGCAGTGTCGGGAACTGGATATGAAAGCCCTTGTCGTTTTATTTGAGGTTCCTCCTTTTAATATGGACCATTTTGCTATATTAGACATTAATCTTCTTTTTTTAAAAATCATGTAATACGGCGATGTAGGGAGAGAAAAAATCACCGCCGCTACTGGGTTCACCCTCTGACTGCACAACGTCGGATTAAAGGATGTTTTTTTGTGGTTTATGAAGAAATGCGAAAATTTCAGCGAAAGTTTTTCAATTACTGTCGAATGTCAGTTTCCACTTTTGATTGTCTGCTGCAGCTGGTGCAATGCCGACATTTTATTTTGCTTTTTTTCCGTATTTCCCTATGTATAGCATGTAGGATCATGGGATATATCCGGTCCTTCATCCGTAAAATGAACGCGAAGAAAACGCACTAGAAGTGTTTTCCTTGCGTTTGTTGGGATTTGAACGGCAAGAAAAAGCTGCATGCAACGTATTTTTGATGCCGTATAAATGCGCAGCCGGACAAACACACGTCACCAAAGCCCATGTGAACACTCTCATTGACTCCTATGTGTAGAAAACCCTCGCCACTTGATCCGCACTCACCAGACACTATGGATGCCAGAAAAACGCTCAATTTTAACGCCCGTGTGAACAAGGCCTAAGTTAATATGGAGTCCACTTTTGTCATTAGAGGTTCAGGTACAAAACTGTTTGCGGGAATTTCTGTAGCGAACTATTTACTACCTGCAGTCAAAAGCCATCAGAAGCATCAGCTGAGTCCAAGACCATCTTCACACTGGGCCTCCATGCAAGGACAGAGAGTGCTGGACACATCAGGGTAAGAAGAGAGGCAGATGAAGTGATGCAACCATCATGCGTAGTGCAAGGGTTGCTTCACTTGGTCATGTCTAGACTCCAGTGGCGGTTTTAGGCATGGGCGAAGTGGGCAGCCGCCCAGGGCGGCATTTTTTTATGTCACGTGGGGGGCGGCA
>JAQMYG010000038.1:6799416-6832395 GCA_030014215.1 Clariallabes teugelsi | reverse complement strand
AATTACTAAGCTTGCTCTTTTTCTTTGTGGACACTCCTCTGCTTTAGGAATGTGTGTGTGTGTGTGTGTGTGTGTGTGTGTGTGTGTGTGTGTGTGTGTGTGTGTGTACGCGTGTGTGTCTAGTGTGTGACCTTTGAAAGGCTGCTGCCGAGCTTTTATTTACTAAAGACACTCCTGAAGCTAAAGCGTTAAATCCAGTCTAAACACAGGCAGGTTTATTTGGTGCTGTCCGTATACACGAGGCAGAGTGTTTATTACCACTCTATGTAGTGTTTATAACACCTTTAGGCTGATCTCTTGTGCTGCACTTGTGTTTATAAAGGATCTCATTTACAGAATTAAACCATATTTACACAAAATGCTCCAGTGTGTTTGCTGTGTGTGTATGTTTGTGTGAGTGCATGTGTGTGCATGTGTGTTGTTGTGTATGTCCTGTATCTTGGAATGTGGAATGACAGGAAAGGCACAAAGAGGAAAAGGAGGGAAACGCATAGAGACTGCAGAGGAAAATTAATGTAGACCCATGAAACCCTACTCCAGTTCGCCATTAGCCAAGTTGGGGTTGAAAATAGAGCTGTGTGTGTGTGTGTGTGTGTGTGTGTGTGTGTGTGTGTGTGTGTGTGTGTGTGTGTGTGTTTGAGACAGTCATATTACATGTAAAGAATCAACAACTCTTCAAAACAAACATAATTCTTTAGAAAGGCACTAAGTAATGTAGTGTAGTCCAAGTGTATTAATGTGCTAAGTGGAGTATTTATAATGTAGTACTGCACTATGTAGTGTATTTATAGTGTAGTAGTGCACAATGTAATATATTAGGGTAATCATAGTGCATTAATCAGCTTTGTAGTGTATTTATAGTGTAATAGCGCATTATGTAATACATTTGTAGTGTAGTAGTGCACTATGTAGTGTATTAGTGTCAAGGAGTATTAATGTGCTAAGTAATGTATTTATAGTGTAGTAGTGCATTATGTAATGTATTTGTTGTGTAGTAGTGCACTGTGTAGTGTATCAGTGAAGTCAAAGTGTGTTAATATGTTTAGTAGTAGTGCACAATGTAGTGTATTAGTGTCGTCACAGTGTAGTAATGTGCTATGTAGTGTATTTATAATGTAGTAATGCATAATGTTGGGTATTAGTGTAGTCATGGTGTAGTAATGTGCTATGTAGTGTATTTATAGTGTAGTAATGCATAATGTTGGGTATTAGTGTAGTCATGGTGTAGTAATGTGCTATGTAGTGTATTTATAATGTAGTATTATACACTATACTATACATTATACATTATTATACATTAGCAGGGACAAACTGACCATTTTGATTCATACGCATTCACATTCCATACAAACTTATATAATTCTTTTGATTGTGTGAAGCTGCTTTGAGGCAATGACAATTGTTAAAAGCGCTATACAAATAAAATTGAATTGAATTGAATAGTAATGCATAATGTTGGGTATTAGAGTAGTCATGGTGTAGTAATGTGCTATGTAGTGTATTTATAGTGTAATATTGTAGTGTATTTTGTGTATTGGAGATTACATGTGTGTGTGTGTGCATGTGTATTTAACACAGGTGAACTGCAGCTCTTGTTTGTCTTTTCTGCCATGTCTATGCTAAAATGATCCGTTAGCATTTGCATATTAGCATTTGAATATTAATGAGCTGTTGGGATACAAAAGGTTTTCCTGCTGGTGGATTAAGCTTTGTGTATTCCACCACTGTGCTTTACATTGACACCCCAATGAGATGTCATTACTGCTAATGCTAAGATAACTTGCTATATCACACTGCAGCTTCATTGAGCTATGGCTAATGCTAACACCAGTGAAAAGGCAAGAAAATGTGTAACAGTAGGAGCATAACTTTTACAGCATAACTACCTCAAAATGATATTAATATATCATATATTATATATCATATATTATATATTATATATTACTGTAATTTTATAAAGAAAGAGAGAGAGAGAAATTGCTTAATCTTGGGGTTTTCTATAAAAAGTAAAACAAAACCAAAATGGCCTGGGTAAATATAAACCCATACAAAAGTCCCCAAATTTTGTGACACTTGTAAATGTTTGTGCGTATGTGTGTTCTTATCTCCTGTAATGATAAGATACCAGCTCACAGCAGCATTGCTATTTCGTAACGTGCGTGTTTGTTGTGTTTTCAGCTTTTACATGCATGGGGTTACCATTAACTTTTTACACCCGTATATTCTGTCTTTTAAGTAAAATATACATAGTACTGTGGTGTATGGAATATAGAATGTGTATTCAAAAAAATGCAGTGTACAAAAAATTTAGGTGTTTATGGACTATTTAAAATGTAGGTCCAGCCAGAATAGTGTATTGAATAATGTACTGTTTGAAAATAGAAGTCTATGGAATACTGTAGAGTAAGGAATACTGAAATGTAAGGAACACTGTAGTTTATGGATTATTGTAGTGTAGGGAATAACTAATAATTAATTCATAATTAAAATAAGAACTTAACTTATTTCTGCTCAGCCACTATGTTCACACACTCATTGGATATCCATGACCAGTGGCAGATGGGTGAACATTGTGGTTTCGCGCAGTCTATGATGATGTCTGAGATTCACTTTTCTTTGATGTTAATATTCTCAGACTTGTCCAGTGCTGCAAAGTTATTGCAAAATTCTTTCTTGCAAGCAGGATCCAGTAGATCCTGCTTCCAATCCAACTTTGCCATTGGATATGTGTTTTCATTTGGTATTGTAGTCAGCGTTGTAACACAGGGTAGGCAAGATACTGACCCGATATGCAGTCTGACCCTCTCATTACACTGACATGTTTTAGTGAGGATCAAAAGCAGGAGTTGATCAGGGTGTAATTCAGTACTGCAGGAACCTTGACAACTGGATTTCACCACATAAGCTGGTATTTTCGGGAATGCTAGAATTGGCTGTTTCCTACATTGAGGTTGCTGGTGGTTGTTCATAATCTCCCCCATGACCAAAACTGCCCATCCTTCCTTCCGATCCCAGTCCACACCAATGTCGGCATCGAAATTTCTGGATAATTACTTTGGTTTGTGGAATTGTGTGTTAGAGCTGGAGATAGAAATCATCTTTAATCGAGTCATGGCTAATCCGGGATGGTGTATAGACATTGACATGTTGGGTTCTGATGGTGAGCACTGTGATGCCAGTGATGGTGGTTGGTTGGATGACCATAGCTCCAGATCTGTGGAGGTATAGTTCAGATAGTGCTGTGGTCTACGTTTTGCAGCTTAACAGGTCTGTGGTGATGGTTTCCTTTTGACGGATGTGATGACCAATTGTGATGTTCCATGCGGCAATGAGTTTTTTTTTTCATTAGCCAACTTTTCACTAACACACTGGTGAGTTCTCAGTCAGGTGCCTTAGATGTGGTAGCATGTGGTTAGTCATTGAACTTAATTTAATTTAATTTCCATTGGTTTCATGCCTGGCTTCACAAGTTACCCAGGTGGTCGCAGAGTGATCACCCACTTCCTTTTTCAGAGTAGCCTGAGACCTTCCAAAACTCCAGGTATTGACAAGGTTACCGCAGAAGCAGTCAAAAGCCAGAGGATATACCATGCTCCATTGACTCCACCTACTTCTTCAGATGATCTGGCAAACCAAACAAGTCCCCCTTGCTTGGAAGAAGGCAATAACCTGTACCAATACAAAAGAAAAGCAACACTTGTGAATAAAAGAATTACCATGGCATTAGCGTGCTATTCATTATTGTGACAAAAATCATACAGTCGCAAGCCAATCAGCCAGGAGGAACAGGCAGGTGTGTTGGAGGACAGAATTCCATGTGGGACACGGACTATCAAACATCAGGGAAAGGTGGATTATACTGTTATCTCTATCTTTGAGAAATCCCGTTTGTTGATTCAGTGATGGTTTACCATGTGTGTTGGGGGATGCCCATGGATTTGGTGTTTACAATTACAATCCCAGAATTCCCATTTAGAAATTAAAATTTCATTTAGAAATTAAAATTTCTAAATCTAAATTTGAAATTTAGCTCCGGCCAAGAAAAGCGGTATCTGTATCTGAGCTGGGCAAGAGCAGTCGTTGGTAAGTCTAATGTGCACAAAAATGTTACACGCACACACACACACACACACACACACACACACACACACACACACACACACACAGTTGTAAATATCAGACCTATTTGAAGTTCATTCTGTTGATTATGAATCAGATCTTATACACACTTTCTTAAACACGCACACACTTTACTCAAAATGAGTCAGTGAATCAGAGTGTTTCCTTGAAGATGTTTCACTGAATCAGGAAATGTAACTGACACTCATATACAGAGGAATACTCCCTTCATGTCTCACTCCCTGTATGTATCACTCCTTGTCTGTGTCTGTCACACTCCCAGCATGTCTCACTTTCTGCATGCCTCACGCCTCACTCCTATCTTTTTTATTCCCCATATATCTCACTCTCTGTAAGTATCACACCCCGTCTGCCTCACTTCCTACATGTCTCCCACATCTTACTCACTACGTCTCAATCCCCACATCTTACTCCCTCACTACCTGCCTCAATCCCATATGTCACTCCTTGCATTTCTCACTCCCTGTCTGTCTCACTCTCTGTCTCCTCTAAGGTACATTTCTAAAACTCCTTGCAGAAGTACAGTGAACATTCAGTATGTGTGTGCATGTGTGTGTGAGATTGAATTATGAGACACTGCATGTAAAAGAGTCAGAATACAGGCTGGACTTGTTTAACAGGAAGTAGACTACAGATAGAGGAAGTGAGGTAACAGCTAAGTTGTTCAGCAGGTTATTGCTCTTCAGTAGTTTTGTGTCTGTGTGTTTTTCTTTACACCACGTAAACCAGTGGATCATTGGTTCTCTCTTGTTCGCATGTTGCATTACTAGTTGTGTTTTCCTGAGCGTTAAGAACATTTTATACCGAAAACTTCAGGGCACAAGCTTTCCTCCATGTGCGCTCCTCCACTGGTTTATCAACTGTAAGGTTCTGTAAGCGTTATAGATGTGTCTTAGTGCAGGATCTAAGCACATCCTGTTGGTCATCAGGCCTGAGGATCACTTCGACACTCTGAGACGGTCATGACCTTCACCAGCTCTGGGTTTTAACTCAACAGACTGAAACATCACCAACACACAGCACAGAGACAGTGCTCTATAGTACTGCAGAAACTTCTAAATGATAATGACATATATTGATAAAATTAAGCAGACTTATAGCCCACAAATGCTCCCAAAACAGGAACTTACAGGACCTTGTTGTCATGGGAACTATGATGAAAAGTGAGGACAAACTCGGAAGCTGGAAATGATTTGGGACATAAATGCAAATGATCCCAGAAGCATTCCACACAAAACCATGCAAATGCAGCATATACACAGAGATATGTATTAGCCTGAGAAGGAAGAAAAAAACACTGACTGCAGGAGTTCCATTAGGATTAGGGGTTTGATTATTACAGGTTTAGGAAACAGCCGCTGCACATTCCTCAGATCAAATAACACATCTGAGACCTAAAACCTGTGGAAACACACACACACACGCGCACGCATGCACTCAATGCAGCAGTTTGAACGGAGCCCGTGGCTGTACCATTAATATGATTCAGTCCCCTCATGGCTGTGCCTCATACTGTATACTTCTATAGAATGTTATATCCAGCAGTCCAGTTGCCATGATAACTAGGAAAACTAGCCACATGTTTAATATGTGAAATTTGTGCACTGCAGGTGGTGCACAAATTTCACATATTAAGTAACGTGTTTTAAACTGTTCTAAATGATAAATATATGTATTGTGATATACCTTAGTGTGTAGTTTGGGACAGAGATTTTAGCAAAGTGGTGTACAATTTGGGACATGACCTATAAGTTAAGATCAGTTTAGGACACAGCCACAATAATTTTTTTCAATAATGTTAGCAACCACTGGACCTTTCTAAGTATTGTAATATAGATTTGTTACAGTTATGTATTACAATAAAGTGTGCTTTGGGACATAGCCCATGACTGTGTTTGTGAGTTATGACAGCACTGTGAGTGTGTTCCAAACTGAATATTACAAAAACAGTGTGTGGATTGGGACAGAGCCACAGGTGAACCTCATTGCGATAATTAAATGCTACAAAAGTTAGCTGCTACAGCACCTTGTTCTAAATCTTGGGCTCTACAGACTGGTTCCTATTTAAACCATATATTTAGTTTGGGACCAAGCCTCTGTGTGTGTGTGTGTGTGTGTGTGTGTGTTTCGCATTCTATATCACACTCAGCCTCTTATGATGTGGTGGTCTCTGAGCATACACACTCAGATCATACCATGTTATCTGATCATGGCAACGACCCCCACACACAAACAATCCATTTCCCCTCTGTCCCATCCCCCCACTTCCTCCTTCCTCCTTCACTGCAGCTGCTATATAAAGTGTCCTTGACTAAGCAAGTGCACAACTTACTGGCGCCACAGTTGCCATGGTAACCACTTTATTCACAAATGCCCATCTGGTCCAGTCATTAAAAGAAAGATAGAGGAAAACAAGAGTGTGAAGGACATAGTCAGGAGGAGTGAACTGGATTTGTATTCATCCTTTGATCAATAGAGAGAAATGGAAATAAACAGAAGGACAGTGTGGCACTCAGCCAATCAGAACACATCGTAGTGCTCTCAACCAGTCAGAACACACGTTATTGCTCTCAGGCAATCAGAACACACCACAGTGGTCTCAGCCAATCAGAACACACCATACTGCTTTCAATCAGTCAGAAAAAGTTATTTTAATATATAAAACCAAAGCAACTCTGGTGCGGAAAATCAGCAAGAGGCCGTTAAGAAGAGGGAGAATGAAATCTCTAGTTTATAGATTGGCTCAGATTGATCTAGCAACACTGGGTTATATGTTAAGTGTCCTGAATTTCTGTAGAAGGGATAAGGGTTACTGTGTCTTTGCACTGTCAATATAAAACCTAACTAAATATTAAACCCCACGAAATCATTAGCCTAGCCTAGCCTATGCGTAGCATCTGCGTTTCCATAACGACAGTGTTTACCTGACTTTAACCACTTGACCTGAGAACAGATCAGATAGTTGTTCACATGAAACTGGCATTCCTGCTAACTATTAACGTAGGATGTGCCGCATGTTGTTCTGTTGCTCATAGCTGCAGGCCAAGGTGTGTTATCACTTCAATACACACATACACACACTCAGCTGCTGCCTGGAGGAAATGAACACTTGAGATCTTTCAGGAGCGAAACAACAGCTCATAAGGAAATTTATGGATCACACGTGCCCACATGCACACAAACACACACACACACGTCCTGTAGCTTAAGTTTGTCCACCATATTTGAACTGCAGCTGCTGTGGTGTGTGTTGCTTTTAACACACACACACACACACACAGTATTATAAACAACAAAGATTTGTGTTTAACAGATTAAAGATGTGTGTGTGTGTGTGTGTGTGTGTGTGTGTGTGTGTGTGTGTGTGTGTGTCAGCTGATTTGTTATACACTCAGAGAGATATTTGTCTGTGTGGTGTGTGCGTTGCTTTGCATCACTTTGCTGCAATTAACCCTGGAGTAGAGTGTTACAGCTAGTGATAGTTGTGTAGGATGTTCTGAATGAGCTTCTATTTTAAAATATCTCTCTCCCTCACACACATACACAGACGCACACACACAGATATAGAATATATATACAGCATGACACAACCCAAGCTCTGCGTTTTTGAAAGCACATGTGCAACATAGGGTAGTGCCGATGATGTCATCACGAACAGCAGCAGTTGTTAGTGAAAGTCACCGGCACAGAGGGTCACATGAATGTGATGTCATTATTTGGTGTGATTTAGTATGGTTATGAAGCACAGAAATAATCAGCACAGAGTGACGTTTTTGACAGAGGTTAACTGGCGATCATTAATCTCTCTCTGTGTGTAATACCCATAATGCATTGTATACAATAAGATTTAATACTGTTGAAACATGTATGTGTGTGTGTGTGTGTGAGAGAGAGATTGTGTACCAGTTGTTGTTTGTGGAGTTACATTCGGTGTGAAGAACTTCCCATTTAATATTCTTCACTACTCATAAATATTAATCACCATGGTCCAGACAGGAAATGAGGTCACCATCATTGTAAAGCATCACAGAGTGTTAAACGGGTAAGCAAGTTCATTGTGTTAGCTCTTTACAGAAACACCAAGTTTCGAACAGCTGGAACCAATTTCACACACCTCAGTCTGGAGTGTGTTAATGTCTCTGCAGCCGCTTTGTTCCCTTGATGAAGTGCTCACTCTTCATAGTAGATCCCATAATACACACTCCTCATATAGACACATTCCAGACTAAACTTTGTGGGTGTTTTGCTCTGATCTATTTTACCTTTCTTAGGATCCAAATATTGTGCTTTTCTCCTGTAGACAGCTCTCTGGACTTGATGTAGGTTTATACTTTTTAACAACAAATACCTTCTTAACAGGTAAAATCATGGACAGATCAAGAGCATACATAATAGTTTAAACACTCAGTTTAACAGGACTTACCTGGGCAACAAAACACATCTGTCAGGCACGTGTTCAAGTATTTTTGATCACTTGAGAAATGGATGTGTTCAAACAAATGTTGCTGTGTTCTAAAAGGTTTAACACATCTAGATCTAAATTCTGATTGATTATCAAATATTTTGTTCTCAAACACAACTATTTATAGAGAATACAAACCCTGGCCATGTTGTTCCAATACTTTTGGACTGTCTATCAAACACACCTGCCTTAATATAATATTACAGATATTTAACATAAACCGACATACTGGCTGAAGTCAAACTAGAGAAATATTACTGACAAACAAGTTGTCTTCTATTCGCTTCATCTTCAAGCATACATTACCAACAAAATTCACACACACACACACACACACACACACACACACGATACACAACTACAGAACTACACTACAGAACTACACATAAAAACTATTTACTATAATGTAATCTCACTCAGCAGTACTATACTGTGTAGACATTTTACAATAATATTGTACCTGTAGATATATTAGCATTATTATCATGAATAATAATGCTGATATGGAATATCACTGCTGTACTGGAGAGTATTTGCTGATTGTTAACTTTTTCAAAAAACTAAATTCAATGCTTAATTAGAAAAACAAGTAAAAAAAAAAAAAAAAAAACAGGGAAAATGGGCACATGAAATACCTACACAGTGCATACCTGAAAATAGGGGAACAAAATATATACATAATACTTTCAAATTGTTGATAAACATAAGAAAAAATGACACGACTGCTCTTCCGTGTCAACCAGGTGCAATAATAATGATTTATCAATGATAGAGTCTGCATCAGTGACTTTCTGTACAACAACCAGCCATAACTTTATGACCACTGACAGGTAAAGTAAATAGCACTGATCATTAATTCTAATTCTAAACTGATGACAGTATAATGGACACCTAGTCTTACCCATGAGTGTGGGGACCAAAGGCCAGTCTGTCTGGTCCCACAGAAAAGCCAATACAGCACAAATTACTGAATACAGTCATCTCTGGCTGTGAAAGTCACCAGAAAGGCACCAGAACATCCAGTGCACCACAGCCCACTAGGCACAGGGCCCAACAGGCAAACGATGTGCTGGACAAACAAATTTAATCCACCTCGCAACCTACATCACCCAACATCCTGGTGCCAGACACCACAACATCCCATAGAGGCCCTGCAGAGCCACCACATAAAGTCACATGATTCATTTTAGACACCAATAAAGAAAAGGGCATGAGCTCTGCCAATGTTGAGCAAGTTACTCATCAAAAGGACAAAATCAGGGTGTGTGTGTTTGTGACTGCTGCAGCACTTAAGTATTAATACCCCTACCACTATAGATGCACTATGTTTAATAAAGAAATATGTGATGTTGTGAGTCTGTTAATCCAGCTGTCAAGTCTGTGTGTGAGTGCATGCTACTCAGCACTAGCACCTTCCAGATGTTATCCACAGCCTAAGGGTTTCTCTGCCAACAGAAACACATGAAGCAGATCACATGTGCAGTTAGGTTTATGTTTAAACCCTGGTGTGCGTTGTGTTCCAATATCATCAGGAAGGAAAGCTAATCAGCAACAGCTTTAGAAACTACTATGCTTGCCCTGTGTGCCGCAAACATGGGCTAGCTCCATGCTAGGGTTGGCAACCATTCCATAAAATACGGAATCATCTGTGCGTAAAAAAAAAAAAGAAGGAAAAGTTGATAACATTTGCATGATCGTTTTTCTATCACTTGTTTGCACGTTACATTTCTTATGCCATCGTGTGAAGTAATTAACCACTTTATTGCCCTGATTCTAGTTTGTGAAAGAGGCATGGGGTACTGACTGGGAAACTCTTTCACTTAAGAGTACGATCAGAAAAAAAGTGCACATCTAACTTTTTACAGCTATGCAATTAGTAAAATGACTCACGCTACGAAATGCAACCGAATTAACGATTGATTTATAACACTTTGAATATATTCTGTACTGTAAAGTTCCACAGGCAAAATTAATTTCTCTGTTTTGTGTGAAATAATTAAGAATAATAGATAACCAGTCTACACACCCCCAAGCAGAAATGATTTAATGTAGTATTTACTATTAATTGGGAGTGTGTAATGGCCTGATGTTCGTAGAAACCAACTGAGTAGCAAATGATATTAACTATTTTATTTATAATAATACATACATGCTTTAAAACTTTTACAAATATCTTACAAGTTTACATGTTCAAGAAGCTTATATAGATATACTATAGAATAAGAAAATAATATCTGAGGGGTGTTCAAGTCAAACCAGAAATTTCAATCCTACTCCAGGCTATTTCTGTGTTAACTGCTTGTAATCAAACATATAAAGAACAAAACAATGATACTTAGTGGTTGAGAATTCCTGGCTAGGTAACTCGTAGCATAAGACAACAGCCCGTGAATGAAGTTCTCTTGCCCGGGAGTGAAAGTTAAGCTAAAGTAAAAACAGTGCAACACTAATGCAGCAAGCTAAGCATTTAGCCTAGCTACAGTATCATTAATGTTATGTCTACAGCATTAGGTTGCTGGAATTGTGTATTTAGCCAAGCTAGTCAGCACGATATTCCTGGGCATGAGGGTCATCATACAGAAAGAAGAGAGATGCTATAATGACGACAGATCACCAGGCCTACCCTTGCGCGCTTTAATTATTTTGCAGATGTCAGGGTTGTGACGTATATTACTAATCATGTGTATCTGTGTCATGCTGAAATCAATGCCATTGCTGGATGATTTATTCAACTAACTGCTTTCAGTAGTGAACAGGAATAAAAGGGGGAAAGGAGAGAGCACACACATACCTTCTAGGCTTTCGCTTACACACTTGTCTCTTTGTTCCAGATTCTACATTTAAGCTAAATGAAATGTTATGAATCCAACTGTATGACCTTTTACAGCAAAAAATCCAGCATTAATCAACTTGTGAGAAAGACATAGCCAGGAGGAGTGAACTGGATTTGTATTCATCCTTTGATCAATAGAGAGAAATGGAAATAAACAGGACAGTGTGGCACTCAGCCAATCAGAACACATCGTAGTGCTCTCAACCAATCAGAACACACGTTATTGCTCTCAGGCAATCAGAACACACCACAGTGGTCTCAGCCAATCAGAACACACCATACTGCTTTCAATCAGTCAGAAAAAGTTATTTTAATATATAAAACCAAAGCAACTCTGGTGCGGAAAATCAGCAAGAGGCCGTTAAGAAGAGGGAGAATGAAATCTCTAGTTTATAGATTGGCTCAGATTGATCTAGCAACACTGGGTTATATGTTAAGTGTCCTGAATTTCTGTAGAAGGGATAAGGGTTACTGTGTCTTTGCACTGTCAATATAAAACCTAACTAAATATTAAACCCCACGAAATCATTAGCCTAGCCTAGCCTATGCGTAGCATCTGCGTTTCCATAACGACAGTGTTTACCTGACTTTAACCACTTGACCTGAGAACAGATCAGATAGTTGTTCACATGAAACTGGCATTCCTGCTAACTATTAACGTAGGATGTGCCGCATGTTGTTCTGTTGCTCATAGCTGCAGGCCAAGGTGTGTTATCACTTCAATACACACATACACACACTCAGCTGCTGCCTGGAGGAAATGAACACTTGAGATCTTTCAGGAGCGAAACAACAGCTCATAAGGAAATTTATGGATCACACGTGCCCACATGCACACAAACACACACACACACGTCCTGTAGCTTAAGTTTGTCCACCATATTTGAACTGCAGCTGCTGTGGTGTGTGTTGCTTTTAACACACACACACACACACACAGTATTATAAACAACAAAGATTTGTGTTTAACAGATTAAAGATGTGTGTGTGTGTGTGTGTGTGTGTGTGTGTGTGTGTGTGTGTGTGTGTGTCAGCTGATTTGTTATACACTCAGAGAGATATTTGTCTGTGTGGTGTGTGCGTTGCTTTGCATCACTTTGCTGCAATTAACCCTGGAGTAGAGTGTTACAGCTAGTGATAGTTGTGTAGGATGTTCTGAATGAGCTTCTATTTTAAAATATCTCTCTCCCTCACACACATACACAGACGCACACACACAGATATAGAATATATATACAGCATGACACAACCCAAGCTCTGCGTTTTTGAAAGCACATGTGCAACATAGGGTAGTGCCGATGATGTCATCACGAACAGCAGCAGTTGTTAGTGAAAGTCACCGGCACAGAGGGTCACATGAATGTGATGTCATTATTTGGTGTGATTTAGTATGGTTATGAAGCACAGAAATAATCAGCACAGAGTGACGTTTTTGACAGAGGTTAACTGGCGATCATTAATCTCTCTCTGTGTGTAATACCCATAATGCATTGTATACAATAAGATTTAATACTGTTGAAACATGTATGTGTGTGTGTGTGTGTGAGAGAGAGATTGTGTACCAGTTGTTGTTTGTGGAGTTACATTCGGTGTGAAGAACTTCCCATTTAATATTCTTCACTACTCATAAATATTAATCACCATGGTCCAGACAGGAAATGAGGTCACCATCATTGTAAAGCATCACAGAGTGTTAAACGGGTAAGCAAGTTCATTGTGTTAGCTCTTTACAGAAACACCAAGTTTCGAACAGCTGGAACCAATTTCACACACCTCAGTCTGGAGTGTGTTAATGTCTCTGCAGCCGCTTTGTTCCCTTGATGAAGTGCTCACTCTTCATAGTAGATCCCATAATACACACTCCTCATATAGACACATTCCAGACTAAACTTTGTGGGTGTTTTGCTCTGATCTATTTTACCTTTCTTAGGATCCAAATATTGTGCTTTTCTCCTGTAGACAGCTCTCTGGACTTGATGTAGGTTTATACTTTTTAACAACAAATACCTTCTTAACAGGTAAAATCATGGACAGATCAAGAGCATACATAATAGTTTAAACACTCAGTTTAACAGGACTTACCTGGGCAACAAAACACATCTGTCAGGCACGTGTTCAAGTATTTTTGATCACTTGAGAAATGGATGTGTTCAAACAAATGTTGCTGTGTTCTAAAAGGTTTAACACATCTAGATCTAAATTCTGATTGATTATCAAATATTTTGTTCTCAAACACAACTATTTATAGAGAATACAAACCCTGGCCATGTTGTTCCAATACTTTTGGACTGTCTATCAAACACACCTGCCTTAATATAATATTACAGATATTTAACATAAACCGACATACTGGCTGAAGTCAAACTAGAGAAATATTACTGACAAACAAGTTGTCTTCTATTCGCTTCATCTTCAAGCATACATTACCAACAAAATTCACACACACACACACACACACACACACACACACGATACACAACTACAGAACTACACTACAGAACTACACATAAAAACTATTTACTATAATGTAATCTCACTCAGCAGTACTATACTGTGTAGACATTTTACAATAATATTGTACCTGTAGATATATTAGCATTATTATCATGAATAATAATGCTGATATGGAATATCACTGCTGTACTGGAGAGTATTTGCTGATTGTTAACTTTTTCAAAAAACTAAATTCAATGCTTAATTAGAAAAACAAGTAAAAAAAAAAAAAAAAAAACAGGGAAAATGGGCACATGAAATACCTACACAGTGCATACCTGAAAATAGGGGAACAAAATATATACATAATACTTTCAAATTGTTGATAAACATAAGAAAAAATGACACGACTGCTCTTCCGTGTCAACCAGGTGCAATAATAATGATTTATCAATGATAGAGTCTGCATCAGTGACTTTCTGTACAACAACCAGCCATAACTTTATGACCACTGACAGGTAAAGTAAATAGCACTGATCATTAATTCTAATTCTAAACTGATGACAGTATAATGGACACCTAGTCTTACCCATGAGTGTGGGGACCAAAGGCCAGTCTGTCTGGTCCCACAGAAAAGCCAATACAGCACAAATTACTGAATACAGTCATCTCTGGCTGTGAAAGTCACCAGAAAGGCACCAGAACATCCAGTGCACCACAGCCCACTAGGCACAGGGCCCAACAGGCAAACGATGTGCTGGACAAACAAATTTAATCCACCTCGCAACCTACATCACCCAACATCCTGGTGCCAGACACCACAACATCCCATAGAGGCCCTGCAGAGCCACCACATAAAGTCACATGATTCATTTTAGACACCAATAAAGAAAAGGGCATGAGCTCTGCCAATGTTGAGCAAGTTACTCATCAAAAGGACAAAATCAGGGTGTGTGTGTTTGTGACTGCTGCAGCACTTAAGTATTAATACCCCTACCACTATAGATGCACTATGTTTAATAAAGAAATATGTGATGTTGTGAGTCTGTTAATCCAGCTGTCAAGTCTGTGTGTGAGTGCATGCTACTCAGCACTAGCACCTTCCAGATGTTATCCACAGCCTAAGGGTTTCTCTGCCAACAGAAACACATGAAGCAGATCACATGTGCAGTTAGGTTTATGTTTAAACCCTGGTGTGCGTTGTGTTCCAATATCATCAGGAAGGAAAGCTAATCAGCAACAGCTTTAGAAACTACTATGCTTGCCCTGTGTGCCGCAAACATGGGCTAGCTCCATGCTAGGGTTGGCAACCATTCCATAAAATACGGAATCATCTGTGCGTAAAAAAAAAAAAGAAGGAAAAGTTGATAACATTTGCATGATCGTTTTTCTATCACTTGTTTGCACGTTACATTTCTTATGCCATCGTGTGAAGTAATTAACCACTTTATTGCCCTGATTCTAGTTTGTGAAAGAGGCATGGGGTACTGACTGGGAAACTCTTTCACTTAAGAGTACGATCAGAAAAAAAGTGCACATCTAACTTTTTACAGCTATGCAATTAGTAAAATGACTCACGCTACGAAATGCAACCGAATTAACGATTGATTTATAACACTTTGAATATATTCTGTACTGTAAAGTTCCACAGGCAAAATTAATTTCTCTGTTTTGTGTGAAATAATTAAGAATAATAGATAACCAGTCTACACACCCCCAAGCAGAAATGATTTAATGTAGTATTTACTATTAATTGGGAGTGTGTAATGGCCTGATGTTCGTAGAAACCAACTGAGTAGCAAATGATATTAACTATTTTATTTATAATAATACATACATGCTTTAAAACTTTTACAAATATCTTACAAGTTTACATGTTCAAGAAGCTTATATAGATATACTATAGAATAAGAAAATAATATCTGAGGGGTGTTCAAGTCAAACCAGAAATTTCAATCCTACTCCAGGCTATTTCTGTGTTAACTGCTTGTAATCAAACATATAAAGAACAAAACAATGATACTTAGTGGTTGAGAATTCCTGGCTAGGTAACTCGTAGCATAAGACAACAGCCCGTGAATGAAGTTCTCTTGCCCGGGAGTGAAAGTTAAGCTAAAGTAAAAACAGTGCAACACTAATGCAGCAAGCTAAGCATTTAGCCTAGCTACAGTATCATTAATGTTATGTCTACAGCATTAGGTTGCTGGAATTGTGTATTTAGCCAAGCTAGTCAACACGATATTCCTGGGCAGGAGGGTCATCATACAGAAAGAAGAGAGATGCTATAATGAAGACAGATCACCAGGCCTACCCTTGCGCGCTTTAATTATTTTGCAGATGTTCAATTTGTTATTGAAAATGTTAATGTTTAAAAAAGCAAATAAAAGGAGTCAACCGGGACTTGCTGCAATTTCTGGTGAATAAAGGTATAAAAGCAGTTGATATTTACAGGAATACAGTACGGTGATGAGACTCAAAAAGAGAAGTAAAACATTTAAACGCGGCAAACATTTTAAAGAAGGTCATACGTGCGTGAATGACGATCCTGGCTTAGAGCATACTGCATTCATTCCCATGAACAATTAGTGAGTAAAACACCTGATCCTTGAAAATCGACAGAGAACTTGTCCCCAACTTGTGTAAGAGATGCATCTGTTTTGGAAACTATACACATAATCATGCACCAACACCACTTGCACATTACAGGACCTCGGCTGGGAGTTATCTACATCTCCTGTATAATCCTGACCTCACTCCAAGCCATTTCCACATGTATAGACATATATACTTCTGATCTCATGGAGATTGCGCTAACTTAATTTTCATTTCTTATTAGCGATGTGGTTTTTACACTTTAATTTATAATTTCTATTGCCTGGAATGACTGAAACTATGGACCTAGATTTGTGTCAAAAAGATGATGAACACGAGTAAAAGAATTAAACATCATATTCATAATTACATTACAGTGCTGCATCCTTATTGGTTGATTTTAAACTCTCTTACAGACTCCAATTTTACTGTTATACTCTACATTTCTATATACTGTATATTTCCTGCACAGTTAACTGTACAGGACTATACATGTATGTCTCCACAGGTGTTAACCCAGAAAAATCAAGCAAATCAATGCTTGACGACAATTCCTTATGACAGTGAATGATTTTCCACCACAGAAGTAATTTGGTTCATGTAAGTCTAAGGCCAGTGCATACTTCCTCTCTTAAATGCCTGGCAGTGACTACTAATCTAGTAATCTACTAATCAAGATACTGATTAATGTTAGCAATGTTTTTGGTTTTATGTTTAGATCATAGACCCTTGAATATTAAAATCAACTGGCACAGAAATATGAAAGCTGTAATGGCAGCTATTTTAAACATCTAGTCAATAAGGCCACTGATTTTTTACTCTAATGTGACAAAGATCATATTTTTTTAGGGCTGTCTGAATGCACAAATCTGATGTTTTTCATTTTGGATGTGGTCCTAGATGACGGCCAGCAGTACAGGGATTTCACTACAGTACTAGCAACAGCTATTAAAACATTTAAAGTGAGACATCTGGCTTTCTTCCTTCGTCTGGACCTGAACAAATACAGCCAACTAACTACTCACCACCCTCCAAAGCCCCAAGCATATTTCTGCTAAAATCGCATCCATTCAATGAAATGAATGAGCAGTCACATGAACTCATTACACGTTTTAACCCAGATGGCGAAAGATTGATACAAAGATGTATCAATGTGAGAGTAGATGCTTCGACATTAGAGTCAGGTAAAAGTTACATGTAATTATAAATGTGAACGCCAAATCCGACCTGACCAAAAAATCTGAATGAAAAATATGGCTTGTAATGGAAACAAACAGCCAGAATTTCAAACCAAAAATGAGGAGTGAAACTGACATTTTTTTAATTTGCAAGTACTCTTTTGTTTCTGTTCAGTCTTTTTGATACAAATGTAATTCCATATGAAACAAAGGGACCAGACTTTTATTTGAGGCTTAATGTTGAGCGGTGAATTAAAGAAAAATAAATAGCTAAATATACTAGAGTGGTATATAGTGTATATAAATATAACAGTAGCATAACATTTTCAAATATTTTTAAACATCAAAGTGCACATCCCAAACCACATGATCTTTTATATTCTCAAAAAACCCACACCATCTGTTCTAACATGACTTCCTGATCAGGTGGTTAATCTCTGTGTTTCTGAGTGTGATGCCAAGAATGTGGTCTGAACCTTTTATTTTTCACTTTGGAGACCCTTTAAAGGCTTTTATAAGGTTCTTTGAATTGACTTTTCTCAAGAGGGAGAGAAAGGGTTTGTGTATGTGTGTAAGAGCGAGAGAAAGAGAGAGAGAGGGGGGGGGGGGTAAACAACATGATGGTTGTGCAATAAGCACATACCAGCAGGCAGAGAGAAGCAATAGGGCCACGTGGCTATTAGAGTGCAATGTGCCATGTTCTCCTCTATGATAAAAACACAAGCACATGGATTAGGTGATGAGTGGGTCTTGACTTGTTTTATTTTTGCAGGAAGCAGAGAAGGCAGCCTCGTGAATGGACTCAGAGACGGCCAGATGGAAACAGGACAAGCCAGACATGAGACGGAAGAAAGTCTGATACACAAACAGCTTAGTGCCAACCACCAGGTACCTGCAAAGCTGCAGAATGGGAAACAGTCACCAAGCCCTCAGCAACTTAATGGGGATGACAGCTGGAGTAATTTTAAGCCAATGAAACGACACCGGGACGACTGTTCTAGTCCAGTCACCGTGTATGATCAGGGCCTGTATAAGATAAATGGTGAGGTGAGGCAAGCACTAAATGAACACTCATTAGTGGCCCTTCACGAGCCCAAAAAGCTCTGTGTTAATTCAGAGACAACTGGTTCATGGGAAAAGAAAGAGGCAGATACAGAACAATGTTTAGACACAAACTCTGTGCTAAACAAACCTGTACAAGACAGGGGAAACTACAATTATCCCAATGGGGACGACATCTCATTATCAAGGAATAATCAGATGCCAATGCCTAATGGTGCTACAGTAACTCCATCTTCGGTGGAAAGTCCCGCTGGTGATCATTTAGAGAAAACTCAGTCTCAATATTACCCAAACCACACATCCATAACACAAGACACCAGCAGTCTACATGGGCAGGTGATTTCTTCACCTTCAGTTACCTCAGGTTTTCCTATTTTGGGTCAGACATCTGCCTCTGAGCCACTTGCCAGGACACCACCAGAAGTGCATGGAAGCAATGGCTATGGTCCAGAGTTCATGGTAAATGGGTACTCTGGACATTTTGGATCAGAGCAGCCACACAGGCCTTCGCCTTACCCTCTAACTGACCTCCCAGCTTTGGAAAATCAAGCGCAAAATGATTTGGGAAAAGGACCAGGAATTTCTTCAACAGTGAGTATAAGTGGCGGTTCACAAGCTCGAAACGGTAGGGAGTGTTTTCACAGCAACACAGAGGGTTTAAGCATGTTCTCCAAGTCAAGGCAGGGTTTCAGTCAGGAGTCTTACCCAGTGCCAGTACAGGCTGAAGTTGCTGGAAGATTCAGTTCGTTCAAGAACTCAGGCACTGATCAGGAGCCCAGCACTCTTACAGGCCAGCAGCACTTACAATATGGCATGCAACAGCACCAGTCAGATGTTTCCTGCACAGCTGATGCCCGTCCCCAGGGCATTGGAGTCTCTGCTCCGCCTCCTGCAGAAACTCAGGCAGCTCCAAATAATCAGTGTAATGAGTTAGAACACAAACTGGCTCTCCCAGAACAGGGAGTCAATGTGGATTCTGACACTCAGATTGGTTGGATTGATTTGAACTCAACTCCAACTTCAACTTCACAGCAACAAGACAACCAGGCACACATATGGAAGGGTTTCCTTCCAAATGAGAACTCAGTCAGGGAGAGCCAGGGTGACCTGCTCAATTCTGACACCTCACATATCTTTCAGATGCAGCCAGGTTTTCCCCAACAGTTGGAGTCTCACATGCAAAACAGCTACAAGCTTCCAGCACAACCTCACCCTAATGCTGTCACAGTGTGCCAGACTCGAACACCTAAAACTCCCTCTGATATGCACACCCAGCCCAACATGCAGCTTAACAATGTACAGCCCCAACAGCATGCAAACGAGCATTGTTTCCCCTCAGTCCAACAAGAGCAATTATGCAAAAATGATCAAAACCAAGAGCAGGTACTACCTCCTGACTCTGTGCATCAGCGACTTTCACAATCCCACCAGCAACATGAAGCACACCAGCAGCAAGCCAGCATGATTAATGATGCACAGGGTTCCAAAATGGTTCCACAGCTACAGAACCCCTCTCAGGGTCAGGTGAATTCCCAACTCCAAAACAGACACACAGTGGAAGTCTACACACAGGCAGAAATACCACCTCTAACATATAGGCAACCTAATGCGACAAATAATATGCAGAATGGACCCAATCCATCTGTGCAGCCGATGGTCTCTTTTTCTGATCAGCCTCGCCCCAACTCTCAGCCTTCACCCAATGACATGAAATCCGTGTTTGGCTATGGCGGTGGAGTAGAGAGGCCAGAGGGAGAACATAATCCATGTCGCAGTGACCAAGATTCCCAGCAGCTTGTCAGCTGTCACTCACAACATGGACAAATTCAGCAACCAAATTTGAACAACGGTAGGCAAATATTTGCCCAGATGTTTCCCAAAGCAGAATCACGGGACTCTTGTTTCCAATTCCAGAGAGGACCCCTTCCAAGCCCTGGTCCACAAGGGGACCTCCATAGACATGCAGCACTGCGAATGCATCTTTTACAAAAGCAGGAAAGGCCAAACTGTCCCCAGAGCCCCATCATGATTAGACCTGACCTGCAACTTGTTAAGTGTGAGAATAGCTCAAGATTTGAGACCCCACGCCAAATGCCACCCCCTCAAATGCTGCATCAGGATCGAGACCTGACTAGAAGCATGCTACCAACAGTAAAACAGGAAAGGATCTCTTTAACCTGCTCGCAAAGCCAGCATAAAAGCATCCTGGCGACCATGGAGCAGCAGTTACAACAATATAAGCCTTCCTCTGTGTTTGAGAGGAGGTCTCTAGCCATCAAGTCCCCCAATAAGATGAAAATAGAGATGTCTGGCAGTCTGGCAGTGATTTCTACAAATATTGAAAAAAGTAGTGGGGATCAATGTAAACCTCCTGCTTCTACTCCCAAAAAAGAGCCAGGACTGCAGTGTTTTCTGGATTCGCCCATGAAATTGCTGGATACTCCCATAAAAAACCTGCTGGATACACCCATTAAGACTCAATATGAGATTCCTCCATGTCATTGTGTTGGTAAGGTCTAACTCATTGTGTTTAAAGCAACATGCAATATATCACATAATATATTTTATGTTAATTTTATGTTTACATAATTTTAAATACATCATAAAAGCAATCAACTACCAATACTATCAATATTTTTATGCTGTTCTCTTTAGAGCAAATCAGTGAAAAGGATGAAGGCCCATATTACACTCATCTGGGAGCATCTCCAAATGTCAAGGGTATAAGAGAAATAATGGAGAAGAGGTAAGATCTCCTCTCCTCTCCTCTTCAACAATATGGCATGTCATCTATCTACTGGTAATTTTGAAAACACTTGTATATTTTTAAGGTCTGGCCTGACTGGTGGTGCTATTAGAATTGAGAAAGTGGTGTATACAGGAAAGGAGGGCAAAAGCACACAGGGTTGCCCCATTGCTAAATGGGTAAGTTGTGGAAGGTGTATAAACCCTACTCACATTCCTATAGACCTAGCACACTTCATTAAGTTATTTTCTATTCATTAAAATGGCATGCAGGTAATTCGTCGAGCCAACGTGGACGAGAAGCTCCTGGTGCTAGTACGAGAGCGAGCCGGTCACAGTTGTGAAGCATCATGCATTGTGGTAGCAATGGTGATTTGGGAGGGAATACCAGCAAGCCTGGCCGACCATCTCTACACGGAGCTTAGTGATACACTAACAAATCATGGCACTTTGACCAACCGCAGATGTGCACATAATGAAGAGTAAGCACATTTTTATTATGTTTACCATGAAACATGCGGCCCCCTGTAATGTTCCTCCTGAATCTCTACTTCAAGATTAGTTACTCATTTAAATATTAGTTACTCATTTAAAGACAGTCAAGATAGCATTTGAATCCGGAATTCACACACACTGTAGAAAGGTAGCCTTCTAGGAGGAGGATTGGTGATTACCACATTAAAATTAAAATGAAAGCTAATCTACAATTATTGTCTTATAGCCCTATAATTCTTTACTCTCATTTACATCCATAACTCTCATTCTGTTATCTTGCACAAAGTCCTGCTTTGACTTGAATGCCCCTGGTATAATGCAGTAATCTAGACTGCCAGGGGTAGCTCAGTGGTTAAGGCATTGGACTACGGTTCGGAAGATCCCAGGTTCAAACCCCACAACCACCAAGTTGCCACTGTTGGGCCCTTGAGCAAGGCCCTTAACGCTTAGATGTATAATGAGATAAAAATGTAAGTCGCTCTGGATAAGAGCGTCTCGTAAATGTAGACTGTTTCTTAAGTTAATCTATTAGTTTATGTAAAGTGTTTTTCTTGTTTCAATTATCACTGCATGCAGCTAAGTACTGCTAAAGCATCTTATTGTACTATGCACCATCTTTATCAGGAGGACATGTGCATGTCAGGGGCGAGACCCTGAAGCCTGTGGGGCTTCGTTCTCCTTTGGTTGCTCCTGGAGCATGTACTATAATGGCTGCAAGTTTGCCAGGAGTAAAATCCCAAGGAAATTCAAATTGCTTGGTGATGATCCCAAAGAGGTATGTAAAATCCTTCTAACAAATAAGACTCAGATACTCAGTGGACAATATTTTTAAGCAGTTGTGGGATTAACAAGCATCATTTTGTTATTTCACAGGAAGAGAGACTGGAGAGGGATTTCCAGGCCCTTGCAACTTTGATTGCTCCCGTGTATAAGAAGATGGCACCTGACGCTTATGGCAACCAGGTACACATTTCAACTGATCAAATATTAATTTCAGCATGGCATGGAAGTTTTGAGGTGTTTGAGGAGTCTTACACCACTTTCCATGAATGTCAAATCATCATTTCGTCATATGTTATTCAGTGATGTAAACAACAGGGTTAGAGAAGTGCTTTCCTAATTCCTGTTGCTACTGGATTTTAAAGTCCATGCTCAGTCCATGTAATTTACGTTGCTTTAACAGAACCAACAGCCACAGACATGCTTTCCTGATCAAAATAATTACAGTGGATTCAGATTAGATGCTGGTTTCAGCACTGTCATTCTGGTAGTTCAGAATCACCCTTGTCGAACAACCTGGTTCTGTGATTCGGGGAATATAGATACATTAGGGTAGTACACCACAGAATGATAATATGTTGGCAATGCTGGTAAATAATTACTTAACCAAAGCATTGGAGCAATTATTAGAAAGTCATGTAATGTCTAATAATGATCTTTATGTATTTTTATTTTGCCCAAGGCTTTATGTATTTTTATTTTACCCAAGGTGGAGCATGAACATAGAGCTACAGACTGCCGCTTGGGCCTCAAAGAAGGCCGTCCATTTTCTGGAGTTACGGCATGTCTAGACTTCTGTGCCCATGCTCACAGGGATCTCCATAACATGGCAGGAGGTAGTACTGTGGTAAGTTGAGTGGATTCTGGGAAATATCTGAAGGATTTTCTCCAAAATGATTATATTTTGGGCCTCCAGTGTGCTGTTTTGCTCGCCACTCATCCGGAGATCGCGAATTCAATGATAATGCTATATTATCATTCGGTGATGCTGTAACCTCTCGCAGCCGAAGGGCCTAGAGAGAGCTGATTGGCCGAGCTGGCTCAGAGGGGAGGGATGAGAAGTACTTTGTGTTCTCACATTAATTACAGCTCTACAGTCAATCAGGAGTGTCTGTGAGCTCACACATGCGGAAGTAGTGCTGTCCCCCGAGTGTATAATGAGTGTAACGACCCCCCAGCGGGGCATGAGCGAGCAGTTCGAAAAGATGCGGTCAGTTGGCATCATGTGGTTCGGAGGAAACACGTGATAGTCTTCGGCCCTCCCGACTGAGTGGTAGTAGTACCCTTATTGTGGGAGTGCCCTAGTGATGGGGAGGAATTGGATATGACTAAATTAGGGAGATAATTGGGGGAACCCCCCCCCCCAACACACACACAAAAAAAGATTATATTTCATTGTGTTTTTCATTCTAAATGTAAAACCTAACTGAACTCAGGATTGTATTGAACTTCATATTTTACTGAAATTTCTATGCTAAGAGTACAGTTTCAGTGCTCACTTTCTTCCCATGCTAGGTCTGTACATTAACAAAAGAGGACAATCGTGAGATTGGAAAGATCCCTGATGATGAGCAGCTGCATGTGCTACCATTGTACAAGGCTGCATCCACTGATGAGTTTGGTAGCGCTGAAGCCCAGCTGGAGAAAACAAGAACTGGAGCCATCCAGGTGCTTAGCACTTTTCGGCGGCAGGTCCGTATGCTAGCAGAACCAGCCAAGTCCTGTCGGCAAAGGAAACTAGAAGGCAAGAAAGGTGGAGCAAACAAACTCTCTCACCTCAGCACATCAAACCCCAAAACAGAGAGCACCCAACAAGCAAAGCAACAGAAACAAATCCCTTGTGACAATGTGTGCCAGAACATACCTACAGCAGGTACAGTTAGATAAAAGTATCTAATTTTATTTAATTATCGTATACACAGTTGTATTGGGTGTACATTACAAATTATTGTATGTACGATATACAGATCATAAACTTTTATGAAAACCTTTATTTATTTATTATTTATTTTTACTACAGTTACACATCTGAGTCACATGGGTGCAACCCTTCTGCCTGGTCAGAACCCTCTAACTGCCCAGAACCAACTCCAACAGCAGAACCAGCAATCACAGCCAAGCACTCCTCTGCCTTTCTCCAGCCCAACATCCTCTGCTAACTACCAAAGGCATCCTAACACCCCAGGGTCCTTTGCTAGCACTTCCAAACCCCCAAATATGTTTTTTCAATCTCCCAGCTCAGCCAGCCCTTATCATTCCTCTCTACCAGTCCCAAATACCTACATGAATGGGTCAAATCCACCAAGGTCTTACCCTGGGGCACTAACTCCCAACAACCTCTATCCAGGTTACCAGTGTAATGGGGCTATTCCCATGGACACCTACCACCCTTACTATTCAAATCCAAAGCATATAGACTTGTACAGACAGCAAAGACCATCTCTTTACCCTGACCAACAATTCAACCCTCAGCAGCACTATGGCATGAATTTTCCATCACAGTATGGCGAGCCAGGCCTACATGTCAATGGATATAGCAACTGTAATATGAGACCAAACATGCACACTGTAGGACATTATCCAGGATACAGCTCAAATGGGGGACCAAATGCCCAGTTTCTGGATGCTATCTCCAGGCCACCTCCAGCTCACCCAAGCCTGGACTATGGAGCTGCAAATAAATGTAGTCAATTTGGTAGATACCCTAATCCCCACTTGACCCAGAATCATCATTTGTTCCCCCAAAATATAGATCCCCGAAGTACACAAACGTCAGAGATGAGCCTTCATCAGGCAAACATTTTCCCCCAGGTGCTTCCTTCTGTAAGCAGGGAGGGCATGAACCCCAGCCAAACACAAGGCATGAGTCTACCTAACGGAAATATCCCACCCTCTATGGTCAAGCAAGAGCCAGGAATTGCAATGCCTGTACCTCAAGCAGAGGAGGATGCATGGTCAGACAATGAGCACAATTTTCTGGATCCAGAAATTGGTGGTGTAGCAATAGCACCCAGCCATGGCTCAATTCTCATTGAGTGTGCAAGGCGCGAGTTGCATGCAACCACACCACTCAAGAAGCCTGATCGCACCCATCCTACCCGAATCTCCCTGGTCTTCTACCAGCACAAGAATCTGAATGAGGCAAAGCATGGGCTAGCATTATGGGAAGCCAAGATGGCAGAAAAAGCACGGGAGAAGGAGGAGGATGCCGAGAAGCATGGCATGGATGGGACACCCAGCAAGAGTGGTGGCAAGAGGGTAAAGAAAGAACATCCAGAACCTTCTGAGACTTCAACACCACCATACAGACGTTTTGTTCAGATGCTCGCTGAAAATTCACTATCCTGCACCACCAACACTTATGTCAGCTCAGCTCCCTATGCCTTTACTAAGGTCACTGGGCCTTACAGCCACTTCCTGTAGGGATCTGCTTAGGTTTACATCATCCTCAGACAGGGGAACAAAAAAAATGTCAGAATTGTGAAATGGTGCTAAAATAATGCTTCTCAGACCTCGGTGCCACTGTCTGTATCAACTCAGAGACCTACAGAAGCTTCTGTGAGGCAAGTGAAGCTAGATCCACACTATCGGGAAAATGCAAAATATACAGTAGATCAACAAGAGGTAAAAGGATGAGCTTTAGTGGTTGACCCTAAGTATTTATTTATTGCAATGTTACTCGCACTGTTCTTCTTCTTTGGTGCTTTAGAACATCCAGATGTCCATTACTGGAAATATCTTTAATGGCTTTAATTTGATAGTTTTGACAAGGTAAATCATGGTGTAAAACACTGATTTGGTGGCTAATCATGTTCAAGGTGCTAAATTGAGTTTGAATATACACTTTTGGTTTAAAAATACTTTATTTTTAGCATGTTACTTCTCAAGTACTAAGCAATTATTTTCATGATCGGTAGCATTTGTTTTTTTTTGGCTAGTGTTTTTAAAGCACTTTTAATTACAGGGGTATGATGGGTTCACCCTCTGGTAATTATTTTCAGGATTTCGTTCAATTTTGGAAATCAAGAAAATCATGCAAAATTATTATTATTATTATTATTAATACTTTTCTACATTTTGTGAGGGCATATTCACCAGGAGCTTTTATGCTTTCATAGTCCACGTGTTTTATATTGAGCCATTGTCAACATGTACTTTTGTAACTGTAATTATTTTTTAAATAAATCACAAGAATAGGTGTAGGAATCCTGTTACGCAAATATCTGCTATGAATTTCAGAAACATATGCATCAGGTTCGGGTTTTCTTTTTTTTTGTCCCCTCCCCACCCCTCAATTTCATTATGCCCTTATTGAACAGGGTTAGTGCTACCTTTTGGTTATTTCTAAGGCAGCTGGCTTGCTGTAAAGGGGATCGTTTATTAACTGTAATCTAGATGTATGATAAAAAAAAAAAAGGTGAGATTTGTACAGTAAATTAATTCCTCTCTTTTCTAAAATATTTTAGATTTTAGTACTGTAAAAGAGAGTTAAATTTCCTCTGGGTTTTTTTTGCTTGTTTTTTTTTTGTTTTGTTTTTTTTTTGTTAAAATGGTGCTACATATAGGCCTGCTACATTATAAACCTATAATGTGAGAATCTCTGGGTGGTGAGAAGGTTTATGAATGACATACAGAACCTATTTGTCATATACCTCAAAATATTTTTGGCAATAGGATGACTATACCAAGGTGTCTTCTTTTTGTTTCCCATTTCTTTTCTTCTGTATTGGAAACAACAAATTTCACAAACTTTAGGTCAGTGCAAAGCTTTGCTCACTTACTTTCATCACACTTTGATCTACTGGAACAATGGTTCTCAGCTCCGGTCCTTGAGAACCATCTGCTCTTCACTGTTTAGTGTTTTCTCAGCTTGGAGTAAACCGCATTAACTAATCAGCTAATTAACTCCTTAATTGAAGTGGGTTTGATAGAGCAGGGGGAAAAAAACACTAAAATGTGCAGGACAGGTGGCTCTCCAGAAGCAGGGTTGAGAACCACTGTGCTAGAAAGTGTTACTTGAACTTCAAGCTTCAAAATTCTATATATAAATAAAAGAAAATCAGGGATATTTCAGCTTTTACACATCACCTGTGTCGTCATCTGTCTTTCAGGGATTTATTTTTTGCATCTTGAATCCCATGTATATATTTACACACACACACACACACACACACACACACACCTAACTTTTTATCAAAATGAAAGAATAAATAATCTTTTATTTTGTTGTTGTTGTTGTACTTGCGTTATAGCGGATAGTTTTTAGAAATATAATAATATGCACAGAGTTGACAAAAGGGAAAGTATGTCTTGGCCAAATATGTTTAAATTTTTTTTTTTTATTATTTTCTCCCCTTGAACTTAAAAACATGAGAAAATGCACATCCTAGGTGCATTTGTACAGGTAAAATGTTGAAAATGTATTTATAACCACTGGACATTTACTTTATATGCATTTTATCTCTGTCCGAGTTAAATATGAACAGAACATGAAGCATTTCTGAAAGCACTTCAAATATTTTACAGAAACAAATGAATTCAAATCATTAATTAAAATGAGAAAAACAAGTTTACTGTAAGTAAATAAACTGAGATCTATCTACAATGTGTCGTCAATGCAAAAAGCACAATTGCTTTTGGAGTATTGTTTAATTCAAACCCAGTTACTTCATCATATGGTTTAAGTACCCTCAAGCAGTAGGCAGGTTTAACCCTTTCAGTCACAAATAGAGTCATTATTAACTTTAAATGAATTTAATAACACAAACTGAAACTGTGTGGTATTTAACTAATAAAGATCCAGATAGAAATTATATATAAGCATAAGACTGTGGAAATGATCATAAATACAAACGTTATAACTGGTAATGATCGGGGTGTGTCAAGCTTCGTTCAGTTCACTCAATTAACATAAACACACGACAGGTCACAGCTGAAGTCGGACTACTTTACAGTTTTGTTTTCAAATCAGTTTCACTGAAATACACCCAGGTTTTTTCTGTTTTAAATATTAGCTGCAGCATTTTTTTGTCCCCATAACTTGATTCGATGCACGAAATTCATGACGGCATGCAGGATGTACAGTTGGGTCCAAAAGTATGACTGCATTGCTTGTTTTTTTTATTTAAAACTGTAAATGAAGATTTTTTTTTGAAAAAAAAAAAAATGACAACAAAGAAAGTAATCTTTTCTAAAATATACTGAATATTAAATATTCAGAATGTCTAGATCCCTTATTAAATGAAAGCAAATATTGAGCATTATAACAGCTTTATATAAAAATTTGATTTTCCTCATGTCTAATCTCTTCAATTGAGGCATGAGATCAGACAATGCTCAGATGGATTTGATTACTGACGGAATAATTAGCAATTATAATTGATGATCAGCTTATTTCCGGTCAAGCAGTAGACTATGAAAAATGGCAATCGATTTTAATTGTTAAAAATTCCTAAAATATGCCACACTGCATGTTTTCTTCTTTCTTCTCTTACCAAGTAACTACTGTGTAGCGAAAACAAGTGTGTGTATAACATCTAACTATGCATAATCGCAGCAGGGTTGTGTATGGCTAACGGGGAAAGCAATTTGTTAAACTTGTACTAAATACAGTATAACCATCTTGATTTAGCTCAGTGTGACTGCATAAGCTTTATGTGAGTCTCAGATAAACTTTGAAAGGAATTTTTGCATGGAATGAGGGTTGTAGGATTTGACCCCCAATTACTTACATTGTACTTGCGCTCTGGGTGACAAACTTCACAGTTTGTGGAGAGCAGGAAAACTTAGCACGACCAAAACCAAGAATTGTACTGTGCAGTTAAATCGATTATTAACTAATCATTGATTGATTTACTTAAAACAATGAACAATTATGGAAAGTGTGCCAACCCGCATTATTAGATTTGGTCTAAAATGGATCATCAGGTTTTATACGAATGTAGCGAGTCCACGCCAGCTCAAATGCACATCATTAAAGCAAAAAAAAAAGGTATGAAATACACTTACATTTAACTTGTCGCTGATATCATGTGGAAAGAAAAACAAGCAAAAAAAGATTTAAAAACAAATCATATTCATGATTGCTCTCAGACTTTTGTACGGACGTTTCATCACAAACATTATTTATTTTTTATTTTAGTTAAATGTGGTACAACTAATTCTACCTACTCTATACAAGTCATTTGTATTATTTGACATTTCATCTGCAATACAAATGACACATGAGCACAGAGAAAGCACTAACCTATAGGCGCAATATAAATAAATATATATAAATAAATATAAATATAAATAAATTTATTATAGATCATAAAACATTCCTTGTTTACGAATCTCGAATAAGGCTGAAAGGGTTAAATTTGACTCAGATCTTACATTAGATCTCACATCATAACAAAAACAGCTTGATGTTTAACGGTTAATACAGTATATAATGATATACAGTAAGGCTCCCAAACTCCTGAGCGAATGAGACGTAGGGGTAATATCCATAGTAACCATACAGTGTGTTGAATACTGCCACGACACACACTACTTGTTGCAGGGGGGTTCTGCGTAAAACGTTTTAACCTATTTCTCCAAGCAGAAGACTGAGAGAAAAATCTGCAGTATCTGATGAATAGATTTTGTAAATAAATATTTGATTTTTAAGTGTACAGAATCCAGCCTGATTAGCCTGATTAACAATAGGATTCAAATGATGGAATGTTAATTAGGCAGCTGATTAGCAGGTGAAAAGCATAGCCATACTTGAAAAAATACTTGTTTTGTGTGGAGTCAACTTTACTTGAAGGACTTTCAGACTTTCTGGTTTGCAGAGTGCGTGCTACTATAGCATGTTCTTTTCTTTATTTTTTTATTTAGACACTAAATGGTTAATTTTTAAAAACATCTCTGTCTCTGTCCTGTTTCTTAAAAGTTTGGTATGCTTCAAAATTAAGGATGGATATAAATACTGTAAGTATTGTAATGTACTGAAGTACTGAATGCAGTTCATTTGAAAGCTGATTATTATATCATTCCTGATATTTCTGAGATGTGGGTGTTTTTAAATAAAATTTATATTTATTTCATGGATTTCAATTATTGTGCTGTCTTCTTTTTAAATTGTGTAATAATTTTACCAGCTGTTAAAACTGGCGTTTGCCTTTAAAAGACCATTTTACGATTTATTTGTTTCAACTTTTCCAGTCTATAAATAAATAGATTTATAGTAAATAAATGCATTTAAATGAAGCAACAGTATTAGTACATTTATGGTATATTTATTTTTGCAAAAATAAAAAGTTACACCCCAAGTTACACCCATTTAACACATGTGATGAGCTTGAAAACATTTCTTTCTTTTGAAATCACATCTTTGAAAAAAACAAAACAAAACTCAAACCAACACATTAATTCTAGTTCAACAAAAGTGTGTGTGTGTGTGTGTGTGTGTGTGTGTGTGTGTGTGTGTGTGTGTGTGTGTGTGTGTACATATACACTTGAAGAAACAGACTTAAATAGCTTACAAAATTAAGCTTATATAATTGTTGGGGGAAATGGAAAATGGAAACACATTTCCACCTCGCAAAGAAATACTGGTGTGTCAGTGTTTTGAACAAGATTAGGGATTGAGCTCACACCTTTCAGGATCACTGGGACAGGAAATGCCATTTATCCACTGTGTGAGAAACATTTACAAGAAAAGACACAAATAAATAAATAAATAAATAAATAAATAAATAAATACAGTACTTTGCAAAAGTCTTGAGCTTCATTTTCTATTTAATTAATTAATATGAAATAAGAAATGGAAACAAATGTTTTGTGATAGGCTGAAAAGTGCCTGAAGAAAATGGTTCGTTTATGTAACAATCTTAGCAGCAACCTTATTTCCCCCTCGTCCGTTCCAACCACTCAGCATTAGGCATCACTGGTATAATAATCACACGCCTGGTCATCTGTCATCATCTGCACCTATTTCTCACTAGTTCATGCCTTAAGTTAGCCGTTTTTTTTTTTGTTTTTTTTTTGCTTAAATGATTCATTTGTCACTGTGTGGCTTAACAAACAAAAACATACATCTGAAACTGTTCAGGTACAGGAATTGGACAAAAGAAAAAAATGGACAATAAAAGTCCTTTAGAAAGCCTGGAGAACTATTCTCCAAGACTACATTATAAATACAAGAAAGTCTGGTTTTTAGAAAGCAAACTATGAAAAAATGAGGGTCAATAACTTTGCACAGTACTGTATATATTCATATTAATAGACAAACAAGAGAATCTTGTACTGTACCTTCTGGAGGAAGTGGTAAAGCCTCTCCATACTCTGGAGCCTGAAACCACAACACAATACCTCACTGTTATTCAATATATTTAGTCCTATTTCCATATTTAGCAATTTTTGCGCACAAATTATATTTTAACTTGCTCACATTAAATAATTGTATTTTCACTTGCACCCACTCTCTTTCGCAAAAACTCACTTTATGCTTAAAAGGGTTGCCAGGTCACACCAGGGAAATAACCCTAGGCAGTCCTGAAACTCCTTCAAACTTGGATACAAAACAGGCCAAGTAATATCTGTACTAGAACTAAATCTGTAATAGTGTAACCCTACTATACTATATATTTACACATTTAGTTCATTAAAATGTGTATTTTTTAAAATAACCAAGTAATAAGTTTTAAAGTGATATATTGATATAACTGATGTCAAGAGATATAGTAGTGTATAGAGATATAGTAGAGTTTAATTGGAAAACCACTATAACCAGAGTTGGGCATGCCATGCACAAGGAAATACCTACAGTGCTCCTTGAAATGATATAGCATTCTGGTAGATATGATAAGTCATGGTTGGTAGTATGTCAATTTATCTGACCATCAGGAGTGAAAAAAATCATACGGTATCCAAGACAGATTGCATTGCGACCTGTTAGTTTCAGGGAAAAAATGGGGTTTGGAGAGGTAACCATGGATGCTATTCCGATTCGGGAGTACCCATACAAAGTGTTACGTTAATGTTTGTCTCCCATAGATGCCTATTGCAACTGTTACATTGAGTGTGGACGCCACCTACTGTTACTGTCGGTGAGGAACGTAGGAGACAGGCTCACAGTATGACATAGAAGTTGATAATGGTGTTGGCAACTGTTTCTCTGGGGACTTGACAGTCCGATAGTTCAGGACTGGTACTTCCTACAAGTCTACCTGAGTCTCCAATAACTACCTGGACTCCATATTAACATCAATTAACATCAACTGTTATAG
>JAQMYG010000038.1:6664395-6675209 GCA_030014215.1 Clariallabes teugelsi | reverse complement strand
TCCAGTCGCGGGCCGGATTGAACGGCTCAGCGGGCCGGATTCAGCCCGCGGGCCGCCAGTTGATGATCAGTGATGTAATGAGTCTCCAGTATCAGCACTCTGTCAGGTAAAGCTGTAAAAATTTGAACTTCTTTGTGGTTCCTCAGTAGCATGACAAGCTGAGATTTGTTTTATTCAGGCCGTTGCAGGAACAAATATTTATAGCTGCTATAAAATAAGTAATAACAGGAACTTACTTGTTAGTAAATAAAACTTGTTACAAACAAAAACCGCTTAAAGGTAGTACAGTATGAGTAACTCAGTTCTACTGTACACAACATTTGCTGTGAATGCTGTTTACAGGCTCCTCTTTCAAACATCAACGAGGTGCAGAACAGCATCATGGAGGAGATTAACAACCTGACATTCTTCAGGGAAAACTCACAGAGACTGATGGAGAGAAAAGTCAGCTTTGAGAAACGAGATAAGAAGAACATGGTAAGATTCAGGGCTGTGTCTTGAAGCGTGCGTAATGCTCTTTATTCGTATAAATTGTACAGAATACAATTAATTCCTATAATCTATACACTAAAGCAGAGCTTCTCGAAATTTTTAGACCAGGGCTCTATTACAGGGGAGAAAAAATTCCAATGAGAACAAAGTAAGACCATTCTTACTCATTCATAAGACAAAGTAAAAATACTGAAAACTTTTAAATTGTGGCCAGGTATATTCCTGTATTCCAGGTTTTCTGACAGGTACACTACACGTTGTTTTGGTAGAAAAATTCTTGTGTTTTGCCCTTATATTCCGTGTGCTTTATAATCAGATGTTGCTTTAGCTTAGCTGGTTTTATTCCTTATTTCTCTAGCACCTGAAGGCACATGATGCATTTTGTTCTCCCATCGCTTATCCCAGTAAAACCAAACGGAATATAACTTCTTCATTTTATCGATATAGAGTAGTACTGTAGGGCTTGGCATCAACCACAACGATGTGATCTGACTAAACTAGTTAGCTAGCTGGCTATAAAGCAGAGCTAAGCAGCAGCAAGAACAGTTTGTCACACCCTGAGTGAAGTGAGTCATTCGTGACAGATAGACATGATGTGTTACAATTATGTCAGAGGTTCTATTGGCCCACATGCTACTGGACACATGGCTGTTTTATTGGCTTTGAGAACCACAGCACTATACATCTGGGTATACATGTGGGGCTCAAAACTGACATGTGTTATCAGGCAGTGGAGTGTGTACAGCCCCAGACGGAGTGTGACAGGTCCAGGCTGATCTCTCAGTACCCTTCTGATCATCTCTACGAGCTGAAGAGGAAGTGTAACGCCACTCAGGATCAGGATGTTACACTTCTGCAGGGGGAACTGGTAGCTTTATTGGAGGAACGCGACCCATTTGGGAGCACCACCCGCTGGCTCGTCGACACTGGGAGTAAGTCTGTGTTTGCGTGTGAAGCTTTGTTATTTTTATTAAACAACCCTACCTTATAAATGTCCCTTCACAGAATTACTTGATCGTAACTCAATCCTGCATTGTTTCTTTGTGTGTAGGCATGCAGGGCTATGTGTACTCAACCTTCCTGAAGGCGTATAACCCTCAGCGAGACGTTCACAGCGAGCGCACTGATGATTTTGACAATCTCAGTCTGTTCGTGTCAGGCAACAGGAGAGGCAGTCACTCAAGCTACAGTTCATCCACTCTATCCAGCCAGCAGGGAGAGACACCGAGTACAGAGGAAGACGAGCAGCATGTAAGACATGGGTTATGAGTTTCACTGCCGGGGTTTAAGACTTTATTGTCCCTGTCCTATAATGACAGGAGTCATTCATGTCTGCAAAAACACCAATTCTGTACTCCTTATGGGTTCATTCAATTCAATTCTCTCTTAAATGTGTATCCCCCAACAGTGGGCATGTCTTCCTCTTTACAATAGCAGTTTGTTAGCAGTAAAACAGTTGATAGGTAGCACATGAAAATTCCCTTTTCCACCCATCACTGAAATTTATCCTTGTGCAAGAAAACTTGAGTTTTTTGCCTTTGTAAGGAGGGTTTTAACTACTTAAAGCAGTTCAATGCTGGACCGTCTCTATTAGTGAGAGTCGTCATATAGTTAATCTTTCTGGTTTAAGTGGGCAGGCCGCAAGGAGAATTTCCCAGTTAAAAAACATTAATTTTAATCTCTTCACAGTTCTCAGCATTTAGCTAGCATGTGACCAGGAGTCTTAGACAACAAACTTGATCATGCTGTCTGGGGAAGGGGTGGGATAATCGTACTTCCACATGGCCAATCATGGACGACTTACAGGCAGAGAAGGGCTTTCGTCCATGTAATACGCCACCCAACACTGTAATGGTTCACATAAAGCACATGATATCCTTCACCCTCCCTGTCTGGTAGGAGTTGGTTGATAGGCAAATGGTCCTAAGGCAGGATGGGAATTGGATACAAGTAAATCAGGGAGATATTCAAGAAAAATTATGTTTGTCTTCCTTCCGAAATATTGTAATCTTAAGGTCTTGATGGTCTTAAAGACAGAATGTTCATAGATAAAATGATAATAGGGTGATGTGAAAATAACAAAGAATCAGGATGTGTGATTATAATGACTGTTTTATTAATCATAATGATGATTAAGCTGTGAATTGATTACTAATTGATTGTTTGTTACGCCCGTAATTACATCATCACCATGCAGCTGGAGATCCACCCAGTGATAATGAGGAACAAATTATTTATTTTGTAAGATCTAACAGTATTGTATCCTCCCTCACAGACTCAGTATTATTTTTTGTGTGTATGTGTTTTCAGTTCTATGCTGTGTATGCATTTGCGGCACGCTGCGAGCAGGAGCTCAGTCTGCAGGAGTACCAGCATGTCCGCATCCTACAGTTCTCCGACCTAGGGGGAAACAAAGACTGGTGGCTCGCAGAGTCCAACGGCCAGAAGGGCTACGTCCCTGCTAACTACCTCGGCAAAATGTCCTATGCCTGAGGACAGGGCAACATGTCTGTGCTGTGTTCCAATATCATGCATCCTTGCCCACTTTCCCTTTTAGTGTCTCTTACTTCTTCAGCACCAGTAAAGTGTGTTAGAAAAGGAGGGGTAACATACCGTAGTAAGGAGTTCATTTGCTCATCTAAACGTGTCCAAATCCAGTGAAATGGTCTACATAGTGCAGGGCATGTGGTTTGATTTATGTCTAGAGTGGACTAATGATATTGTTCAAATTTAAATTTTATTTGTCACACCGTACACAGTACGACATCTAGTGAAACGCTTCCTTCTTGTTTCTTGTTTCCCAAACGGAGGATGAGACTATGCCTTGTGTCTTGCGTCTATAAAAGGGGTGCAGCAGTGGTTTAATTCTATTCTGGCAATGTGTTAAAGTTTGGGCGTGGCACATTTGATGTTGGCATTGTTGAAGTCTCCTGCCACAATGAGTGCAGCATCCTGGTCTTGTGTCTGGGGCTCAATGAGAGCCTCAATAATGACATAGGAAGGTAGAAATGGGGATACTTGATGGTTAGGAGCTCCAGGTAGGGTGTGCAGAGTGTGGGAGAGGTACAATGCTCACTTTGTCCCACCAGCTACTGTTTACCATTAGACACACACCGCCTCACTTTGTACTCCTCACTGTTCTGTCCATGCAATAAACCAACTGGATGGTGTGTTCCGGCACTGCTGGGTCCAACCATGTCTTAGAGTCCTTCTAGAATTTAACCATGGCCTTGAGATCATCAAGTTTGTTTTCCAGAGACTGGCAATTGACTAGCAGGTGCTAGGTAGAGGAGCACAGTGTGCCTGAGCATACCTGCATGGATCCAGTTCTAAATGTGTTGAGTTGTGAATGATTTGGAAGCCAATAATAAAATGAATGTTATCATAACTGACTGAAGAAAATTAATGCGTTAAACCTTTTCCTTTTTCATGGGCACTATATAGTGAATGCATTTTGTTGTTTGGGACACAACTACAGTGAACTTACGATGGTGTTTACATGTGTCAAGAATGTGTGATTTTAGACACAAAGAATCAACCCACAGTGGACTGATGACATGTGGACTACATAGGATCTAGGGTATGTGGTTTGGGTCACACCCAGTGGCCTTATAAGGTGTTTGTATTATATAGTCCCTAGGATGTGTGGTTTGGGACACACCCACTGTGGCCAATTAGGATGTTTATGTTCACTGTAAAGCGCCTAGGAGATGTGGTTTGTGATCCCCCACCAGTGTTTATGCGCACTATATAGTGTCTAGGATGTGTGATTTGGGACAGACCCACTGGTGACTGATAATGGAGTTATAATGCACACTTGTGACAGAAGATATAAGGGAAAGTTAACAAGGATGCAGGTTGGAACATTTCTGTTGTTAATTATTTATTAATAATTGTCATTTTATTGTTGTTTTATGATAAATCCTGATTTGCTGCGAGGCAGAATGAAGGCCAAACCCGCACTAAGAGATGAACACTCTTAGCACTTTGATCTGCAGTGTTTAATTTCACTGATGAAGGTTATAATCAGAGTAAATCAACTATAATATAAATAGAGATCAATTTGTTTAGCTATATTTATAGAGCATATATGAGTATATAAATGCTAAAGAATAGTTTTCTAACAGAGTATAAGTAAAGTTTTATGTGTTGAATAAATTATTTTAAATTTCATGATAGCTGTTCTTTATGACATCAGGCAACGTTTACTGTTGTTTTATTAAAGGTGTTTATTAAAATGTATGGTTTGATCAGTGCTGCTGCTTTACAACAAAAGGCACAGGGAGCAACACACGCACGCACACAAACACAAATGAGCAGCATCACACACCTTCAAGTATTAGTGCTGAACTAAGAGTATTCTCTTTCTGGGACCATTTTCTATTATTAATTTGGCATAATGTTTCCTTTCTATCTGTCTACGACTTTTATTTCCCCCTTTCGTGCCCGCCTGTATTCGGCTTCAGGGTTTTTTCCTTTTTTTGGCCATGTGTATTTTGTATTGTCTGTGCATCTGTCCATATATCCATATACCTAAAAACACTCAGACAGACAAACAAGAAATGCAATTCTTTCTTCCTATCATTTTTTCTACAGTTTTCCTGTTTGCCATTCTGCCTTTCTTCGGGCCCGTCTTTCTTTCTTCCCGTTTTTTAATTCTGTTTGTCCCAGTTAGTTCGTCTTTTTAAAAATGTTCATTTATTATTTCTGTGTCTTGTTTCTTACTCTCTCACTCACCTTACTTTCTGTCCTCTCTCTCACTCCCTCTCATCTTACTTCTTGTCTTCTCTCTTTCCCTATCATGTTCATTTCCACAGTATCAGTTCATTAGACCATTAATGATTTCATCGATTCCTCTATCCCTCTCCCTCGTCCCTCTCAGCGCTGTGTTTATTTCTTCAGCTTTCTCTGCGCCGCCTTCTTCTTCACCATCTGTAGGCGCTTCATGGCACTGAGTTGGGACTCCTGGGATGTCGGTGCTTTGCCATCAGTTGATGCTTTCTGACTGTTAGTGGGGATACTATTACCGCTGCTCGCGCTGCTGCTGTTGCCCCCATTGCCCCCCCCATTTGAGCTGGCCGTGGCCCCATTACCTCCTGAACCACTGGATCCACTCGCCCCAGGTGAGGAGGAGCCAGATTTTCCTGGGTTCTCCCCGCTGCCGGAACGACTCAGGACAGGTTTCCCCAGTGTGAGAGGAGGCGGTGGCTTCAGCTGGGCCGCTGTGTTTCCATTGCCGCCATTGTTCCCATTTCCACTCCCTGTTTGTGCCTTGGGGCCCAACGCAAACAAACCAATGGGCTTTGAACTGTTGGAGGAGGGATGGGGCTTAGCGAGGCCTGGTTTGGTTACGGACGAAGCTGAAGTAGAGGTTTTGGTGAAGGCGGCCCAGCCGGTGAGGGCGCTGCCCGCGGGGAGAGATGACAAACTGCTGGACGAGCTTACCAGTGGTGCAGATGATGCCTGACACACACACACAGAACTATTTTATTAATTTGTAATTTGTTATAACATAACACATTATAATAACAGCTATTTACAGCCTCCCCCTCAAAAGAGAATTAGAGAGAGAGGGAGAGAGAGAGAGAGACAGATTCTTCACCTTAACCTCTGTCCTCTTGAAGGCCTGAAAAGATCCCGTCGTATCTGGTTTGGGTTTCATCTCAGCCTTTTTCACCAGCGGGTCTTTAACCACTGGAGCGACTGTTGTTACAGTCGGACTCGCTTTCTGGGGAGGCTTTTGTGTTTTCTGAGCCTGAGACACAATAAGAACACCATAAAAACTCAGGTTCTGACAGGAAAGGTTAAAAGTTGGGTAAATGTATGCTGAATACGTATATAACACATATACAAACAGTATGTTCAGAAAGGAAATTATGCTTCAGTAAAAAAGAAAAACTGGAGGAAAGGGTAGTAACTATGGATAAATGTGAACGGGGAGCTTGACGATATGTATGGGGCAATTACATAAAATTTAAACCTCTTTTTTAAGTTAATCATAAATTTAATATTAATTATGAATTTATATTTATGATTTCTAATAAACTAGTGATGAGGGTGATACTTTGTTTGAGCCCCAGCTGTGAGAAAGCGCTGTTTTTACATTTCTTAAGCTTTTTATATGATGTCATAAAGGAGTAAAGGCTGTAGACATGCTCACCATACGCTTCATCTGTCGTGTGCAGCGTGCGCAGTACCACACCAACCTCGGATCATTTACATCTTTGTCTGTCACCTGAGGTTTGTGACACTCCTGGTGGTACAGGTTGTGACACTCCTGACACTCCACCAGCTGATTCCCTGACGTCACCGTCATCTGTCTGTCAGGACAAGACAAAGACAGATAATAAAGGATAAAGGACATGAAGAGAAAAAACATAGAATATCTGGTATGACTTCCAACAACAAGATGAACAGGACGCACTTGCAAACAACACACACTAATCCCATCTCCATGGCGAAGTCGTCAGCATTGGTCTCATCATAGTAGTTGAATTCTCCAATGGGAATGTCTTTAGTCTGGAAGGCGATGGGCGACGAACGATTTTCTGATTTATCCAGACGAGGCTTTTTGGGCGGCTCTCCAGCCTCTCCACTGTCCAACTTCACCTTGAGAGGAAACAGGACAAACCACACCAAAGATTAATCAACTTACATCATTACAGCCGATTAGCCAATTCAATTATATACCAGTAAACTGGTCACAGGATCTTGGGGACACCCAAGGCTCATCTATGCCTGTGGAGACCAAGCCGGCCATGAGAGAAAGGCACCAGAATCCCCAATGCATCACAGCCTACTGAGAAGGCAACGAGCCCAAGGCCACGGACCCGGCCTCCTAGCTCCCTAGATCCCAATCCAACATAGCATTTACTAGATGCTCCGGACAAAAAAGATGCCCCCAACCCCGCAACCAACAGCACCCAAAGCATCTGCTGGCAACATCCCGGCAAAACACCACAGTTAACTCCCAGGGATCTTATGGAGCCATGCCCCGGTGGCTACACAATGCTGGGCTTAATGTTTTGCATTTTATTGTTATGTATGATCAGTGTATGAATAAGACCAACCGACATGTCTATGGATAACACTCCCATCCAAATAAACCCCAAAACCATTTTGCGTCAATGAAAAGTCATTTAAGTAAACTGGAAATACAAATGCATTGGCCTGCTGCATGTGCTAGTGACTCATCATAGTGGTGTGATCAGGGTCTTTCTCTAAGCTCCAATTCACTTTAACGTCACTTTATGAAGGATACGAAATAAGATCGGGCTCCTGAGTCCACCGCTCTGAGCTATGAACGTTTACGATGAAAGCTGATTTTTGACCTGGGTGAACAAGCAATCAGATACTGTTACGGCTGAACTGTGTCTTTCTGCCTATTTGGGATTCACTTACATTACATTTAGGCATTTGGCAGACAACAAACATTTTTCTCTCATTATACATCTGAGCAGTTGAGGGTTAAGGGGCTTGCTCAAGGGACCAACAGGAACAACTTGGCGGTCGTGCGATTTAAACCTAGGACCTTCTGGACCTTTAGTCCAATGCCTTAACCACTAAGCTACCGCTGACCCCACTGAGCTGGATTCAGAACCCAGAAGTTGATGGAGCTGATAAAGCAGAAGTTACTCAGGACTGTCCACCACCTCCATGGTTTATTCTCCTCACCTTTTGGAGCAAAATAACTGGTTAAATAAAGAGACACATCCTAATCTAAAGTTTGTAGAACTTTTGTATAAAATGCAATATCTCAGTTGAGCTCATTCTGTTGTACTGATTATCAACACGGCGGTGATACCTTCAGTAGTCGGGCTCATGCCTCTGACCGTGCTAATATTCAGTACAACCTCGAATGTTATATTGCTTAAGTATATTCCAGAAATCCAAATCTGCTACGTTATGGATCCATTTGGGGAAAAGTGGAAACGCGAAAATGTAAGAGATTACACCTTCTCTGCAGATCTTTTCTCTCCTTCCTTCTTGCTTTTCTCCGAGTTGCTGGATTTACTGCTGGACGATGATGAAGATGAAGACGACGACGAGGACGATGATGAAGAGCTGGACGTTGATTTGGACTCCTGTTTGATCAGTTTGGGTACTGACACTTTGGAAAGCTCGACTTCCTGCATGACAGAGATGGAAGATGAAGCTGTGTGAGATACAAACAGTGCTATGAAGTAACTTCCCCAACTCTGATATTATATGAGGAACATATATCATGCTCAGGCTGATGACCTTCAGTGAGGTGCGATACACTGAATCACTTCCTCTGGACAGAGCCTCATCCAGCAGGGCCTTTAGCTTCTCCGCTGAGTCTTTGCTCTTGGAGTGCAGGTAGCTCAGACCCTTTAGGAAAACAGGGTCCAGCTCTAAACTCACAGTTCCAGCCATGACTATGGAGGGAAAAAAAACTCATTAACACCAATGAACCAATGCTAATCACCCCATCACAGACTGACAGCCAGGATTCAGACTCATGCTTAATTCAAATCATCTACAAGCAATTTCTTGTCTCAGGTTATAGGAAAATATAAATATCCGTGGTGCATTTTAGCCATAAATCATCGTCTAAAAACTAGCTAGCTAATTACATTTAACAGGAAGCACACTAGCTAGCTAAGTCATCTCACCCACCTAGCTAACAAAGTGTAACTATTCCTTTATCTTTTCAGTACTAATTTTAACTTATTTTATAACAAACTTTCTCACACGGACTGACATGTTCACCAAAAATAAGAATTACAAACATTACCTCAGGTGAACGTCAGCTAGTTCTTTCTCTTCCTCTCATCGAGGCGTTATTTTTGTTTCCCCACTCCTACTCAGACTCTGGCCGCTTTTGATTGGCTGTACATTTCCCGCCTCCCGCTTAGCAATCGTGCTCACGTGCAACTCTGCCACCTAGGCGGCAAAATTGTCCAACCAGGAAAAGGCGCGTGCTCGCCAAGAGGTGGGATTTTGTTCTAAAATGGTGGGAAATAAACAAAAAAAATACTGAATCTCTCGGTCCGCACGGTTTAAAATTCCGGATAGAAACAAAGCCTTTAACGATAACACGTACCTATGTGCGCCTACACATACACATACACACATTACTTGATGTTAAAAGATTTAGAAAGTTTTTAAACAGATGACTGCAAATGCTGTTACACAGGATATAAATATAGATTATTATTATTATTATTATACAATTAAACTTTCTTTTTTTTTATTAAAATAAATAACACACAGAATTGCCCCTAAAATATCTGGGACAAAAAGGTTCTTTTTCATCTTAGCATACAAGGAAGATGTTGACATGAAAAGATCGGAATTTCGATCAAATATTTACATCCAGACTTAGAACGCAGCACCTTTTGCTCAAACCCAGTCATTTTTGAAGTGATCAAAAATATTGGAACACATGACTCGCAGGTGTTTCTTGTTAACCAGGTGTGTCCTGTTATCCAAAGTGTGTAAAGAGCTTTGAATGTGTGTTATTGGTTTAATACCCAAGTAAACGGCATTTGTTTTTTTTTTGTTTTTTAAAAAAAAAAGGATAAACCAACATGAAGACCAGAGAGCAAGAAAAGCAAGACATTTGTTGAAAAAATAGGGAGGACTAGTTAATCAAAATAAAAAAAAGAATTATTATGAGCCATTGTGTAAGTTTCCCACCTGTTCTTCCCCACCTACCTAAACTACCTTACCTAGCCTCCATTTTCTTTCCACCATGAAAGTGGAATGTATAGATAAGATACTGGTGAATGTGCATCTTATCTATTCTGGAACATTTTGAAGTGATTTCTCCATATCAGGTCATTTACTTATTTACTCACCCTTTCAAAGATTCAGAGATGGTAGTTATGTGCACAAACATTGCCTTTGCATAGTGGATTTTTAAACAGCAACATACACAAACACACATGACAACTGTAAATGATGAATGCGATATTTCTTGTAGCTACATGGCAATATTAATTGTGCTCCTTGTAGTGAGGCTTCATCTCAATATCATTAATGTCCAGGTAGTTGCCTAGAGGCTGCCAGCTGGCATTTTCAACATTATTTATTCAATTCATGGGGAAATGGGAGTATTTAAACAGTCTTGAGAAGAGCCACAGAAGAAGATCCCATACTGTTCCATGTCAGTCACTAAAGAAGGGTAGGATTTTTAGGTAAAGTGAACTGCAGAGTGTTAGATGCTGTAGACCATTTCAAACTTTTTTCAACATAAATTCATGTGGGCCGAATAAAAAGACCCAGATAGCAGAACAACATTGAATCATCATTGAATCAACATTAAAGCATCAACCAACTTGACATTGAATCAATGT
>JAQMYG010000038.1:6620584-6631450 GCA_030014215.1 Clariallabes teugelsi | reverse complement strand
AGAAGAGACAGACAGGTGAGGACAGGGAGAAGAGACAGACAGGTGAGGACAGGGAGAAGAGACAGACAGGTGAGGACGGCGAGAAGAGACAGACAGGTGAGGGGGAGTATCATAAAGCAATACTAATTTTACAGTGATTGAAATGCGTAGAGGTGTTTAATGAGGTGAGCGCGAGACAAGTGAGACAGGTACCGAGACCTGAGCGGATAAAGTTAATTAGCGTTATTTATCTTTATCTTTTTACACTAGTCTTTTTTGTTTGTTTGTTGAACTTTTTTTTAAGACTGAAGGAAACATTTGAACCCTGACCAGTCGATTCTCTTGTGTGTGTGTGTGTGTGTGTGTGTGTGTGGGGGGGAGTGTGTGGGAGAGAGAGAGACTCTATGCACCACCAGGTAGAACCTTGCCTCTTCATAAAGGTGCCAAAAATTTTGAAGGAATGAATGAGGGAAGAATTGCAGGTTTGTGTATGTGACTGAAGCAGGTTATACGGAGCATAACAGTGTGTGTGTGTGTGTGTGTGTGAGAGAGAGGGGGGGAGTGAGCTAGTGAACAGTCTTCTCAAACTGCTGATCATGTCTCTGTCTGTAGATTAGAGTCTAATCTCAAAGTCAGACCTCTCTTTAAAAAAAAACAAAAAAACAGAAACTCTCTGTATCGATGGCGGTTGTTAAAGTTTGGCTTTGGTTTTTGTTTGGTTCATTTACGGACCTGTGTGAAGCACCTTATCAGCGTTAGAGTGTCTTGGAATTTTACTGTCGGGGGTTTAAACTTAATTAAACTTCAGCTTATCTTGATTAGACTTATAGATAAGCTCCGCCTTTTAATCATTACAACCCTTTCCATTGAAATATGTCAAGTGTTAAGTGATTCTGGTTAGAGTCTATCGGTTTTTGGTGTTTTTTGATAAGTTGTGAGAGGTCAGTGTTGGTCTAATTAGTACGAGAGGCTAGATCGAACTACACTGCTATCAGCACAGCAGTGTGGGTAACATAGGAAACTGCGAAAATACATCTTCAGTTTTCGGTTGTTTGTTTCCGGTTGTTTGTTTAGAAGTTCCACTCATCTGGAACTGGAACATGCCCTGATCCTCAGAGGAAAACCAGAAGAAGGTCTGATGGAAATTTGCTGGAGAGCCACTAGGTTCCTGCATTAGGTTCAGGAGATATCGAATGACTTTAGGCTGAAACTTCATCACTGACCAATTGTTCTTCTGGTGGAACTCTTAGGGATTCTCTGAAGAACCTTCAAACAGAAGGGTTTCTCCATCAGAAAGAGTTCTGAAATCAGATCGAGCTGGCTAATAATTCAATCTGAGCCTCTAAGGGTTCCTGTTGCAGTGCAGCAGTAGCGTGAGGTTTTCTCTTGGTCTTCTTTAGTGAGAAAAAAAATCTGTGCGTAAACGATCTGGGACTTATCTAATGTCTTGAACTTCTTAGATTCTTTAAAGCATCACTGCACAGGTAAGAGGCATTACTTGTGCAGCGAAGCTTTAAAGAACCTAAGAGGAGCTTGAAGGACATTAGATCATTATTACACTCTTTTGAGAGCAGGATCTGTGCTTCAGCGCTGCGTTTACATTAAACACTCAGATCGGATCCATAACTGTAGGTGACTCTGAAATGTTAGTGTTTAACGAGAACTCACCTGAGACCTCAAGTGCATGCATACACACAGATGCACACTTCAGGTTCTTGGGGAGGTGTTCACACTGTTTCTGCTGATCTAAAACCATTCATGGAAGTGAATCTGATGTCATGGCGGTAAATCAGATTAGCGTCACTTCACCTTGATAATGTGAACGCAGTCTGTGGGCTTCCCTGCTGCTTTATGATCAGACTGTGTTAATCAGACAGACCTGGCAACCGTATTGGGTTTACTTTGTTCTGGAATATATAACCATTTCAGATATAAATAAATATCTACTGTGTGAATAAATAATAAACATGTAATCAAATCTAATCTCTGCATAATCTGATCTTTAGGTCTGATCTATAGATTTGTGGATTACTGAAATTTCTAACAGAAGAAAGAAAAGGTGAGAAGAAGGCATTGGACACTGTCCTGTGCTTAGAACTGATCACAGACACACTGTGTGTGTGTGTGTGTGTGTGTGTGTGTGTGTGTGTGTGTGTGTGTGTGTGGAGTAGTGCAGCAGGATTGTGGTTGTTGCCAGGTATCAAAGTCCTGAGGGTGCGGCCATGTACAAACACGCTCTCTGAACTCCGTCTGTCCTTTTCCTCTAACACACACACACACACACTAAAGCAGGTCAATGTGGGTCTTCAGGTTAGCCTTGTTTCTCCATAGTATGCTGAGTATGTGTTTTTGGAGTTTTCTTGCAAACACACACACACACACACACTTGCTAATAAAAGTAAATTACACATAGTTAAGGAATGAACTAATACTAACTAGCAGAGTAACGATGGCAACGATGTGTGTGTGTGTGTGTGTGTGTGTGTGTGTGTGTGTGGTTTGATGATGTGATGTGATTGAGGCAAATTTGTGTGTGAGCGAGTGTTGCCATAACATGCTGCATTAGCAGGTGCCTCCCTCCTGTTCAAGTGCCCTAGATCAGTGTTATAGTTAGTGTAGTGAATAACCGATGATCGACACACATCTGGTAGAGGGTGATGGAAACATCTGGAGTGCGCTTGCACACTGCCTCAGGTTCTAATGCTTTGTGTGTGTGAGAGAGAGAGAGAGAGAGAGAGAGAGAGAGAGTGGCCTGGGGGGCGGGGGGGGGGGCAGGTGTGTGAGTGTGTGTATTTCTAAGAGTGTGTGTGTGAGTGACAGACAGAGAGGTGTTCAGGTTGGGGGAGGGGAACATTGGGAACTTACCTGAGCTCGTACACACACACACACAACAACGGGACGTTACTCATCACTCACAAATGCACATACATGGATAAGAAGAAGCTACATCTGTGTGTGTGTGTGTGTGTGTGTGTGTGTGTGTGTGTGTGTGTGTGTGTGTGTCTGTGCATGCTCACATTCTCAGCATTGCACGGTTCGGGGTGATTTCATTCAGTAACAGATGATATAAAGCCATGACTTGTTATTCGCCCTCAGGCTACAAAAGTATTGGCACCCACCATGTTTTTCGTGCTGTTTAGATGTTGCAAAAGTATTGGCAGTCAACAGTGCAGAGGGACCGCGGTTGACTCTAACAAGGTACCTCGCCACCTGCTTCAGACACACACCACACACTCACTCATTGTCTGTACCGCTTTATCCTATGAACAGGGTCGTGGGTGGGGGGTGGAGCCTATCCCCGGAGACTCGAACACACTCCTTTTGGGAACGGCCTAATTTAACCTAATCTGCATGTCTTTGGACTGTGAGTGGAAACCTGAGCACCCGGAGGAAACCCACCAGGCACGGGGAGAACAAGCGCACAGACCCAAGGCGGGACCCAGACCCTGGAGGTGCAAGGCGACAGTACTAACCACCAAGCCACCGAGCCGCTACACACACACATACTTTTGTTTAAATGCTCTGTGAGTGTGTGTTTGAGTGAAAGAGAGAGAGAGAGAGAGAGCTATACAGACTTGGACAGGATTACACAGACTGGGAGGAGAGTGCTGGGATTTATTCTGTGCAAACGCAAAGCACTCAACAACACACACACACACTTAGAGTGTTGTCTCCCACACACTCCTCCCTAGCTGGACACGCACACAAAGCTGCCACACTGTTTGCAAACAAAAACACACGCTGTTTGGCAACTGGAAGAGTTCATCAACACACACACACACACACACACACACACACACACACTGCTCTCATTTGTATTCTTTACAACATTAATATTCCTAAATATTTAAATATTAATGATGGTGTAATGAATATTAACAAGGGCATACATTATGCTATCAGTGCTGAAGCGAACGTTTAGTTAATATTTATTTACTTTTGACTTTGTACTCGGGTACGGAATAATATTAAGGGTGTCCGTGTCAAACTTGGACCTGGATGGAATTTCTCATGAATGAAGGCATAAAAAGGACTGATATTTAGAGAAGACTTCAAGCATAGTACGGCGATGAGACTCTTAGCCACAGGAAAACATTTGAACGGTGCAAACATTTTAAAATGTGGCTCGGAGCAGAGTAGAACGTGCCTGATCCTTGAAATTCCACTGATAACTTGTCACCAACTTGTGGAAAAGAAGCCTCATCCGCCGTACAGTCCTGACCTCGCTCCCAACCATTTTCACAAGGAGTTCCTGGGAGGCCAGCGTTTCAGACGTGAAACTCATGGCTTCGGCCTACCGAGAAAACCTTTGATGCTGTTCAAGCACTAGTGAAACGCTGGAAAAAGTGCATTAGTGTAGTGAACAAGGATGTCTGTGAAGCTTGCTAGAGTTAATTAGATAATTAACGACTCTGAGAGTTTATAAAGTTCGCGTTATCTAATCTAATCTGTCCTTCTTTATTTAAACCAAACGTGGTGATAAAGTTATTATTCCTGAGACTCAGCATTAAGGCTTTAATTATCGCCCTTCCTTTTACTGGAACACAGGGATCAAACTCCATCTATTATTCATCGTGTGTGTATATTTGCAATCAGGACTTCCTGAAGAAACCATCATGTCTTTACAGAGATTTATCAGAGATGCTGCTTTCTCTCTCTCTCTCTCTCAAACTTTGCAAAGCTGTTCCTATTATACTAACACTGGAGACTCCTTACATAAACATTATTTACATTTTATTTTCTTAAAAAATGTTTTCTAGGCTGAGTTTTACCAGACGCTGACGCACTAAAACTGAAGCAAAGAACTAAAGGATCGGCTGAGACTGAGTTTGATCAGCAGGCCCAGACTTTTAGTTTAGGATCAGATTATACATATTTAAGAGTGTTTGAGAGAGACAGTGACATCAACGGGCTCATTCTAGCACCCATTCTCTTTAGATTGGTTAGATCTTTACAGGCGAGCTAATCCTAAAGCAGGAAGGCGGGCTTAAATGCAGGATGTGTTCTTCATCAGAAATCATGTTCCTGCTCTTTCAGCTATTAAATAAAGGAACAAAACCAGCTGCGAAGGTCTGAGTACGCTCTTTCCTATTTGCATTTTCTGACTCGATCCACACTTGTTTGTGGAAATGTATTCTTATCCGTAAATTTGAAAGAACATCTAACCAGTTACAACTAGGAAAGTAACTGTATTTTATGTGATGGACCAAGGAGAGCATTAATCAGAGAAGCAGCCAAGTTGGTAAGGCCTATGGTAACTATGGAGGAGCTGCAAAGATCCACAGCTCAGGTGGGAGAATCTGTCCACAGGACAGCTATTAGTCGTGTACTCCACAAATCTGGCCAAAGAGGCGAGAAGGAAGCCATTGTTGAAACAAGGCCATAAGAAGTCCTATCTGCAGTTTGTGACAAGCCACGTAGGGGGAACATCAAACATGCGGAAGATGGTGCTCTGGTCAGATAAGACCAAGGTTGAACTTTCACTTTCACTTTGAAAGCATCATATTGTCGAGATGCTTTTCTTCAGCAGGGCCAGAGAAACTGGTCAGAGTCAATGTGAAGATCGATGGAGCCAATTACAAGGTAATCTTAAAAGGAAACCTATTCGAGTCTGCAGAAGACTTGAGATTTGGGCGGAGGTTCACCTTCCAGCAGGACAACAACCCTAAACATGCAGCCAGAGCTACGGTGGAATGGTTCAGATCAAAGCATATTCATGTGTTAAAATTTCACTCTCTGGATGTGCAAAACTGTTCTAGATACCCCAATAGACTTGCAGCTGTAATTGCAGAGAAACTTGGTTCTACAAAGTATTGACTCAAATACAAATGCAAGCCACACTTTTCAGATATTTATTTGTAAAAGAAATTTGAAAACCATTCATAATTTTCTTCCACTTCACAATTATGTGCCACTTTGTGTTGGTCTATCATGTAAAATCCCAATAAAACACATTTTCAAGTTCAAGGTGGCTTTTATTGTCATTTCAAACATATACAGTTTAGTACACAGTGAAACGAAACAACGTTCTTCCAGGACCGAGGTGCAACGTAAATTAACAAAACTAACTTGCTGACTAAGAAACCTAATTAGCTGACTAGCTGAGACGAGACAGATTGACATTTTTTTTTATTAACAGGAAACTATCGAAGTTCTATACAAAAGAGACAAAATAAAGTACATGTGCAAATGTGCGAATAAGAGCGACAAAGTGACCGCGTGACACATTTCAATACTTCGTGGTAATGAGGTAATGAATTGAGGTAGTCGGAGGAGAAACAGGAAACATTCCTTGTAATTAGCAGCGAAGATAGAAAGTGCAAAAAAGCATTTACAGGTTGGTGTGAACAATTGTTAGATGGTTGTTGATCAGTGTGTTGTTTATTAGTTCAGTCTCAATGTTTTGAGGTAGTTGAGTTTATCTGAGTGGTTGGGTTTTATTAGTCCAGTCCCTTTTTCTTGAAGAGACGGATGGCTTGTGGAAAGAAGCTTTCGCACAGTCTGAATGTGAGGCCCCGAATGCTTTGGTACCTTTTTTTAGATGGCAAGAGGGAGGAGTCTTCAATAGAGGGAAGAGAGACCCCGATGATCTTCTCTGTTCTCCTCACTATCCGCTGTAGGGTCTTGTGGTCCAAGATGGCTCAATTCCCAAACCAGACAGTGATGCGGCTGCTCAGAATGCTCTCGATAGTCCCTCTATAGAAAGTGGTAAGGATCGGTGGTGGAAGCTGGGTCTTCCTCAGCCTTCTCAGGATGAAAAGACGTTGTTGGGCTTTCTCGTGCAAGGAGCTGGTGTTGAGGGACCAGGTGAGCTTCTCCTCCAGGTGGACACCCAGGACTTTTGACGATCTCCACAGAGGAGCCGTTGATGTTCAGCGGAGAGTCGTCGCTCCGTGTCCTCCTGAAGTCAACAATCAGCTCTTTTGTTTTAGCAGCGTTTAAAGGCAGGTTGTTGTCTTTACACCAGACAGGTTGTTGTCTTTACACCAGACAGGTTGTTGTCTTTACACCAGACAGGTTGTTGTCTTTGCATCAGTCCAATAGCCTCTGCATTTCCTCTCTGAATGCTGGTTACGTTTGTGGTAGTAACACGACAAAATGTGGGAAAAGTTACAGGGGTATGAATACTTTTGCAAGGCATTGTATGTACTGGTGTCCTTTTCACAAGTCTCGAACTGTTTCACTAACATGTGCGACATAACTGTGTGTTATAACTCCAGCAGTGTGTAGCCTGATATGACAGTCCTTTACAGTCTGGTACTGATGCATTAGACATGACGCCACCTGTGGTAAACCGAGCACTATCCAATATGGCGGCGCTGCTCGACCAAAGACGCTAATGCGGTCTGTAATGTACACATCCCTGTGACAACGCTGTTGCTATAGAAATGATAAGCTTTTAGAGCGAGTGCATTAATATAAACCGTTGCAAACTGCGCTCTTATACAAACAGTACACACACACACCTGCTGACCAATCAGATTGGAGAATTCAGCCATGCTATGGTGTAACGGTTAATAATTGTGTATAGTCACATGACCAAGAAATAATTTTTCACTTGTTTATGATGATGATGGTGTGTAAGCGATCTCTACAGTTCATAGCTTTAGGGACGGTTAAGTGCCTGAGGTTGTGTATTTAATGACTGAATGTAGATGAAAGACAGAACGTGTGTATTGTCTAACAGCTGGTATTGGTTGGTGTGTGTTTGTGTGTGTGTGTGTGTGGGTAAATATTTTTTATAAAAGCCTTTTATTATGGTAATGAATAATGAACATCATTAGTGTGTATAATGGTGCTGTGTCATTTGCTTTGAGTGCTGAGTGTGTTGCAGTGTGTACTGCGAGTTCGGCGCGTGTGTCGATGAGTGTATTGATTCGGTTTCAAGTGTCCCTGTGTGTAGCGCGCGTGCAGCTGCTGCGGTTATTCCTCCACAATAACCTCCTGTCCTGTGCGACTTCTGACGAAACGAACACTGCTGTTTCCCAACCGTGCTCTGGGGCTGCGAGGGGCGGGGCTTATTTTATGTTTATATTTAAAGCAATGTTTCAGGCTGTGCAAGAGTTAAAGCTGAGCTGAACATTAGCTCAGAAGTGCTAGCTAGCTAATTCTGTGATGGCATATGATAATGTGCATCTTATTCTGTCTCTGTGCGTCTCTGTTTCTGCGTGTGACAGTGTGTGTCTCCGTGTGTGTCTGAATGAGTCTAAATGTGTGTCTGTATTAGTTTATCTCTTTGTGTTTCTCAGCATGTCTCCCTGTGTGTCTCACTGTGTCTCAGCGTGTCTCTGTGTGTTTGTCTCAATGTGTGTGTGTCTCTGTGTATGTCTAAATGTGTGTCTTGGTGTGTGTCTCACTGTCTCACTGTGTGTGTGTCGGTGTGTCTCAGCGTGTCTCTGTGTGTTTGTCTCAATGTGTGTCTCAATGTGTGTGTGTCTCTGTATGTCTAAATGTGTGTCTCGGTGTGTGTCTCACTGTGTGTGTGTCGGTGTGTCTCAATGTGTGTGTGTCAATGTGTGTGTCTCTCTATGTCTAAATGTGTGTCTCGGTGTGGGTCTCACTGTCTCACTGTGTGTGTCTCAGTGTGTCTCTGTGTGTGTGTCTCAATGTGTGTGTGTCTCTGTATGTCTAAATGTTTGTCTTGGTGTGTGTCTCACTGTCTCACGGTGTGTCTCGGTGTGTCTCTGTGTGTGTGTCTCAATGTGTGTGTGTCTCAATGTGTGTGTGTCTCAATGTGTGTGTGTCTCTGTGTATGTCTAAAGGTGTCTCAGTGTTTGTCTCACTGTCTCACTGTGTGTGTCTCTGTGTGTTTGTCTCAATGTGTGTGTCTCTGTGTATGTCTAAATGTGTGTCTCGGTGTGTGTCTCACTGTCTCACTGTGTATGTCTCGGTGTGTCTCAGCGTGTCTGTGTGTTTGTCTCACTGTGTGTGTCTCAATGTGTGTGTGTCTCTGTGTATGTCTAAATGTGTGTCTCACTGTGTGTGTCTCACTGTCTCACTGTGTGTGTCTCGGTGTGTCTCTGTGTGTTTGTCTCAATGTGTGTGTCTCTGTGTATGTCTAAATGTGTATCTCGGTGTGTCTCCCACTGTCTCACTGTGTATGTCTCGGTGTGTCTCAGCGTGTCTCTGTGTTTGTCTCAATGTGTGTGTGTGTCTGTATATGTCTAAATGTGTGTCTCAGCGTGTCTCTGTGTTTGTCTCAATGTGTGTGTCTCAATGTGTGTGTGTCTCTGTATATGTCTAAATGTGTGTCTCGGTGTGTGTCTGGTGTGTACACTGTGTCTACAAATTTGTTGGTCAGTGTGCATCTGTGTCTCAAAGTTTTACTTAAAGTGCGTCTCAGAGTGTGCATCTTAGTGTGTGTGTGTGTGTGTGTGTGTGTGTGTGTGTGTGTGTGTGTGTGTGTGTGTTAGTGTGAGTGTATGTGTGTGTGTTTAAAACCCTAAGCATCACTGTGCTGGTCTCCTCCCTCAGAGGATCAAACTGAGGATTTGTTTAGCAAAGTGTGTGAAGCGAGCAGCGCAGAACATATGAAAACAAGCAACACTTTATCATTCTCTCTCTCTCTCATGCTCTCTCTCTCTCTCTCACAGACACACACACACGCACACACACCAATACGGATTGTACACGACTTGTCAGCATCACAGCCCTTATGTTGTCTTAACTTTTATATCAAGCTCTATCAAACACTCGAGTGCAGCTTAATGTAGCCGTGAGACTCAATCGAAGTGATGAAATCACTGTGTGTGTGTGTGTGTGTGTGTGTGTGTGTGTGTGTGTGTGTGTGTGTCTGAGTGTACTCATGGGTGTGTGCGTATGTGCCCATTTGTGTGTGCACGTGTGCGGGCGTGTGGCTGGGCGTGTGCACGCGCGTGTGTGTGTCTGTGTGAGTGTCTGAGAGAGATGTCACTCGGCCACACTGGTGTTGTTTCTTTAACCCGCAGATTCTTCCTGGAGCATCATAAAGGCTAGAGTTCTGAAACGTAAGTAATTAAGAATCATGGGGAACAACTACACACACACACACACACACACACACACACACACAGAGTGACTAGCAGGAGAGCTAACACTCTGTTGTGTGTAACGGGAAACATTAGGCTGAACAGTCAGGTCTTGAAGTTGATGTTTTGGAAGCAGGAAAAATGGGCAAGTTTAAGGATCTGACCAGAATGTGACGTCTAGACGACTGGGTCAGAAAGTCTCCTAGACAGCAGGGCCAGTGTGATGGCGCAATTATGGTTAGTTTGTTTCATGGGCGGACAAGTGACACTGGAATATTACTGCTGCTGCCCCCAGTGGCTGCATCATGGTATGACATGCTATTGTTTCTTACGTTTCTGTGTTTGGTTAATTAAAGACGTTGGTCGTTATTTCAAACCCAGATCAGACTATAAATCTTCTCCGATTGGCTCCTGTGTTAGTGGAGACAGGAAACGTCTCTCTGTCTCAGTCTACTGGGGTGGTTTAAAGGCGGGGCTAAGTGTAGTGAGTATTAACACACAGCTTTGTTTCATGTTCTGCTGACATCATCAGAAGTGCACCAGCCAAACCTGTGTGTGTGAACATGTTCAAAATACAACAGCTTCCAGTTCAGTGTGTGTGTGTGTGTGTGTGTGTGTGTGTGTGTGTTGCCTGCAGGGGAAATACTTACAGATTCTCCTGTATGTGTCCCGTTTTAACTTTCAACTAAGAGCTATGATAAAACACCTCTGCTTTTAGTTCTTATCAGACTGTACTCTGACCTGAGAGTGTGTGTGTGTGTGTGTGTGTGTGTGTGTGTGTGTGTGTGTGTGTGTGTGTGTGTGTGTATTTTCTCATATATTGATCGGTGTGTGTTATATCCTACCTGCACGGCAGTTGCTACATACCGTAGTCGTGTGT
>JAQMYG010000038.1:6585862-6599583 GCA_030014215.1 Clariallabes teugelsi | reverse complement strand
TAGGGGGAAAAAAACAAACAAAAAAAACAAACAAAAAAAAAAAAAAAACACTCCAACAAAATATTAAAAGCACAGACCCATGACTAGATCCCCAAAGTCCTCGCACAGGCTCCACACACACACACACACACACACACACACACACACACACACACACACACGCGCACACCTGGGCACACAGAAGGGGCGGGGCTTGGGTGGACCATGGGCAGGGTTTGGAGATGAACATGTGGAATGCTGAGATGACCAACCCACAGTGCACGCACTCTCTCTCGGTTCCACATGCCCCGCCCACACAGCACAGTCTCGTCCCCAATGGGGTAGAAATACAATGAGGGAAAAACAAGGGGGAGGGCAACTGAGGTCAGTGAGTAAAAAAAGGGAGGGCAGGATTAAGGATGAGGAGAGGAAGCTGATTGGCCGGTTGGATTTTATTCATCATCATCGTCGTCATCGTCATCCTCGTCTTCATCATCAGCTTCTCTCTTCCTTTTCTCTCCCTTTGTGGCGACTTCTGTCACAAGAGAAATAAGAATTTAAGTTATCACAATTTAAACATTAGTGATATTGTTTATAAAAAAAATAATTTAAATAACTCCACACACCATCATCATCGTCATCTTCATCTTCCACCTCTCCATCTGGACCAAAGTCTTCCTCCTGAAATCAGAGTATGTGTTACGCCGTGTTCTCTGCTTGCAGTCACATCCCTCTCACACGCGCAGTTACATCATGTCACGCGCGCATACACGGCTAACGTGCACACCATCAAAACAATATTGTGTCAAAAACTAGAGCTACTGAGAAATATTATGGAAAACTGACATTATCAGCTAATATTTTATTAGCATTTGAATTCTCAAAAATTGGTAAATTAAATGTTAAACATCTCCACTTAATACCCAAAGCCTTAAGAAGCCAGTTAACTTAACAGAAAATCTTTTTATCTCTACAGTGCAGGAACTCAGTGCAGTGCAACATTATGCTACACATCCTACAGTACCGCTGACATTCATCCACCTTCTCTACGTTGTATTCAGTAAAACATTACTGCATATTTATAACTCATATTTTCCCTAGACGTAATGTGGCAACTGCTTTGGTGTTATTTTAAGCAACATCTCCAAACAATGTTAAGGTTCAGCAGAAAAATGTGTAAATCTGGTAGATTTACCTCATCCTCTCCACTGACATCATCATCATCATCCTCTCCTTCTACCTCCTCATCATCATCATCATCTTCATCGTCTTCTTCATCCAAGTCTTCTTCCTCACCATCCTCTTCTTCTTCCTCCTCACCATCTGCAGATCACAGGTCAGATGAGCGGCTAACACAACACAAACATGCGGTGCCAAAACCAGAGTTGTGATCTAGGAACCTAAACTTACCATCATATTCGTCCTCATCGATCACTCCGTCAGAATCAGAAGCTTCGTGGTCCTCTGCGTCATATCCGTCCAGGTACGTGAGCTGGGGAAGCAGTTTAAACACGCTCTCCCGATAGCCGTTCAGATTCGTCAGTTCACAGTTGAAAAGATCGAGACTCTTCAAGTGCTCAAGTTTTTTCTAAACATCACAGAAAGTGTTAGTGTTAGATAACAGACGAGTCATGCAAATTACTTGATGATTAATTCTGTTGGTGGTAACTTCCACCAAATATAAAACCAGCATTATAGAAAACAGTACAGGTAAGTAGATAGTTTTTTAACTCCTTTGTCACGAATATACATCATTAAGCATACCAATTCACTTGACCAAATCCGTCCCCTTTTCCTTCACTGCCATCATGTGGCAAAAAAATGTAAACGCTTCTAAGGAAATTATCCTCACAAATGAAATGTAACAGTGTTGTGTCTGTGCCTTTAAATTGCGAGAGGAATCATGGACGCCATTTTGTTTTAGAGCTGTTTTCCACTGTATTGGACTGTGAACTCTGTTTTGGTGAATATTTTCCAAAATTAGGATTATTCATATATTGGTATATGGTGCACTGCAGTGTCATTTTTTTTTTTTACAATACATGTGAAGTACTTCCGTAATTCACCCACATCTACGCATGTTCGCAGAACCGTGATCCGTTTGTATCTGTGGGAATTTGTAACTCAGATGTTCGTAAGTCAGGGATTACCCGTAACTAAAAAAAATAGTGTTAGGGTAAACAGGATAAAACGAAAATCTAGAATTGGGGTCAATGGGCTAACTCGAAAACTAGTGTTAGGGTCAACGAGCTAACACGAAAATCTAGCGCTAGGGTCAATGGGCTTACTCGAAAAACTAGCGTTAGGGTCAACAGGCTAACACGAAAAACTAGCCTAGAGTAGTAAACAGACACAAACCAGAGGTTCCAGCGTGCTGATGTCTTTCAGTTTGTTTCCACTCAGGTCGAGATGCGCCAGTTGCGGGAGTTTCTCCGCTAAAACGTCGAGGCAGCCAGAGATCCTGTTATCATTGAGTTCCAGCTGTGATAAATAAAACACAGGATTTTTTCTTTCTTTCAAACATGCCCTAGAAATACATATTCTAAAAGCTGCAAAAACAAACACAAAATGGCCGTCTAACCTTTTTGAGCTTCTTGAGGTAGGGCAGGTTGGACACAGAGATTAGTCCGACGTTAATCAAACTGAGATATTCAAGATTAACGAATTCATCTGTGAGGCCTTCAATCTTCCCCTCATTCGATCTGCAGTTCTCTACGACAAGTTCCTGCACCTGAAACAAACATAACATAAACAAACATACAGATTACTCCACACATTACTACAGATCAGGGAAAACCACACATTGCTGGGTGACTGGTAATATTAATGCTGAGGTAAAAATGCACTGACTGGCAATAACACACAGTTATACTGAAATGATTAATTATTATAATTTTTATTTTTGAAAAAACAATAATTACATTATGGATTAGACCAGACATTCCCAAACTTAAATCTGAAATGTGAAATTCTTTAATCACTACTCTGACCAACACATGAGACCAAGATATACATATCGCCACACTGACTCACAAATCGTTAAAAAAAATTTTATTTTTTTAAATGTTTACAATAGAGATGAACGAGTCAATCGTCAGTGACCAGAACTGGCTGGTTTTCAGTTTGACCGGGCGTTACCTCCTCCACAGCTATAAACAATTCTGTACCGAGCGCAGAAGCTTCTGAGTGGGGCAACAGAAACATTTTTATGACATTACATTTTATATTACAGTTACAGTGTTACAGTTTATTCCATAAGTACTGTTTATTTTGAAATAAATATTTGTTATATATACATACATACATAATATACATGTGTGTTTATTCTGTACTAAACACTAATCCAGGGTGTGTGGCCCACTAATAATAATAAAAAAACTAAAGACATGTAATTATTGATATAATGGAATTTAATATAAAGGAGAATATGTGTTTATGCAACATTAATGGAAAGAAGTCTCCAGTGTCAGCACTTTTTAACAGTCACATCTTTAGAACAGAGGAGTTTACTCTTATTTAAATACTAAATGTACATTTAATATTGACATATTGTAGTTCAAATTGCAATCGCAAATATATATTTTTAGTTAAAAAAATTTAAACTTTTTTTTAAAACTCAGTCCATACTGAGGTTATTTTTTAAATAATTTGTAATGCAGCAATAGGTAAGCGTACAATGATGTTTATGAGGATCGTTAATAATACTACTGCAAATATTTTATCTTTTTCTTATTACTTTTCATTTGAATCTACAGGAATTTCCCTCCTCCTCGTCTGTATCGTGTGATTATTTCAAACCCATAGTATTCATTCTGTTAGCTGACGTGTGTCAGACAATACATACCAAAAACAGTGTTGGGGTACGAGCCAGTCAAATATACAAACGAGTCATTTAACATTTATATCGCTTACAAATTTGTTACTGACATACAAACTAAAGAAAAGGCCACAGTTTTACACAACAAGCATGCTGTAGTGGTTCAACAGCATTTCCATTTGTACCGTAATGTACTTTGCATTTTGCGCATAAAGAACTTGGATTAAATTGTGATCTGATGATAATATGAATTATAATGCTATTCCGAAACCTCAATATGATGAAAACTTATAGCTATAAGTTTTCATCATATTGAGGTTTCGGAATAGCATTGTCATTCTGTGAAATTTCTTTGCTACTCGTGTATCTTGTTTATATTTTTTACCATTTCATGGACAATGTATTTCCACTCTTGATTCAGCTCTGTGTACGGGTCAGCGCTACGTTGCCACAGTGTATTGTGTGTGTTTGTTACTGTTCGGACATTTACACAAGCGCACTCTATGTTGTCTTTTGGTATAGTTCTTAGCAAGTTTTTGTTCATTTATGTTATATGTATGATCTTGGTCCTGGAGGAACATTGTTTCCCTTCACTGTACATGGTTAAAATTACAATAAAAGCCTACTCGATGGGATTTAAACATTTCTGTATATAAATAACTGAAATTTTATTTATAAAAAAAACAAAAAACAAAAAAAAACTAATAACTACATGTGACAAATCTCACACTTTCATACACACTCACTCGACCACTCTCTCTCTCTCTCTCACACACACACACACACACACAAAGGGTGTGAATGGTAAATGCAGTGTTGTGTGTTGCCCTTTCAGACGCAGCGTTAGAGAACACACACACACACACAACAGAAAACATGTTTCTTTAAGGGTTTCTACAAGCTGTGCGTATTTAATTTTCATTCATAAGGTAAATTTCGACATTATAATCCTGTGAAAGGTTGCCGCGGTGGAGACGGACAGAAACATGGAGAAAGAGTGAGAGTGTGAAATGAGTAAAGATGGAGAGTCGCTTTCTTCCTCCACAGAGACAATATGGCGAAACTCAGCTATCCTACAGTACCGACATTGAAAAATCCTCTACAAGGGGATTTTCACAAAAATTACTTGTTTCGCTAGAATTACTAACCGCACAGAAATATATATATTTTATAATAATTATTTTGTAAGTAAAGGTTTCGTGCTTTTATACTTTTAGCCAAGAAGCTAATTTCCGCCGGATTTTCCCCCCTGAGTAAGTAAATGTGGGCGGATTAGGGTTAGCCGAACACCTCCGTGTCACTTCCGTCGTCATTGTTATTGTGATTATGGCTAGAAAAGGAGTAAATTCCGAATAAACTCGAAAGAAATCGCGTCAAGTTGTTTGACGTTACAACATAATATAATATTTTTTGCTTTAAAATATAAAAAAACACGTTTTAATCGATGGGATGTGTGTCTGTGGCTAGTTTAGCGCCAGGAGGAGTAATGGCGGGAAAACTAGCTTGATGCTAATCTCTAGAGAATAAAACTTATTTTGTAAAATAAAAAAAAGAAAGAAAACCAAACAAGACGAATTGGATACGACTCTTTATTAACCCTTTTCTGACTTCTTAATCGGCTAATTTGGACGAAATATGTACATATAAATTTTTTTAATGAAATTGTAAATGTTCAAGCTGCCCCTTTAAATCCAGAAGCAGCAGCAGGGCAGGAGCTGATAGTTGCCTAGTTTCACTCGTTTGCGTTATTACACTCGGCGGACGTTTACACACACACCTGTGCTGTATGTGTGTCCCAAATTTTGGATTGAAACCACTCACGCTGAGGTGATGCCTATTTACAGACTCGCTGGAGTTGTTTTCGGGGCGGTTACAGATAAATGGCGCCCTGTTTTTGGCAGGAAGATTAGCAACAGTGCTAACAAGAGGCAACATGGCCGCCATAGCGTTACCGTGTATTCGCGTTGAACCAGTTCAATCCGACACACACTCGCTCACTCACGCTCATACGCACACTAACACACTCGCTTGGCGAAAAACAAAAAAGTTATTAAATATCGACATAGGTGACCTGATTATAAATAATATAAAGCTGAAATATCGAGTATGGGAATGCGTCGAGAGTGATAGTGCGCAATAATAAAATGACTGAGTTATTTTAGTTCAGGTGGCGTTTAGAACCAAACACGATAATAATCATATTATAATAATTATAATCTTATGATAGTGTGAGTAAATATCGTACAGCGATTAATGTTCTGTAAAAGCAACGCAAAGCCATGTGGGTTTCCTAATGCACACACACATACACCAAGCTCAGTGTTTTAAACAGGCACAAAAGTAAAGAGATAAAACCATACAAACTAAGAAAGCACTCGCACGAAACATATGCAAAGAAAATATACTCAAGCGCTAACAACATCTGGAGTTCAGAGAAGAAAGACTTGTGAAAGTGAAAAACACACTCACATCCGACGGTGTCCTGTTTCTGAGCTCCAAATGGATCCTCTTTTTCATGTCCATGTCGCCACGCTGGTTTGCAAAAGACTATGTTTTCACTTTCTGTCCGCTCTAAGGTTTCACAGGAACCCAAAGGAAAGCGAGCAATGCCTTAAAGGAAGAGAGAAATACAGGACTGAGTATAAACCAGCTAAATCCCCCCCAAAAAACACCACGCCAACTTCAACTCCGACACACACATTCACAGCAGAGAGCATGCAGCGCTGAAAAAACACTCCGAGGAGCGCAACAGTGGCGTCTTGTGGCCGAACTGTGGAACTGCAGCGGCGCCACACCGCTTCAGCACTCTGTTATGTAAAGAGTCTGTGTGTGTGTGTGTATACTGCGCTTTATACAGGGTGTTATGTGCGGGAGCAGCGCGTGTAAGGGTGCAAAAAGGGGGGGAAACGTGAAACGTTTTTCACGTTGCAAAAAAAAACAAAAAAACAAGTTGAGCATAAAGTCCTCAATTATGCTAAATAGAAACACGGATGTTATGAAATTACTGTACATAGATACCCACGTGCTACCAGCGCCTGCGAGTGGAGTGTTCGGTCACGTCACTGCCGCTCCTCGCGCTGCTCCAGATATATTATTACCTCACTGTATGACATAAAAAGTGATGACACTGCTGACTATTGCACGGTGAGGGACGCCGGCTACACCGGGCACCGGGCAATGGCGGCAGGCAAAACTGAATATTTATTTGATATTTATTATACAGTATACAGCTCTGGAAAAAATACGAGACCACTGCAGCATAATTAGTTTGTTTTTTCTTTCTTGCATGTATTGGTGAGATGAACATTTTTGTTACATTTTTTTGTGAATGCTGACAATATCTCTTCTAAATTTAAAATATAACTTTTGTTATTTAGAGTGTATATTTAAAGAAAATTACATCACAACACATTAAAACAACCCAAGATGATGCAGTATTTGCAGAGCTGTGATAACTGAAATAAAACAAATTGCAAATAATTTGTAAACAAATTGTGTTTACCCTTCTTCCTCTTGATGACATTCCAGAAGTTTTCTGGAGTAAATTGCTGTGGTCGCTTGTATTTTTCCAGAGCTGTATACAACAATAAACCAGTTTTGCTAGTAAATTTTGTACATTGTTATACCAAAATTAAAAAATATATATTGACCGTAATTATCTATATTAATAGATCCATTCTAATGCATGTTATGTCAAAGATTTTTATTTAAATATCAAGAAAGCTTTAATTTAAACTTTTAGAAAATGGTTCCTAAAGCACTTTTCATACATCTGGTAGCTCAGATTGATACAATAAAATGTAGTAAAATAATTCTTCTTGAACATAACATAATAAAATTCTCCAAAATAGGGAGATGTATGTAGAAACACACTAAACAAGCAAAAGAAAATCAATATTTATGGGATAAAGTAACACTCACCAGAATGCTACCCCCTAAAGTATTGTAACATTGAAGTGTATATAGTAGTGTGTGTGTGTGTATATATATATATATATATATATATATATATATATATATAAAACTGGAATTCTTTTTGACTAGTGTTTGTGTATTTTTTCGGCCAGTCTAGGCTTTCCTCAAGTAACTTAACAGCAGGTAACCCTCTAGTAAGGAATAAACTGTACACACTTTTGCAAAAAGCATTTATCTTCAATTGTAATTAGTTTTTAACTTATATTAAATTTGTTTATTTGCGATACACCATATACAGTAAGGTGTATAAATTAAAAGTAAAATCAGATGTGCTACTGTACATACACTAGAGATTACTCGCGGCGCTGCCTGCAAGCAGATCCTGACGCCTGTGTGCTATCATTTACCTGCGAGTGGAGTGTGTGTGGTCAACTTGCTGCCGCTCCTCAGGCTGCTCTTATGTTTCGCCAGCCACTACTTCTGCCTGTTGTGTACACTGTCGCCGTAGACACTTCGCAGTCTGATCTGGGGTTGCAATAACTATGAGCTCGGGTTGACGAACCTGTTTAGCCATAGACGACGCTGTCTACTGTCACAATCGGTGAGGAATGCCTGTCACACAATCACAGTATGAAGTTGATGATGACACTGTCTGCTGATACATTCAGTTAGGAATGCTTGTGACATGTCTATGATGGAACGCTTTTGATAGAAGTACCTGTGCAAACACCAACCAGACACCAAACAAATTTCTGTTTAACAAATTTCTGTTCTATTTGAATGTAAAATATATTGCAGTCAGCCACTAGAGGGCGACTAATATTAATCATCTCACTTCTTCACTTGCATGCTGCTGTCAGATTGTTCGTGTGTGTGTGTGTGTGTGTGTGTGTGTGTGTGTGTGTGTGTGTGTGTGTGTGTGTGTGTGTGTGTGTGTGTGTGTGTAACTTCTGGTAGTGGTAGTGGTAGTGGTTGAACTCTACCAGTTCAACCAACCACTCACGTTCAGTAACAACAGCAAAACTTGTAATTAAGATTATTTTATTTTAAAATTATTAAGAAAAATCTGAGTAATATATATCTATTACAAAGTAATTACATGAGCTTATACATTAAGTAATTATTTTTGCATAATGAAATAGGATATATTGTAGACATTCAAATAATGTTGTTTTCATTATTAATGTAAAATTATAATTAAAAAATATATATATATTTATTGATAAAATCTACTCTTAGATTGTTTTTATGCATATACATTTACAATGTGCTGTGTACTCTCTTGGTGTTTTTCCTTCAGATGTATATGCGTATGCGCATTTGTGTGTATGTCTGTGTCTTAATAAGGTTTTGTGTTTTATCTGAAAAAAAAGTAATTAATGTCATAACTGCAGTTTGTTTAGACTGATTATGAAGTTTAGAGACAGGTTGGTCCAGCGCGTAGTGTGGACGTTCAGTGGCTGTAATGTGCAGTGTAAAGATTGAGACACGCCCAGAGACGGAGGACAGGAGATAAGAGGCAGAATGAGACAAAGACAGAGAGAGAGAGAGAGAGAGAGAGAGCGAAACCACACCCTGCCCACTGCACTTTAAATAAAGGGTTCTTGGCTTAATATTAAAATACTGGAAGTTTCCACTAAGTGCTCGCCTTTTGTTGTAAGACACATTATTTTGGGTGTTGAGACTTTTCTTATCATAATTAAAAGCCTTTTTAGGTACAGTTTAACATCGGCCAGCTGAAGCCCAGCAGGTGAACCCCAATGCCAGCTGAGGGAGGAACCAAGTTGAAGCTTAGGGGAGAACCTGTCCAGCACTGGAACCATGAGTCAGACACTTTAGGAATCCCAGTGAATATAGAATTAAATTATTAACTGGGTGATGCGTGCAGGAATAAACAACCTCACAGTTTTGTGATAAAATATAAATAACAAAATGTGTTAAATGTCTGCGTGAGGAAGGTTTGTTTATTAAGTAATACATGATTAACACCTAAATTTACACGATACACAATTAACACGAAACTCCTTTAGTGACTTTAAGAGCTGTGTGTCTCTGACACATTGCACACTCTGACCAACAATCTGAGCTCTACGCAATAAAAATCAGACATTTCTGGGGAATTGTCATGTCTAGGTTTAAAGACGGCTTTATTCCAATCCAAAACTAACAATGGTCCTAATAACAGCAAAACATGTTAGGGCATACATTTTAACATAAACCTATGGGGTGTGTTCATTTCTTGCAGGTCTGTGTGTATGGGGTATTATTTAAATAATGGAACCAACTGTGAATTGTGCAAGTGATGTCCTTTTCTTTAGGTTTTTAAGTAAATCTTTAAAAGCCCATCAGTTATCCAGCCGTGTATCTTTAATTATTTTTAGAATGTATAAAGATGAGGCCTAATGGTGCACTGTCGCCATGCACCTCCAGGGTCTGGGTCCAATTCCCATCCGAAGTCTACAATATGTGCATGCTTGGGTGTGAGTGTGTGACCATTTTGTGCCCTGCAATGGACTGGCACCCTGTCCAGGCTGTACCCATGTTGGACCCTGATTAGCATAAGCGCTATAGAGAATGAATGAAAGTGAGAGTGAGTGAGTGAGTGTATAAATATGGTGCCCATAATAGTCCCATAAATCCCTTTATTTCTCAGAGTCTGCTAAGATAGCTGTGTTAGGTGATCAATGAGTAAATGATTAACAGCATGAAAAAGTCTGGGCTGGCAGACCTGGGAACAGAAGCAGGGAGATATTAAGAGCTTGTAGAGTCTGTAGATAAGAAAGTAGGAGTATGGATGATTAGATCTCAGGATGTGAGATAAGTGTATTGTAACATGTGGAAATGTTGACCTGAGAACCTTTAGAAGAAGGAAGCATGTTTTTGAGGGCTTCAGCGCTCTGGGATTTATATCTCTTTAAAAGAGATTTATTTATCGCAGGTCACACCAGAGCGCTGCTGATTCGTGTACTCTGGTTGGTCAGAATCCAACACACATGCATACACAGTAATACATTTTATTTCACCTTAATGAACTTGAAACATTCTCCTGCATCAGTGCATCTTTCAAAATTGTCAAGAGATTACTCAGTGAATGGGGGGAAAAGGGGGCGGGACATCCAGGGGCAATTATTATTGGAGAGTTCATAAAGCGTTCATATACATTCCCTGTAGCGTTTATATACCAGGCTGTTTTTATTAAACAACAAACCAGACTGTTCTTTTAAGTTGTAATTTTGAGTTGTAACTCGTAGCAATATACTCTGCTGTTAAAACATGTGGCTCTTAAACCAGATGTGTACATGCTGGCAGGGCCGTAGGGGATGATTCCATCAGGTATCAGTATTGTATTCTTTACATAGAGTAATTTTAATACTACCAGATAGTACATCAGTACCCCTCCAGCTCCTGTCTCTTATTACCAAAACTGTTAAATAAACAAACATGAACATTTTATTTCTTACTCACACACACACACACACTCACCCACACACACACATTTCATTACCATCTATGCCAACAGCATGACCCGCTTTTTTTCTGAATCCCGTGCCAAGTTCTCCTCCTTTGCAAATAAGATAAGAGTGGCGTTGCACGAACTCTCCCAGCTTAGCGTTAATGTTTAGCCTGATAACTCGTCTCGCAGGGGGCAGGAGCCACAGTGTTTTTCTTCACTCGCCCGTCTTCCACTTGCACTTTATGTGTTTGATCGGGTGACAAAATGGAGGAGACGCTCAAGGAGAAAGTCCCCATTGAAATGAAAGTCCCTGAGGATGACCAAGGTACGAGTTTGAGTTTAGAGAGCAACTTATTCTTCTTCTTGTGTGTACACATGAACTCAGTGTCAGTGTGGAGGAGCTTGACGCGGGTTTATTTTAATTAGCCACAGCAAATTACCATGTTGTCGTCATTGCGGTTTGAGGTTGTGTTAGAGTTCATGGTGTTTGTGTTTGTTAAGACGCAATAACTCTTTATTTCTTTAAGAGAATCATCTCTAAACACACTTTTACACAAAAACAGTATTTAAATATTATTGATATTATTATAAGTTTTGCAGCTTTGCACTGACTGACATTCCTAACGAGCGCTATTCATCACAACAAACCACATTTCACAACGACATAGTGCACTTATTAAAACATCAGCCATCAGCTATGTCCTAAATGCTAAAACACACAGACTTGATTGATAACCTCATCCTTTTTCAGGCTTTATAATGAATTAGAATTACAATAGAAGGGTATTTTTTATGCTAACGGCTAATTAGCTAATTACTTATCATTCTAGAGTCTTTTTTCTTTGCTAACTTTTACATTGATTAGAATATTCTACCTGCTGTGAATCTGTTAGCATGACCGGTTTGCCAACCAAAGGAATGTGGGATATGTTTCCAGGAGGGACCGGTCGGCGGCTGCGGGATCGGGATCTGCTGAGGAAGAGGAAAGCCGAAGCAGAAGAGCGAGCAACTAACCAGTGGGTTTATGGGTAAATTTTGCCTGTGAAGGGTACTGTGGGTCCATTAGCATCGCAGAACCATTGTACACTTTACACACATTTACAGCAATTCTTTTTCAGTTTTTTGTTTTTTTCTTATCTGATAATTTAAAGTCTCATGTTTAGCACAGAACTGTGCAGAAGGTCAGGATGGAAATTTTGGAAATTGCTGTGACAGGAACCTAAAAAATTAGGATGTGCAACTTGGGATACTTAGAATGAAGCAAATGTGTATTTTTTTAAACATAAAACTGCAGCAATTCTGCAGTGGCTGAGATAAGTGTAGTGTGCTCTGATTGGCTGAGAACAGTATAATGAATTCAAATTGGCGGCGAACAGTGCAGTTTGTTTTAAATGGGTTAGAGAAGTATGGTATGTTCTGATTGGCCGAGAGCACTACAGTCTGTTTTGACTGGTGGAAGACATTGTATTTGTCTTCTGATTGGCTGATGTCAGTGCAGTGTTTTGTTTTTTTTTTTTGCTGAGGGCTGTCCATTGTGTTTTTATTAGTGGAGAGCATTACAATGTGTTCTGATTGGATGAGAGCAGTATAATGTATTTCGATTGGCTGAAAGCAGTATGGTGAGTTACAATTGGCCGAGAGCACTACAGTGTCTTCTGATTGGTGGAGAGCAGTATGGTGTGCACTTTCTAGCTAAGAGCAATATGATGTGTTATGATTGGCTGAGAGCGGTGCAGTGCGTTCTAATTGGCTGAGTGCGGTGCAGTGTGTTTTGATTATTTAAGGGCTGTATAATGTATTCTTATATTGAAACCAGACTCAACAGGCTGAGAGCGGTGCAGTATATTATAATTGGTTGAGAGCGGTGCAATGTGTTCTGATTGGCAGCATGGTGTGTTTTACTCACCTGAGAAAATGAGGAGACTACTGGAACGATGTCTGATAACTTAAAAATAAAATATGTCCCGGTTGCACCCAGCTGTAAGTGTTTTATATTGCATATTGCACACAGCATGAAGACTTCTTCAACTGAAAAACCAACAAGTTCTCTTTTTTGAAACCCTGCAGAGCTCAGAGCAGTAAGCGAGCAAAGAGGGAGACAAACAATGTTCCGAAAAAGAAAGGCAGACCAAGAAAGAACGCCCCTGTGACGGAACAGCCTGAAATGACGGAACAGCCTGAAATGACAGAACGTCAAGATGCAGGCGAAATCCAGACACCCAGCCAAGCAGAGGAAGTGGTTACCGCCGTGGTTACTCCACATTCTGCCCCTGTTTCTGCCCAACTGTCAGCAGCTCCTGATCTAGATGTCCCAGAGATTCCTGCTGCAGTTTCTGCCGCTATCCCTCTTCCTGCTCCTGTCAGGACTCCAGAGGTAAAGCCCAGCAGTGAAGCCCTTTTTCAAGAGGTTCTGATCGAAGATCTCGGCCCTGATGAGGAAGAGGACAAAGACGTCTATCAAGATAAACTTGTAATCGATCAAGGTAGTAGCCCTTAAAGCTCAGAGCATTTTAACCATTATTTGTTTTGCTGTTTTTTTTGCATAACATATATATA
>JAQMYG010000038.1:6504594-6518414 GCA_030014215.1 Clariallabes teugelsi | reverse complement strand
AACATTTCACTACATTTCATACTGTATGATTGTGTATGTGACAAATAAAATTTGAACTTGAACTTGAACTTGAACTAATCATAATGTACACTGTTGTGAAATGACGTGCGTTACTTTTATATTTGCTATTTTATTCGTATCACTTTTGACCAATATATTTTAATATATTTATTTTTTATGTTTATTCATGATGTTCAGATTTTCCTTTTTTATATTTTTTGATTAATGTTGTGTAATGTTGATTAAACAGTTGTGTGTGTGTGTGTGTGTGTGCTCTGACTCAGCTGCAGCATTTGACTAGATGTTTTACAGTCAAATTAAATATAAAAGTGTATAATATTAAATGTTTCTTTTGATAGTTGTTAGTTGTACATTCTTTTGAATGTACGTAGTATTTTTACATACAAGTTTAACCTGTTTTTTTTTTACTTTGTATGATTTCCATAGTTATATTCAATTAAAAAATATTAACAAATATTAATTTATGTTTTTTGCATTTTTTAAATCCCAGACTCTCATATATTTTTTTCCTTTTTATATACAGTAGGTTTATTATGTCTGTGTGATGATGTTGGTGTTCAAAAAGATTTGAGGTTTCATACGCTGGATTAGCACACAGTATTAATGTTAGATCACAAACTTTATCACTTGAATACTTATCGAAAGTGTTGTATGTGTGTGTGTGTGTGTGTGTGTGAGTTCTCCTTCTGAAATGCCACGTTTCCACAATAAAGCTGCTTTTGTCTGACTGTGACAAAATGGTTTGAACATATTTGAATTATGCATTTTATTTATTAATGTTCTGGCTGATGTCCTGGTGATTAACAAATCCCATCTCATTAAACTCTTTAACCTCCGTCTTCCCCTCCAACACTTTTTTAAAAAACAAAAACAGAAGTAGCCCTTTGTTGTGTGCTTTGCGTTCCCCAGTGCTGACCTGCTGTTGACTCCAGATGCTGTCCTGACTGCCATACCCCAGACACTCTTAAATAAACACACTTTGAATACACACCAACTGGATTTTTCTTCGGTTTCTTCGCTTCCTCTCCCATTTTCTTTCAAGACATTATATTGTTTCTTCTGTGACACCGAAAGCTAAAGGATTTGAGTAATCGTTGTGGAATTATCGAAACGTACTGCACATTTACATACATGTACGTGAGAGCCATGAATGCCTTTAAGACTTTCGATTTTAAGTAAATTACTAAGCTACTTTTTCTTCAGAGGGTTTCATTGTGCCGTATAAATGTAATCATTATCGTAGTTTTTTTTTTTTTTTTACTAAAAGTTGAATTTTGCCTTAATTAAAAGTATTTACTTTGCACTAACAGCATATTAAATATTTATTTTGTTACGTCAATATTTAAAAATCTAAATATGTTCATGTTTACTTTAATGCGTGTTTTACCTTAATACTTTAATGTATGTTTAAGCACTTACACTGCACTTAACACACCGAAGTCCTTACTCTGTGCTCTCATTTATGAATGTCATCCTTATTTGTTCCTCATTTTTCGCTACGTAAAGTACGCTGTCTACAAAAGGTGATATCTAAACAACTAAACCTCTGTCACTTTACTCTGAATTTTTACTACAGAATAGATTCATTCTTTAGGTCCCCAAAAACCAAATAGTGAACATGTGTACTCATTTCTAACATTTAAATCACAAATACATTGATTTCCATTCACGTCTTTCAGCGGGGGTGTGCTAAGGGATTTCCAGCGCACACTCCGGCACAGGTGGCTGTGCAATCGAGAGTTCTCTGCATGGTGAAAGTTTGAAGTGTGTTCTCGTCTGCAGGTGGCTGCAGGATGGAGGGTTCGCTGCATAGTGAACGTTAGCCGAGGGGCCGAATCCACCGCTTCAGTTATGTAAACTGCTGAAGGCTGAGAGACACTCAACCGGCACGACGCTTTGCATTGTCACTGAGGGGGGTCGAGCGAATGCAAACACTCCCACACACACACACACACACACTATGACCTGTCAGAGTCAGAAAAAATATACACAAAGCAAAGAAAACCAGTAATTATAGACCACACACACACACACACAACACAGTGTAAACATATACAAAGCCACTTAATAAAACAAACCTTATAAACTGTTCTAACATTTAAAAAAAATCACAGTTATTTATCTGAAATAGTTATTGTTCTTGTTTATATTCAGCAATTTCATGAGCATAGTTTTAATTGTAAAAATTCTATTGAATTTTTAGAAATTTTAAAATAACACCAGGGTCATATTTTTAAAAAACTGTGTTTAACGAGCATAAACGTGTCTTTTTATTACTATTTATTAAAATTATAGTACAACACTGTAAACTCTAATGTCTGTAATGTTTTTACTAAAAACATCTGTACTATAGTATTTTAAAAACAACGCTGAAAGATAAAAGACTTTATCGTTGTGTTTGATAAAACTGAACATGACCTGTTGTGTAACATTATGTTACTCATCAAAGCAACTATATCTGTTCGCAAAATGCTTTTTTCTTTAATGTCCAGGGTATTAGAAATGAACGCTGACGTATTGTAGAGTGTGTGTGTGTGTGTGTGTGTGTTTCAGCCAGCGCCCTGTTGATGCCGTCATTCTGTTGCTCCTCCTGTGAGGACATACACACACCTGCACACACACGTGCATAAATCAGCTGGGTCTTTTGTTTTTGATAAAACATTTGGATAAATGTGGGTTATAATAAAATATCTCAGACTTCAATAATTTAATTTATTTCATCGATGGAGATGAAACTTTCATCCTTCCAACTTCTAAAACGTTTCCATCTACAGGGGGTGTAAATGTTACGATTCTTTAGGTGATGACGTGATTTTTTGCAATTTCATTGAATCCAAAACGATGCACTTGAATATCCTCAGTGAATATCCTCAGTGAGCCCAGTGCAGAACATAACATTTGATGTTTTTCATGTTAATTTATTTCAAGCGCTGCTTTTTAAGTTAAACCAAAATTGTGGGCCGGAAACTCTTCTAATAATTAACAAATTAACTAAATAAGTAACTATAGAAGGACAACTGCTGAGTTCTTATGTAATCATTGTAGATGTGACGAAAAAGTTAAAGCACAAATTTACTAGAAAAACTGAGTAAAGTGTCTGAAGGAGTTCAAGCAGTCAGTCAATCAATCAATAAATCAATCTTCATTCTTTTGTATCTCATCTTGCCGCTCTCCTGGTTATTTTCTATCTCACTTCCATCTCTCCTTGTTCTCTTCCTTCCTTGCTTCTTTTCCCAAAATATCATCTCATCATATTAATTATCATCTAAATCAGTCCAACAGTAGGCCACGCCCCTCACCTGAGCAGTTTCAGTGTTTCTCCATCATGTTCTTTTGTCCAAATGTATAGATATGACTCAGTATGTGTCCATGCATAGTTAAGCGGAGGTGTGGTTCTTGACGAGAACATTTAATTAGACTACTGTCCTTGTTCCAATATATTGGAACAAATCATTTATTAATCAAAGCGTGTCTGACTTCAGTACAATTGGTGGCGATATGCCCCTATTTATCTTGTTAGTATTGTATTGTTGGTTTACCTATTATCATGTCAAAGACTCAAACAGCAGACAAACAGTTTAGCTAGTGACAAACTAATATGGAGTGGTGAAAACATGGGCACCTTTACAGCGATGTACATTGTTCAAATGAGACGAATCTGGAGGGAGCCACGGCTGAATTGTTAACGCACGGAATAAGAGCTATGGAGCGTATGCAGAACGCCTCAGCTGATACCCGTGTCTGGCTGAGGTATAGGTGCAGGAACAGCTTAAGTCCCAACCGCAGTATCTGAGACGTTCGATTTAGTACGACTTCAGTCAGACTAACGCTTTTTATTTATTTTAAAAATCCGTTTTTAATCAGACTAACATAACATTCTGACTGAAAGATGGAAAACACAATGATGAGTCTGTCTGACACACACACACACACACCTTCTGAGAGATTGTCAGTAATTAGCTCTTCATTATTTTTTATCAGAGTGCGTGCAGGCCGGCGTGCTGGCGTGTGACCCTCCACTCCATCAGCGTTGTAATGTGAACATATCAGTCTTAAAACATCGATCCTGAGAGTGAATTACAGGATAAACAAGTCTGTATCTGTCCTCACAATGTATCTCTCTCTCGCACACACACACACACACACACCCACACACTGCAGATCTGCCTGCCAAGGCAGTGACTCAAACCCTAAAATACCTCAAAGAAAGTATGAGCTTTACCATTTAATAAGCATAAAATAACTAACAAGCAGACGAATAATAATTATTATTAATATTATTATTATAGTAGTGTTTCTATGGCAACAGTTTAACACATACAATCCTTAAGTTAAAATAAACCTAAAATATTCAAAGTATATTAAAAATGAAATTATGGTCACATTATTTTACATTTAAAAAATATATATAGTTATATTTGTAAATTCTTTTTTTTAGAAGATAGATTGACACTACTGTACATACTTTATTTATATTTTATATTTATATTTTCTCTTCCTTGCTGCAACAGTATTATTTATTATTTTTTAATTATTATTATTATTATGTGTATTTTTTTATCTGTCTCTCACAACACTACTTTTTAAACCTGTGTTTGTTTTTATTACATTTACATATCTGCTTTTTAGGGCCCAAGCTCTTTTTTATTTCTTTGTTTTTTTAAAGAAAGTAACCACATATATGCTTATATCACGGCAGTGAGGTACTGTAGAAGAGCAGAGTTTTCACTGATTGTCGAGTACAGGAGTGTCCGTGTGCGCAGTGGGGCAGATGTTGTGTAGAGAGAGCATTTGCGTGTTCTCTGCTCGCTCTCCAGCGTAAAGAAAGAAGGTAGCCCTTTGCATGGCCTATGATAACAAACTCTGGTTTACATAATCCATTAAAGCACATCCCATATGTGTGTTTTGTGTGTATAAGAGACTCTTGAGAGATTTCTGGGGTAACAAGTTATCCATGATATAAGAACGAGTGTGTGTTTGCACTGACAGTGTGTGTGTGTGTGTGTAAAATGAGAGCAGGCAGTGAGTGCTGAGGGCGAGTGTGTAGAAATCTCTCAAATCCATATGGTTTGTTACACTCAGACTTTACTTGGGAAGTGTGTGTATGTGTGTGTGTGTGTGTGTGTGTGTGTGAGATCATGGGAAAACCCCACACTAGCTGTGAGCTCATAGCTGTGGCTGACGTCCTACAGATTTTAAAGTTAAAAATAAAATCGAGATAAATCCCGTCAGATCTTTGGTTGCCTTTACTGTGAAAAAGCAGCCAACATTATTTCATTCAAAAACAATTTCGAACATTTTATAGGAACACACATACACACACACTAACCTGGTTGCATAGGTTCGCACACCCTTTCACTAACACATTAGTTCATTATTTTGGGGTGAGACTCTACAGATTCCACCTTCATCATCATGCTCACCTTTCTTCTCCTCCTTTGATTGCACTGAACAAACAAGTCCGATCCATGAAGAAAGTCCGATCCTCTGCCTCAAGGGTCGCCCTAATGGCACAAGGGGAACCCAAAACCTGGATGGTTTTAATCTTAATGGTTTGAATGTTATGGCTAATCGGTGTGTTATAACTACACAATGCACATAACTACACATTACACATCTTACATACAACTACACAACGTACATACACACAGACTAAATACAACCGCACATCACACACAATTACACAAAACAAACATTACATACAACTTACACACAACACACAATTGCACACAGCTCACATAGCAGGACAAAAAACAAACATCAGTACACAGTGCTTATGGAGAGTGGAACACTATACACTGTGTGCGTGTGTGTGTGTGTGTGTACATACAGTAAAGAAACAAATAAACAAACAAACATGAAATATGAAAAATGAAAAATAAATGAAAGAATAGATACAAGAGAGTAGATTAGACGTCGGCTCTGGAATCAGACGCGAGTCTCAGAATGGAGCATGGATTTAAACATGACACATCATTGTGGGATTAGTGTTTAATAACACAGGAATAAAAGACAACATTATAAACTCAAGTGTGTGTGTGTGTGTGTGTGTGTGTGTGTCCAGCTCCTCACCTCTTCGTGCCTTGTCTGAAATAAATGTGAAATCACAGTGATTTGCATTCTGTTAAAACAGCGCATTGTGACATTTACATCTTTTCACACAGCTGCAACCACCAGATGTGCGCAAAACACACACCATCGCACTACTGACAAAACACACACCCCTCCGCATTACCACTAAATGCCGGCATTAGGGGCCGGGTCTGACAGGGGCTCTCGGCGAACACACACCACACAGCCACAATGACAAAGAGAAAAAATAAAAGTGTAGAGGATGGATTGAAAAACTGCGAAAAAAAACAAACAATGAAAAGTGCATTACAGTTAGGTTTATTTTTACAATTTAAAATAACGCTACATTTACTTATCGCCTGCATGGGTAATTATTTAATAAAGATGATTTAATTATATTATTTTAAGAAATAACTTATTATATATTTATGTAGATTTATGGCAATTTTTCATTAAATATGTCGTGTTGTGTAACTCAATTAGAGTTATACTAAATTAGAAGCTTTTAAATCTAGTCTAAGTGAACACAAAGGTGTAAGCATATACTTATTTAGTTTAAAATTCTGTAACTGCATTTTATAATTGCTACCATTAAAAAAAAAAGAATAATAAAAAAGTTTATATAAAGTTATATATGCCGTACTTTATTTCACACCTAAACTGAACAAATACCAAATACAAGAGCAGGAAACAACACAGCAGCTGAGACGGAGAGACGTACGGAGTAAAGAGACAATCTTAGTTTTTTATGTAATAAAGAGTTAAACATGTCGCATTGAAGACTTAGGAAGAAAATTCAAGCTGTTGTAGGTGAATCATTCTTCAAACAGAAGTCTCGCTAAATCAACCCTGTGAGTGTTTACAGACACACAGACACAGTTAAGCTAGATCAGATTACACAGTCAGAGAAAATACGGCTAAGTGTGTGTGTGTGTGTGTGTGGTAAAGCTGTCAAAATTATAGAAGAAGTGTTTCAGTTACATCAGAAAATAAATTGTAGAAAATATTTGATTCGATCAGTAACAGTATTAAAAGAGCAGGAATAAATCAGCAAATAAATAAATGACAAAGAGAAAAGAGGGACAAAAATCATGCCTGAGTGTACCATGTTGTGAATTAAATAATATGAAGTTCAACAATGTTCAAATAAAATTTGACCTGGATTGAAAAAATTTTTCAATTAAAACTAATGTTTTAATTACATAATTTAACTGCCTTTAAAGTTCCTCTCATTGTGTAAATTAAATATGTAATATAATTTTTCCCTCTATTAAATACTTTAGATTATTATGATGCAAATTTCACAGAAAAATAATTATTAGGTGCTAGTTAAAATGAAAAGAAATATTTAAAAAAGATGACAGCGTCAGCTTTATTTCAAATAAATAAATTAGTTCTCATTTTGAGTAAATTTAAAAGGTTATACCAAATGACCTGAAAAAATGTAATGTTGTAAATAAATAAAATCTCTGAGTAACACCGTCAGAACGATAGATAGATAGATAAAGAATATAATCTATATAAAGCAGTGTATAAAGTATATATAAAGTAATAAGTGTAAATAAACTTTTAAAAATAAATTGAAAATGATTGTGATAAAATAAAATCATGTTTTTCATAAACAAAAGAAATTCACATTTTTGATTAGAAACTGATTTATATTTTAATATAAAAATGTAAATATTTATGTGAAAAATTATTATTTATTTCACGCATAAAGAATACATTTCAAACAGAAACAAAGGTTTTTCTTTAAATTTCTTTGAATTATTTATAAAAATATAGACACTGAAGTACACAACATCGTTTCATACTTGTAAATTTCTCATTTTAAAGACGCACTTTTATCTTTTTTTTTGTGATTAAAATGTAATTATTGGGTCTAGGATCCCGTAAAAGAGCAAAAAACACCAACACCACCACCACCCTGGTATTTCTATTAAAGTTTAAATCCAAGCACTTTGTTAAGAATTAAATGTATTTAAATACACATTTACATCTAATCAGGATTTCAGATCATCAAACGTGTATGTTTATTTGTTTAAATCTGATAAGGAGTGTCGGTTTGTATGGAGATATAATGGTCTGGAACTGAGCGTCACCTGACTAGGTGGATGGGGAGGGGGTGTGGCCAAACGCTGCTCAGGTGTTTTAGTGTGCAGGTAAGCTCAGGTTTGTCACTCACTACAGCTTGCTCAGCTCTCAAACACTAACTCTGACAAAAAATGTTGTTTACATTAGTGCTGAGGTCACACACAGCCTGGATCTGACGGATGAAGATAAAGTTTACCGGCTTTGTTTGTTTGTTTGCTTGTTTTCGCAAGGAAATTTTTTTTTCAACATGGCTGTGATTTGCTTATCACTTATGAAATTATTTGCTGCTCGTAGATGCCACTTCTGATCTGCTAAGGAGCGAAACTGAAAATTTGCCAAACAAAACTGCGACAATAGATGCCAGCAGACACACCTTGACGTGAGTCAGAAGGCTGCAGAGACTTCCCGGGTAAGAACAAGATGCCTGTGGTTAAGGCGGAGGACGAGGCTCCAGTTCAGACGGCCGTGGAGACGACAGACTCTCAGAACACCGATCCTCCCAAAGGCCGCCGCAGGAAAAGGCCTTTGCAGAGGGGAAAACCTCCCTACAGCTACATCGCTCTCATCTCCATGGCCATCGCCAGCAACCCTGATCGCAAACTCACTCTCGGGGGCATCTACAAGTTCATCACTGACCGCTTCCCTTTTTATCGGGACAATTCCAAAAAATGGCAGAACTCCATCAGGCACAACCTGACTCTCAATGACTGCTTCGTCAAAATTCCCAGAGAACCAGGGCGGCCTGGGAAGGGCAACTACTGGGCGCTGGACCCAAACGCAGAGGACATGTTCGAAAGCGGGAGCTTCCTGCGGCGCCGAAAACGCTTTAAACGCTGTGATTTCAACACCTACTCTACCTCCTCATCATCATCATACCACCACGATTCGCCCATCTTCTCTCCAGTCCAGATCACCACCTCCGTCTATGGATCGGTGTACCCAACGTACACGCCACAGATCTCTCCACCGTACTATCCGCCATCCACGACCGGATTTGGTTCCAGTCAGTCTCGTGTGTTCAGCATCAACACCATAATTGGATCTGGTGGTTTGGCACACAGCCCCCCGGAGACGCCACCAGTGCAGCCATCATGCCGTAACTTCAACCAAGACGGAGGAGGATCGTGCTCTCTAAACTCCAACCACCTCGCCTTCTCGTATCCCAATGCCGGGAATCATGGGTACGGCCAAGCTGCTCAGGGCATGTTTACGCACAACAGCACGCAGAACTACATGCCCTCTGGGCGACTTGGGGTTACGGGGTCATCCCCCATGACCGCAGATGTAGCAAACGATCCATACATCCATAACAGTGGTGGAACAGGCGGCTACATGAGACCTGTCACGTATCCGTCCTGCATGGACAGGTTTGTTTCTGCCATTTAAAAAACTATGAAGGTGCTAAAAATATATAGACACATTAATAATAATAATAATAATAATAATAGTAATAATAAAACGGCTGCCTGTGACCAGTCTGTGCTTTGTCTCCAAACTACTTTAAGACTTTTTGAAATGAACTCTTCCTGAACTCGTGGAATTTATTTTTATTTGCTGCACATGTGGGAAAAAGTGGCAGTATCTCAGGTCACATGCTTGTTTTCTTTCTTTCTTTTTCCTTTTTCTCACTCTCTGTTGCATGTGAAGTGGAACAGCGATTGAACAGACTCGATGTTATCAGCTCATAGCGCAGAAATCACCTCAGTGACTCTGAAAAGATCGAACATTGTTAGCATATTTACTGAAACAAAGAAAAACAACACGTGCACGTTAATTAGGTTAACAAGCTATTTACGGATTCCTTTTCTTTGTTATTGTGTGTGAAATGTGTTCTGGTGTGTTTCGGTAAAAAAAAAAATTACATTTTGTTTATTTAGGCTTTATGTTAAAGAATAAAATTTCACCAGCGGTGTATTATTTGTGCTTTATTGCATTTCTTTTTGTGCAGATATTAAAAATAAAAAACACTCGCAATGTTGATAAAACAGAAAAGTGTAATTTGAGGAAAATCGTCAGTTTTTTTCTTCCTATTTTTATTTGCACAATTTTAATTAAATCTTTATTGTTGAAGTTTGTTAGAATTATTTTTTTCTATTATTACTTTGTGGTTTTTAAATATTTTTTAAAAAAGTTTATTACATTTGACTGCTGTAGAAAGCATTATATTTGGAGTGTGTATATATTATATTCTACATTTTAATTTTTATTAGACATTAGAAATGAAATATTTGGAGTAAAAGAAAAGATTTGGAGTAAAAAAAAATGTCTTCTGTTATAACGTTCTCGATTTTGGAAATAACAGGCAAGTAAAAAGACTAAAATCCCCATAAAAGTCACAGTGATACCAGAATGAAGCAGAAAATCTTTTATTTGTCTGAGCCACGCTGGTGAAACGTAAAGTCTCGGCGGAGCTCTGTAAAACGCCTCAGCTGCTTTTCGCTCACTTTGCATTGCAAGTTGTCCGAATCTGTGTGCGTCAGGTTTATCCCGGGTGACTGTAGAGATCCGATCAACCGAGGCAACTTAACAGGGTGTCACTAAGACCACTGTGTGTGTGTGTGTGTGTGTGGGTGTGATAAGCAATATAATAAAGGTACATTGATGGAGATAAATAGTGAAGCATGGGGAGAGTGAGGAGCGAGTAAGGAGAGCGTGAGGAGCGATTGAGGAATGAGTGAGAAGAAAATGAGGAGCGATTGAGGAATGAGTGAGAAGAGAGTGAGGAGCGATTGAGGAATGAGTGAGGAATGAGCGAGGAATCAGTGAGCAGAAGCTCCTCACATTTTCTTATGCAAACCCGAAAGAACTGACTGAATGCAGCCGAAACTCCCTTTCTGTTTGTCTTAGTAACAGAGCTCAAGTCTTTAATTTTCAATCTTAAAAACCCTCCTAATTAGCTAAAGTGCAGCTCCTCACTAAGGGTGTGGATCTACACAGTGAAGAGGAGGAATTTGAGAGAATGGTGAAGGTAAATCCACAGAAGCCCAGTGGTGACAGAGCTGCTTAGTGTTGCGACCCATAATCCCTAAAAGCCGGTCGAACAGATTCCCGTTGTGACATCATCAAAGTACAGAGAGGAGTGTTTGTAGGAAAAACACCCCCACTCTGAATACACACACTGTTAATATACACAATCCCAGCATGGATTTATGTGTTGTGTTATGTTCATTTTGCTGCCCAGAGAACGTTTTTCGTTCTTTAATCACTAACTTCGCCCACCCGTTTGCGTTTTTGTTTTTTAATTTTCGTTATACCGCAAAACACGCTCGTAACACCACTTTCTCCTTTGTAGACGCCATATTGTAACATATTGCTACTGGTGACTGCGGCGCCACCTGGCCAGGAGAAAGTGCTATGAACTGCTATGAACAGTAACGCGCAAGACATTCATTTCTGCGTAGAATAGGCCACTATACATAAAAGACAAAAAGCTTGTTTAAAAAAACTTACTTAGCAAAACTAAAATGTGTTTTATAGGAGGTGCGAGGGTTTTAAGAATAATTCCAGCATACGGCTAAACAATCCGGTGCATGTGTGTTCATTAGCAGCTACGCTAAAAAACAGCTAGTCAGAATGAATCTAAAAACAAACTAGCGTGGCGTGTTAAAAACTTCCAAAAGGGAGTTCATTTCCAAGATAAGAAATAATTGTCCACAATCAGAATCAGCTGATCGGCTTATAAGAGCGCTTAGAAACCTGTTTGAATCCATGTTTACCTGCATCACCCTGCACTGTTGTGGTGTAGCCTGAGAAACAAAAATCACCTGCTCTGGTATTATTTATTTCTTTCGTTTTTACTTTAGTAACATCCCAAACCTGCATCGTGCTCACCTGAGGTGAACCTGAGAGACATTACTGAAATACCTGACACAGTTTATCAGTATGTTCAGACTTGTTTGTTTTAATAGTATAAACATTTAAAGTCTATTGTTCTAAAGTTGTCAAGGAAAAATTGACAAATATAATGCAACATTCTAATTGAAATATATTATGTTTAATAATAGTCCACTCAGGACTAAGTACTTTGGATTATATAAATCAGCGCACGTGACTGTTACATTTGTAAAGATCGTGTACGATCATGTCTAAACATCTACGCTGGACAGATATATGAATGTTGTTGCATTGAGTACACCAATTATTTGATTTATTTTTAATATGTGTAATTAGTAATAAACCGCATGTTTGCACTTTTATGTGTGTATGAGAGAGACTTTCTCCTCAGCCTGTAAACTAACGCTATTTAGATGGTTATTAATTTTATCAGTCAGTTTATTGAACACGTGGTTATCCATCAGCACATTAAAAGGACAAACACACGTGTTTCCCTGCCAATTTAGATACTTGTGGAGACAGAACATGTGTGTGTTTCTGTGTGTGTGTTATTTGCATAGTAAGTTTCACATTTAAACATGCTGAGACCGAGTTTGGGACACGGCCAGTGTGTAGTGTGCACTTTTGAGCACTGCTGTGTCCCGCTGCACAGCTTCTCTTTTATTCATTTATTCATTCATTCATACAGAAACTCAACTAAAGTGGTTCATTCTTTGAAGATAGATACAGCTTCATTGGCGCTGTACAGTACAGATACTCCACAACAGCTTCTACTGAAAGTGCAAATGAACAACGTACAACATGAATATGTAAATATACATAGAGTACATACACTCACTGGCCACTTTATTAGGTACAACTTGCTAGAACAGGGTTGGACCTGGGTTTTGCCTTCAGAACTGCCTTAATTCATCATGGCATAAAATCAACACAGTGCTGGAAACATTCCTTAGAGATTTTGTTCTGTACTGACATGATAGCATCATGTGGTTGTTGTAGATTTGTCAGCTGCACGTGCCATTATGCAACTCTCCCATTCTACCACATCCCAAAGGTACTCTGTTGGATTAGGGTCTGGTGACTGTTCATGTTCAAGAAACCAGTAACCATAAACTTTGTGCCATTGCACGTTATCCTGCAGTCATAAAGGGCTATACATGGTCAGCCACAATACTCAGGTAGACTCACCACCACTACCAGCCTGAACTGCTGATACAAGGCGGGATGGATCCATGCTTTCATATTGTTTACGCCAAATTCTGACCCTAGCATTCAAATGGCGTAGTAGACAAGAGACTCAACAGACCAGGCAATGTTTTTCCAATCTTCTATTGTGCAATTTTGGTGAGCCCATGTGAATTGTAGCCTCAGTTTCTTATTCTTAGCTGACAGGAGTGACCCCCGGTGTGGTCTTCTGCTGCTGTAGCACATCTGCTTCAAGATTCAATGTGTTGTGCATTTAAAGATGCTCTTCGGCATACCTCTGTCGTACTGAGATGTCTATTGGACTTGGAGAGACAATCACTTGAACCAACTACATGAATGGTCTACAATAGGCGACAACTTACTTTTTTAAGGAGATGAAAAGTTATAGGTTAAGTCAACCCTAGAGAAATATAATTAATTGAGCCCATAACCAATACTATTTGAGCCGATATTTGAATTACAAATTGAGTCGACTTAAGATTTTGAACTGGGTACACGTTGTCAACTAAACAACAATGTGAAATATTTTGTTTGGCCAGCAACTTTCTCTAAAAGTTGAGTAAACTTAAAAGAGCTGTGCAACCTATTACTAA
>JAQMYG010000038.1:6451904-6461963 GCA_030014215.1 Clariallabes teugelsi | reverse complement strand
AGTTATGCTGTTATAGTTAGTCCTGCCGGAGTCCCTGCTTGCACTCTACACTAAATATACATTCACATTATACATTAAGTGACTGTGACCATACGCAACTGTTCTCTCTCTCTGTCTTTCTCTGTCAAGCTGCACATGTCGCTCCTGAGCTGCCAGTGATCCTGTCCCGACTCGTCCTGGGGCCCCGCTTCTGGTTGGAGATCTCGTCGCATGGATGCCCCGTGTGTTCTGCTCGGGACGGGGCGGTTCCACTTCACCAAGAAGACGGTCCTGAACTCGTCTGATGCGGACAGCTGGTCTTTGAGGACTTGTGACTTTAGTCGCTCAATAGTTCAGGACTGGAATTTCCTATAGTTTGGAACCTGAGCCTCCAATAACGAACGGGCTCCATATTAACTTAAACACCTCTTCTGTTGTACTGAACTTCCAGCCTCCTGAAACACAGTATGACTGCAGATCAATTCCTGCTCTCTGTTTCACCAAATGAGGATGGGTACCCTGTTGAGTCTGGTTCCTCTCAAAGTTTCTTCCTATTGCCGTCTCAGGGAGTTTTTCCTTGCCACCGTCCCCCTCGTCTTGCTCATCGGGGACATCATCTGATCATTTTGTTTCATACATATTTTCTCACACATTTCCATAATTTCCTTCTGATTGTGTAAAGCTCCTTTGTGATAATGACCGCTGTTAAAAGCGCTTTACAAATAAAATGGAACTGATCTGAAACCGCGTGTCCTGACTCTCAATATATAAAGAAACATGGCTAATGAATAATCTCTAATCATAGTGCTAAAGGACAAACAGCGCAGGAACCTGGCCCGAGGTTCAGTGTGTGCTCTACACCTACAGAGAGAGAGAGAGAGGTGTGTGTGTGAGCGCGTGTTAGTTTCAGTTCTCAAAGTCTCTAAGCCCAATTATCTACCAGCAATTAGCTTTATTCGCACTAAAGGCTAATTAAAAAGAGAACAGACGCGGTGCGCGAGACCGCACTTTCAAGTTATTATTAGGAGGCGCGCAGACGTCTGTGGAGGATCGTCTTGCTCCCGGGAGACGCCTGCACCTGAAACACACACCTCCTTCTCCTCCCTTTAGCGCATGAGCTTGATCATAACACACTCCTCAGTGGGACGGAGACCTCAAAGAGTTGTGGAAGAGCTGCAGGTAAAACTTTCACACCGCTGGAGAGTGAAGCGCACACACACGAACAAGCACTCACACACACTTAGAGCGCTTGGAATGGACGCCCAGGTCCACTGACAGGGTATGGGGTTAACACACAGGCTGACATCATCATCATTCACAATCAGAGCGTCACACACCCTGCTGTAAAGGAGCGAGGGATTTAAACTAAAGTCGTCACTTCACTCGCTCACATGAAGAACTGTACAACCAGGAAATATACACTGTATCTTCGTTGTTGGCTAATCAGTAAAGTGCGAAGGGTTTGGTTGTCAGTTTTTCTTCCATTGTTATTACTGAAGCTTAGATCAATTCAGGTGTCTTATTTCTTTCAATCCTTGTCTTTGCCTTCTATGTTTATTTTTCCTTTCCTCCTTCTTTCCCCCCAAACGTCCAAGAAAGTGCAGCATAGTGTAAACTCTGTCCTGAACACTTACAGTTACTTCTTCAGTGTTACACAGTGGCTGCAGTTAGCCCTGAGTGTTACACAACGCTGACACCGGAGACTCCTTACACTGATGTAACATAATTGCATTGCGCATTTGTGTCACACGGGTGTGTGTCGGGGTAGTTTTCAATGATTAAGGCATTGGACTGTTGATCAGCAGGTCCCAGGTTCAACAGCACTACCACCAGGTCTCCACAGTCGGGCCCTTGAGTCGCTCCGGATAAGGGCGTCTGCCAAAAGTAGTTAATGTAAGTGGATTTTTATCGCAAATGTGTTTTATTTTATTTTTTTCTCCCCCCGAGTGTATGACAATATTGGTGATCTTGTGTTTTACTGTACGGCATGTAGAAGCCGTAGCTGGTCCAGGCACTGTGCGAGAGTTTAAACAGATGGATGTATAAATTAAAGCTTGTGGATGTGTGTGTGTGTGTGTGCCCAGTGTGCCACAGCTATGGATTTCTGCCTCTATAAAGGTGTGGAGTCGATGCGGCGCTACGCTAACAGAGATGCTATCCATCGCTTTAACAGGGCACGTGAGTGCCATCACGAAGAGCATTAGCGAGTCTCGGCCGTCTCGGGTTTCTAACGCGGGGTCTTTATAGACGTCCGGATATCGACGCGACAGCGAACGTCGCGCTGCCCGGTTTTCATTAGCGAAAGAAAAGCGAGGAGTTTTTCTTCATGAGGATGGAGATATGGATCGAGTTCCTCACTTCCGGCTCCCTTGAGAGCTGCAATGACACTCCGGAGGAGACGTGGCTGTCAGGGCTGGAATTAGCCGCTGAAGTCTGGAGACATCCGCCAATAGAGAGATTAGTTATCGATTGGAGGAGGAGGCTGGTTAGCACTGCGCAATGCAGATTTAATTTAATAAAAGAGACTTTATGAGAGAGAGAGAGAGAGAGAGAGAGAGAGAGGGAGAAGAAGAGAGGTGTATTCAGGTGCATGCTGCAGCACCAGGAGCTCGTCGTGGTTGTTATTAATAAGGATAAACATGTTGCACTCGTTAGGCGTCGGTTAGAGACGGGTGAAGACAGCGACGCTGGTGAGAAGTCATTAATGTCAGCTGTGGGCTTTTAATAAGAGCGCTGTCTGCAGGTAATCCTGCTCTCTCCGGCTGCGCCGCTGCGCCGAGGTGAGTTTATTAGCGCTCCAGCTGCAGAGACGCTGCGCCCGGCCTCCCCTGACCCCCCGACAGCCGCTCAATTAAAACACAGTGACTGCGGCGCCTCTTTTCATGTCAACAGCGTATAATTGTTTTCTGAGATGTTGCTAACTCCCAACGCCCCCCCCTCCTCCTCCCCTCCCCCCGCCCTTCCTTCTCTCACACCCCAAACCCCCCCCCCCGCCACTCGAGCTCTGAATAACTCCATTTGAATAACAGATGTTTATTTGCTAGGCTAGGTCGCTCCCGCAGGACACTTAGCACGGCCCTCTGAGCCGCTCGGATAGCTCTCGGAATAAATAAATAAAGACACGGCAGGCGGTGGAGGGGTTCCAGGGGTCGGAGCGCTGCTGCTGGTGCTGGCTTGGTGTGATTGGGACAGCGGACGCCACCGATCTCACAGACACACAGACACACACAGACACACACATGTAACGGGGATGGAAAAAACAAAAACAAATGAAACTACAAGAATAAATAACAGAATGTAGTTTGGCGTGAATGTGTACACAAGCTCTAAAAACGCAACCTGATTGGAAGATTAGTTACTATGCGAACCTCTGAGAGACGTGCGAGGAGATTTATCATTACTAGCGTTTCATGTAAATTAAAGTCTTAAATTATCGGCCAACTTTTTAATTAATACTATTTTATATTTTAGCCATTTATTATAATTCCATGCAGGGTTAAATGTTCTTATTTATTTATTTAATAGCATATTTAATAGCGTACAAAATGTTTTAGATTTTTAGACTAGACGCCTATTAGATATTTTCAAAATTAACAGAATTCATTTAAGTCTTGCTATTTATAACATTTTGATTATATATTACAGACAAATAAAGAGGTTTTTATTTTATTATTAATTAAATAATTATATTATATTATTATATATTATAGAATTATATAATAATATTAATTTTTTCGACATGCTACCGAGGTCCAGATGAAATTTATAGCTATATATTAAAATATATTAAAAAAAACACACACACACTATAATGAATTATAATTTTAACAGGTGAGATATGAGTATGTAACTAAACCCCCGAGCTGCTATGAGGACTACAGCATTATAGTTAGTCTGGTTCCCAGTTTACCCACCACCCAGTACGGAAAGAACACAGGCCTCTCAGTGAACTACAAAGAGTTGAACATGAGTTAGTATATTCTTACAGTAGTTGTTGAAAATTTTCAATTTTTCCTTTCAACAGCAGCACCTGCAGGGCTGGAGCAGGACGACGGGGCGTAACGGGGAAAGGTTGCAGGCTCCTAAACTCATTATATATATATATACATATATATAGTATATATACATATATATAGTATATATACAGTATTATACAGTACAGTATATAAATATAAAGAGCAGAAAAAAAATTATCTGCCTACTTTACAGTACACACCATGTCTGAATCTTACATCAACAATGCGTGTTAGCGTTACAAAATTACACACAAGGCTACACTAGGCACTGACAACAAGATATAAATAAACAATTAAATAAATAATATTAGAACGCTACGTGTGTGGATGTGTACAAACCCAGACCAGTGATACAGTACAATACAAGGATTAGTAGAGTAAAAAATTTATATTGCTCATGGCGTTACTTTACAGTAAAAAAAAAAGCCCTGAACAATGGGTCATAATTGTGCAGGGCTGGCTGCTCTTCTCACCCGAGAAACAGCTCTGTAAAATCTATAGATAGCCTGGAGGCATTCGTCCCCTCGCTGTCCTGCTCTTTTACCTGAGACGAGTCAGGCGCACAACAACTGCACACCAAAACACTTCAGAGCCAGAAACAAAACAAAAGAAAAAAAAAAAAGAAAAAAAAAAACCCCTCAGTGTGGAAAAGAATGAAGGATCCTTCGCAGGGACCGAGGGGAACTGCGCTCTTGTCTGAGTCCAGAAAGCGAGCCCCGAGGTCAGACGAGTCCTTGGCCATCAGCTGAATCAGAGCGCTTCACAAAGATTTCAGCTCTGTGGCTGGAGGCGATACACTCCCGAGTCACTGATCCTCGTCCACCGGGGCCGCACGAATCCAGATGGAGAGACAGAGGCAGCGCTCGGCGTTTAATTACCGTAAACACCGAGCGCATGTTTACACGGACACACCGCGTCCCTCAGAAACAACACTGTTTTTTTTTTTTTTTTTTTTTTTAAAGTCTGCTTCCTGCAAAGTAAAGCAGGATTATATTTTCCGTTTGTAAAAAATAAAAAATGTACACAAACCCATGAGTGTGTAGGAAAAACACAAGTGATATCTTAATATACGGACGATAACGGCATCCCGTGTTAAAACACTAATCACTCCGTGTGTGTGTGTGTGTGTGTGTGTTTAAATCATTTATTAACAAATAATTGATGGAAGGGGGCACTAGCCATCAAAACACACATTAAACATGCACAGTTTGTGTGTTGGTAGTGCGGGACCCGAGGGCCAAAAGCCCCTCATTACTCCTAATACCTTTTAGCAATCAAGATGAAACGGCAAGGAAAAAAAAAAAAAAAAAAAAAAAACACCGCTCATCAGTGCAAAACGGGTAAACTTTATTAAACTTCATTAAAGTCAAACTCCCGGAGCACGTCTGTAATGGTCACTCTCAGCGGAGGCAGCGCGGAGCAAATCATCTCAAAGGCTTTTTTTCGCACCTAATGGCCGCCTAATTTATGCTTTGATGTCGTGTGAGTGTAGCCATCTCCGGCTAAGGGCCCTGTTTACTCGGTTTATGAGGCCTAAATCATCTTCGTACCCACAGACCTTTAACTACAATTAACAAGCACGGACAACAAGAGTGCTGGATCCGCAGAAGGGAGGAAGGGAGGGAAGGAGGGGGGGAGGTAGAAAGAGATTAACGAAGGAGGGGGTCGGGGTGGAGGGGTTGTGCAAATGATCTCGGCAAATGAACATTCTCAGCTTGCCGCACGACAAGGAGGAATCTGCAGTGGGAACGAGCCAGGCTCTCTGCTTTATTTGCCTTGGCAATTTACTTAATTTAACGCTTTTCCCTCTAGAGCGCTCTCCAGCTCTGCTCTTAACGCCGGCTCGACGTTGCCCCTGCCTTCCATCAGTACCACCTTGCTCTCTCCTGCTGGTTTTAATTTGCAATAAAGGAAAATGGTGGTCCCTTACCACTTGGCAAAGAGCTCACCTTTTGTGCCGAGATGAATCGAGAGGTTTATGAGACCAGGCAAGAACTTTCTATTCCTACGACCCTAAAAAGAACCTGGAATCAAACTCTCCTTATTTGGACCTCATGCTTTCTTTTTTTATGGCTGTGGAGTGGACCGTGGCCGGCGGGGAGCGCTTGGCCACCAGGCGCTTGGTGAAGAAATGATTTCTGTTAGATGAGTGAACGCCTGCCCACCACCGCTGCTTAAGTATCAGGCAAGCCGCCTTCGCTGGCAATTAGACGTCCCAGAACTCCAGGCCGCGAGGAGGTAATTAACCATTAGCAGATCATTGCAACACTTCCGAGCGCAACCTTCACCATCGCAATCACGGCGGTACGGTCAGCAAAATGGCTGCTTGCCACTGCTTGGGCCCATCGGCTTCTTAAAACGGGCATCCAGCTCTAATCGCAGCCTTTCAATGGTAATTTAGTTCAGCGGGCCGCAAAACAGCTTGATAAAGAAACGCAGCCTAATTACACCTCGCATCTTCCTACCATCCCTCTTCCTGCATGTAATGAATATACACAAGGGGCAGAAGAGGGGGAGAGAGAGAGAGAGAGAGAGAGAGAGCGAGCAGGTGGAAGTGAAAAAGAATGATGAGATGATGGAAAAAAGTGAGAACGACCAAAAAACTGCATCCATACGCTTTCTCAGTCATGTGAGAAACACGAGGTCGAAACTAGCGAATGCTTCTCCACTCATCACAGGAGCTTCATCAGAAAAGGCTGAGTTAATGAGAGACAAAAAAAAGAAGAAGTGTCTTGTTTGAGTTTAAAAATAAGGCAGCCTGCAGGGGACCTCTTGCATTCTCCATCACGCTATGCGCCGGTAATGGTGGAAGGGGCCAGCCGAGATCAAAGCCGGTCCTCTGCTTCTTTTTCTTCATCTCCACGGGAGAGCCACGAGGCCATGTGGGTGAGTTTATTCGCCGTCCACCGAAGCAGATGCAAAGAGGATCAGCACCGACGCTGCAGGACTGCCACTGGGCAGATAGGAAGAAAGCAACTCCCTCATGCTCCTCAGAGGTCACTCCAGGCAGGTCAGTCTCCCAAACACCAGACTTAAAAGCCTGGACCTAAAAGTTTAAGGTCGTTTTCACAGACGGCCCAAATGCTCGAGTCCACATGCAGGATGGATTCTCTATGTATTTCTGCACAGGTTTATTTCCACACAGATCATTTTTTCCCCCAAACTGCCTACTGGTTAAAACATGTTAAGATTTAAGTTTGCTCTGCAATAAATCTTTGAAAGGATAACCGCCCCCCCCCCAACAAGGTTATCACTTTATTTATAATTAATGTATATTAAAGTACAGTAAATGCACCAGATTTCACTTAGCACCAAATAGCAGTTCGGATAAAGCCTTTCAGTAGAAGATCAGATCTCATATCTTCTACTCAACGATGTCCAAAAACACATGTAAGGGAAAAAAAAAAAGAAAAAAATTTATTGTTCTGCATAAAGCAAAGAGAACAACTAAGAAGATAAAGCTAAAATGACTGGAATGAGGTTCGGTGAACAACATCCTGAATGAGCACGATGGGAGACCACTTAAATGCTTGGTGAAGTCACTTGGTAAAAAAAAAAAAAACACAACAACAACAGTAAACCAGAGCTATGTTTAATAGTGAAAGTGACACAATGAACAATGTGACAAGGACTCAGACGATTGTGACTGAACAGCTGCGTGGCCATAAGAAAACCACTTGTGAGACTAATCCGATGAAAAAGGCTTGAATTTGGTAAGGAACAAAAAGATTGGACTTTGGAGCAATCGAAAAAAGGTAATATGGTCTAATGAGTCCAGATTTACCCTATTCCTGAGTAACGGGTGCATCAGGGTAAAAAGGGAATTGAGTGGCCACTGTACAAGCCCCTGGAGGCAGTGTTATGATCTGGGTTCAGTCGGTCAGGTCTAGGCTCAGCAACGTTATGTTGCGATAAAATGAAGGTCAGTTGGCGAGCTGAATGTACTGAATGACCAGGTTATCACATCTATGGAGTTTTCCTTCTCTGACTGCACTAGGAACAAGTGTGTGAAGGAGTGGCTCCGGGAGCATTTCACACATGAACTGAGAACTGACCTTAACCCCACTGAGAGTCTTTGGGACGTGTTGGAGAAGTTTTCGTGAGGGTCGAACCGCTTCGTAATCAATACAAGATCTCAGGGCAAAATTAATGCAACTCTGGTCTGAAATAAATTGCATAAGCTTACTGAAACAACGCCATAGCGAACATGTGTGGCAGGGGTAGCTCAGTGCTTAGGGTGTTGGACTACTGAGCAGAAGGTCCCAGATTCAAACCCCAGCACCATCAAGTTGCCTCAGATGCACCCTTGAGCAAGGCCCCTAGACCCTAAACTGCTCATTTGTATAATGAGCTAAACAATAAGTCGCTCTGGATAAAGACAAAAAATTATAATTTAAAAGTAAATGTAAATGTATGTGCCATAATTAAAGCTAAAGGCAATTCACTGAAACATGAGTGTGTATGAGTTATATTTGGGAAGGGAGCGTACACTGTGCAGACATTATTTAATAGCAAAATTCCCCACCACAGCCCCAACAGCACCATCCTCTATAGCAAATACTAACAAATTCCCCCATGTCAAACACACCGCAACTCCATCACTAAAGTTCCGTTTCCACTCTAGGAGAAATAAATTTATTGCAATCCTGAGTCCTCAAGACACAGCGTCAAGGTCTCCATCTTAAGGTCGCCCCGATTAATCCTTCCCGAATCCCAAGGTGGCCCGCCTCTATCCCCAGAATCCACCTCTCCAGCCCTAGCAGCCCCAATAGACCGACAGTCAGGTACAGCAACACTTCGGCACCCCTTTCTCACCCCCCTCTCCATCATTATCAGCCCCAGCAGGCCAAGTATCAAATACAGAAGCAATTCTGCACCCCTACGCTACCTCCCTCCCCAAAAAACCCCTCCTCTTTAGCCCTAACAACCCTGCTAGGCCAACTCTCAGTTACAACAGCAGTTCTTTGCTTTTTCATAGCCCCGAGAATCCTCTTCTCCGGCCCTATTCGCCCAGTAGGTAAAGTCTCAGGTACAGCAACAACTCTGCACCCCTTCCCCCCAAAATCCCTCTTCCCCAACCCCAGTAGGCCGACTCACAGGTACAGAAGCACTTCAGCGCCCCTTCCCCGTCCCAGAATCCCCGTTCTCCAGCCCCATCAGCAGCATCAGCGGGCCCTGAGCAGGCAGTGGCCAGCGCGAGGCCGTAATTAGCTTGGACAGCTCGAGCTCAGGCAGCCGGGCTACATCATAATGAGCTCAGCTGGGATTAGGAGGACAGGGCAGGGGGGGGACGGGGGGGTTCCTGGAACAGCGGGCTGGGGGTAGAGATCAAACAGGGGAGGGCCGGGCCACGCTGGCTGGCAGGGTTAGACCCCTCAGCTCAGCACAGACCAAATGAGGCCTGGCAAGCAGAGAGCCAAGGCGGCCTAATAAAGAACGACTCCTCCAGCAGACAAGAGCGGTGGTAATTAACACACACGCACACACATACACACACACACTGTCACGGAAATACACTGCTCTCTAGAGAGCACTCTATGAAACTGCTCAGAGCTTCTCTGGATTCTGGATAAGGAAAAAAACAAAAAAAAAAAACATGACATCTACATGTGAACAAATGTGTGTTTAGAAGCAAAAAAAAAAAAAAAGATGTGTGCAGAATTGCGATGCTGCCGAAGAAAGAAAGAAAGAAAGAAAAAGAAAAGCTGGTGTTTTCATGCAACACAAACGGCTGTGATCTGTTAATGTTTGTTTGCCCCTGCTAGAGGGCAGATCATGAAGACAGAGGTGCAGTCGCTGGCAAGGGATAACCCTTAATCATTAGCACCTGAAATCACCATTAATCATTAACGTGGGCCAGAAACACTCAGCCTCTTCACACACACACACACACACGCACACACACACACACACAGTTTGAGACTAGAAAATGTAATTTTTCTTTATGTGTGAGTTTGGAAGCAACACTGGTGTAGGATTGAGACACTAATGACGGTGTGTGGGAGGAGGATGGAGCTGATAATGAAGTGTGTGTGTGTCGCTGTGTGTGTGTGTCAAACTTTAA
>JAQMYG010000038.1:6397448-6407932 GCA_030014215.1 Clariallabes teugelsi | reverse complement strand
ATCTCCACATCATTGCATTCAGTTTTTATTCACAATTTGTTAAGTGTCCCAACTTTTTTGGAATCCGGTTTGTAGATCAGACCACGGATAAGATCTCTGTGGTCTTATCTAATTCATATAATATATTAGTGCGTTAGTGCTAATTCTCTACTCCTGAGGGCGTATCTCACACATCAGCCCCTGTCACACAGACCTCGTCTCTCCGATCACTACCTCTGCTCTCGGATTAAAGCACAACAACAATGACCCTTGATTCCACAATAATGATGCAGTATTCCTCCACTAAACCAACTGTGTGGATAGGGCATGTGTAAGATGCAGTGTGTGTGTGTCTGTGAGAGAGAGAGAGCGAGAGCGAGAGAGAGCGAGAGACCTGACACTGAGCGAGCTCCTGACTCAGAGTCCTGACTTCCTCCTGTAGCAGGAGCACTTTCTGATTGTCTGTGGAGGACATCACTCATCTGCTCAGAAAGAGAGAGAGAGAGAGAGAGAGAGAGAGAGAGAGAATATTTAGAGATAATATGCAAACATGCTACAAAAATTAAAGCATATAAGACATAAGGTATAAATAATTATAAAGAAATTAACAGCCAGAAAAAACGGAAAAGGAGATTGTAGAAATAGTTACAGGATTAAAGCTAACAATAAGTTGATCTGCTTTAATGTAATCAGTGATATTATTATTTCAGGTTGAAGCCCACGTGCATGTCTGCCTGTCTTTCTGTTTTCTGCTAAGATTTTTCATCGCCAGCCAAATACACTCCCTGTTCGATAATCGGAGAGTGAAAAATTTTTCTTTACGAAAAAGTAGATCAGATAAAGATTACGTTTTGTCTTAAAACAACTCCGGTGCGTTAAAATTCACTTATACCACTTCAGTGCTATTATTTTAGCAGTGAAAATATGAACCAATTCCAGTAAAAATATTCAGTTTAGCTTTTCTAATTAATATCTATTGGTGCAGGTGTTTGTTTACACTGAGCAAGTAGCCGATTAGTAGCTTAAAGTTGATTATTAAATCTAACATACACCTATTTATAACATCGCTTTTACTCAACATTTTAATTTAATTTATGGTGCAGATTAAACTTCATCCAGATATCTAAATACTGCTAAAAATTTATTCTATTCTGCGAGTTTTGCATAATACATAATCTGGTTAGACAGACAGGCATACAGACAGAAACTTTTCTGAGATGAAATCATTAAAAGAGCAAGTTCTAACTAATATACAGACAAAACATAATAATAATAATAATAATTACAACAACAACAATAATAATAAACTCCATATAAAAGGGTGTTTGTAGAAATATAAAGATAAAAGTACTAAGAAATTATTAAAAGCTAGTTTAATATGTTATTTAGTTATTTATCAGCAAGGGTAGAGTGAAGTTTATTCAACCGAAAACATTTATTTAGCAGAAAAGATTTTTTTTTTTTAAACAATGTTTCGATCACTAAAATACTTTACATTTAGAGAAGTTGTCTGTAAAGTTTATAAACATTAAATAATTAGATTATGACTTTAGCTACTCACGCGCACAGCGTCCCTTCCTCACCAAAACGCTAAAATACTGAATTAAACTCCCGAATTAAACACACAGCGGTCAGTTTATCGTAGAGGAATATCTACCAGAACCATAAGTCTAAAATAATATTTAATAAACACATTGGGTCAATCACTGGTTGATAATTTCAGGCAAAGCGCTATAGCAGCGTTGCTAACTGTTTGTTGACTCTTTCAAACCGACGCGCCGTTTTCCGTGTTGCCGTCTTTACGACATTCGTGCGACAATGTTTTACGGCTGGCTGTATTTCTAAGCATGGTAGTTGTAGTCTTTTGACAATATTTACATCCACGTACTTAGCATACATCTTATTCTTTTTATTTTTTTTTATTATTTTTTTTACAAATATTATTTTAGTTTTAGAAAACTATAAAAGACTTAGAGAAGAGATGTTTGCCACAAAACTCATATAAATCATGTATAGGGTGATCTTTACAGCAGCACATGCTGAATTAAGGCTTTAAAGATGATTTGCAAAACTTCACAAAATATAGAGTTAGGCACTTGAAGGCCCAAAGCAACATGAGCGATTGTGAATATATTCTCACGTCAGTCAAAAAAAAAAAAAAGACACTGGAGATGTCACAGTTAAAGCCTGTCCTGCTCCAGAGCAGCTGAAATTGACTTAGCGCTATGATTAGGGCCCTGACCCGCCACACTACTTCTCATTATTGCGCTCATTTGAGCTTCAATTTCAGACGCACTCGACCGGCCGCTAATCCACAACATCTGCCCCATTAGACGAGCAGACACACGGCAGTTATGAATCGCCTTGTTCTTTTCTCATCCTCAACAAAGCCTTTTTTATTTACTGATGTTCAGGAGCGGTCATCTGTCATGTGCTCGCTGATATCCGTTTCTAAAGGCCAGAAGTCATTACAGTAACACAGCCTGCTACAGTAATACACAACCGGCCTGATTTAACATCTCACACAGCAATGTTACTCACTTACTCATTGTCTATACCCATTAATCCTATATACAGGGTCTCGGGGGACCTGCAGCCTATCCCACACACTCCCACGCTCATTCACACACTACGAGCAATTTGGGTACGCCAATTAAACTTTGGATGGTGGGAGGAAACCAGAGCACCTGGATGAAACCCACCAAGCACATGAAGAACATGCAAACTCCATGCACACAGGCCTAAGGGGGGAATCGAACCCGGATCCTGGAGGTGCAAGGCGACAGTGCTATAGCCACTACGCCACTGTGCAGCCAAAATGTATAAATACCACTTTAAAAACTGGGAAACCCAGATCCCTTGCTTCTGTTATAGCTAAACTACAGCGATTTCTAACTCACAGAACCGTGTGGCAGTAGAACATCAATGTTTTGTTGCAAAGTGATCTTTATCATAACGTCACACTGTATCAATGTTCTAATTAACAATAGGTTATAGTAATTTATGGTATATAGTAGTACAGTAGGTTTACAGCCAGATGTTTATTTTTAAATGATATAATTTCCTTGTGACCGCATTAAAAAGGCTTATAATGGCACAACATATAGGCCTGAATATTTCCTGTAAATAAGAACACACACACACACACACACACACACACACACACACACACACACTTAACAAACAAAACTGTTATACATCAGAAAAGGAAAGAAAGCGCATGTTATAAGTCCACATGTAATAATGCTTTTATTAATCTGTGTGTCTCTATCTGGTGGCACGGTGATGTAGGTCCAGGTTCGATTCCCGTCTCTGTGTGCATGGAGTTTGCATGTTCTCCCCGTGCTTGGTGGGTTTCCTCCGAGTACTCCGGTTTCCTCCCACAGTCTAAAGATATGCAGGTTAGGCTAATTGGTGTTCCCAAATTGCCCGTACTGTACGAAAGAGTGTGTGTGTATGTGTGTGTGCCGTGCGATGGATCAGCACCCTGTCCAAGGTGTACCCTCCCTTGTGCCCGAAGCTTCCTGGGATAGGCTCCAGGTCCCCGCGACCCTGAATACAGGATAAAGCGGTATAGACGATGAGTCAGTGAGTACGTCCAACTGCAGCATATCAAAGTCAGGAGACGTGCTGTAGTTCCACATCATGCATTTCATCTCCTCTGCTATTCCATCCAGCCCATATTCCACAAACGCACTCAACCCTGCATCGTGTAGATAAACACTAGAAAACATCACTAATTGTTTAGCAAGCTCATATGAATTTCACGCAATTAAAGTTTTTGTAAAATACCAAAAGCATGGCGGCCAGCACGCCTCCGGGCCCAGAGTGCTCATGTCTGTGTTGTTCTGCACTCGATGAGTAAATATAATGTCTTGTAAATATGATAAACATGCATTAGTGTAGTACATGATAACTATCAGTGTTAGAAATGCAACACCAGAGAAATACGGCCCACATGGTGTTAGCATAACACACACACACACACACACACACACACTGCAAGAACAAGAAAATACACCCCTGTACTGTAGTATTATGACAAAATGTATGAAGCAAAACGTATTGCTGTTTTCAGATTGGAATGAAGGTGACTTTAGCTTCAAGGTTCAAGGTTTTTAATTGTCAATGCCACCATATAAGAAGACACGCAGAAGAATCAAAATACTGTTTCTCTTCTTTTTCATCAAGTGTTTACATTGTCAATGCAATATAGAAAGTTTGTTTTATACATAAAAATGTATAAAAATGCAGACCGTACAAATTTATAATTTTTTTTATATATAAATATATTAAAACTATAGAATACATTATGATACAATAAATACATTTTTAAATGGGTAAAAAATTATAAAAATGCATAACAATATGTAAAAGTAACATAACATAAAATGTCTGATTTCCACTGAGAAGAGATCGGATTGTTGGTCAGTCTGAGTTCACACTGTCTCAGAGACACACAGTTTATGGTTCATTTAATAGAAAACAGCATTTAAAGTTTTGGCGCCCTTGACCTTCTGAAACCTGTCTAAACGCTGTTCTGAGATCTGTTGAGAAGAACAACGCTCTCGTTCTATACCTGAGCCAAGTGCTGCTTTTAAAGCCACTAAAGGAAACTCAACAAAGTGTTAATCCTTTATTAATTAAAAAACACCCCTTACTTATTTAAACATTGGACACATTTTGTTTCTACAGCACGTTACCATAAACCTGTGGGTTTGTGTTTACTTCCTGCGTGTCTGTGTAGAGCATGAAGAAGGGACTCTGGAGATCTTCTCGCTCTATAACATGACCGATTACACCCGAGATATACTGTATATTTTCATTTTAAATCTTTTATTCGCTAAAGTCTGATGTAAAGGCCACCGTGATCAATGTGACAAAAGCAATAAGATGATGAAGAAGAAAATATGAAGAAGATTCCAAAGAAGACACAGACAGAGAAGAAGAAAAATAACTAAGAAAAAGAGGAAGATAAAGAAAGAAAACAAGAAAAAAAAGGAGATGGAAAAAATTCATAGATGAAGATGAAAAAATGATGAAGAAGGAAAAGAAGAAGAGGAAGAAGAGTCAGGTTCATTTATTATTAAATATTCAATATGTCAGGTTTGTGGGACAGGAGGACTATGGGACTGGTGGGGTCTGTGGGACAGATGGGTGCTGTTTGACAGGTGGACACTGTGGGACAAGTGAAAGCTGTTGGACAGGTAAGAGGTGTGTTACAGGTAGACTGTGGGACAGATGCACTGAGGAACAGATGGGGGCCGTGGGACAGGTGGTCTGTGGGACCGTTGGAAGGTGTGTTACAGGTGGACTATGGGACAGATGTACCGTAGGAGGGGTGGGAAGTATGTTACAGGTGAACTGTGGGACAAATAGACTGAAGGACAGGTGGGGCTGTGGGATTATTTCGGCACTTTCATAGTGAAACTTTTGAACATTGCTGGTTCAGACCCACAGGTTTGAGCTCCTTCCTGTACAGCGAGCTCCACGTCTCCGGCTGTGTGAGGGTGTGACTGCGGTGGGTGTCTGAGCTTGGATTACATCACCTGCTCTGTGTGTGTGTGTGTGTGTGTGTGTGTGTGTGTGTGTGTTTGTGTGTGTAATGACAGGTTATTATACTTCAGATCAGATAAATCACTTTCCCGTCTCCTTTAATCTGCACCGAGTTGAGCTTCCTGTGTTACAGAAGCCTTTAAAGTTCTGAAGACCTGAACAGACCAAACACCTTCACTCTCTCTTTTTTTATTTAATTCTTAAATTCTTTCATCGTTACAAAACTGATAATAACTCACATTAATCACAGAGCAGATTACAGTCCTCTCTGTACACACACACACACACACACACACACACACACACGTTCCAGTTACTATAGTACACAGTGGTTATTAGTCATTTCCTGCTGAAATCCTTCAGTAATCCTGGACTAATAGATCTCTGTAACTGATGCGAGCTCTACACGTGTCTAAAGTAAGCGACACACACTGACAGGTTTCAGTTCACGTTAATAAACTGAAATCATTCCTTACGCAGGTGAGATGAGGGTAGGAAAGGGGCGGGGCTTCCAGTTAATATGCAAGAGTAACCCACATGCACAGTGTCAGTCACTTCTGATCTGCACGATGTTTGTTTGTTGTATTGTTGTTTAGGTGAGAGTGAGAACCCGGAGCAGCGCCCCCTACAGGGTTACTGAAAGCTTCCTGCAGTCAGGGAGAGGCAGCAGGGGTGAGGACACGGGGTGTGTGTTAGATTAATATAACATTAGTGCGAACTTTTTTTTTTTTTCAAATATAAACCATTCATTTCATTTTCAAATATAAACCATTCATTTCAGATCACACGGCTTGAAAGATGGAAAAAACAAGAATGGAGGAAAGAAAGAAAGACAGAAAAACACTCCAGCAAACGTCGGGGGAAAACCAATAACTCAATGCGTGGGTGCACAAACTTTTGCATCTTAATAGATAAAGAGACTGTGTGTGTTTGTGCATGTGTGTGGGTGTGTGAGAGATTATATGCTGTGTATGTGTGTGTGTGTGTGTGTGTGTGTGTAAGCTGAGCTCTGAGTCTCTGTGTCAGTGCAGTTTTGTAGCCTCATGTTCTTCTAAGTGCTGTGTGTGTTCCAGCTGATTTGTGAATAACGCAGTTCCAGGTTCCTCTCCGCCTTTCCCCCTCTCTTCCTCTCCTCGGCTCCTCCTCGCGGCCACTGGGAATAGTGGGATCGATGCGTTTGCTTCGCTCCACTTCCTGTCACTTCGTGTCTGCTTCCCCGGGGCGGGGAATGTCACACGCTTCCTGAACACTTCGCGCTACACGTTTGCATGCTCATCTGGGGACTCTGAGCCGGGTGTCAACATGGAGAGGGCAGGACCCCACTCAGATCAGAGGTAGATCAGACGCAGATCAGACGCAGCTCTGTCAGTGAGGACGCATGACACTGTGAGGTCATATTACATCACTCCGCTGGACACGGTACTGGAGCTGATTAGTTTCCTAAAACTGCATGTTTCTGAGTGTATTCCTCTCACACCACACCACTCTCTTTCTCTCTCTCTGCACAATGTCACGCGCTCCTCCCTCGATCTGACAAACCCTTCCCTCGTTCCTCCTCCATCTGATGACCTTCAGATCACCTCACTGGGACGGACGAAGAGATAACGAGGAGAACGAGGAGACGAGGATGAACTCAGACCATGTGGTTGCATGGAAGTGTGTACACACACACGCACACACACACACACACACACACACACGCACACACACAGTGTATTTACAAGAGTGTAGTTTTGAAATTTGCCATGTGATCATGTGAAAATCATGTGAAGGAGCTCTGAACCTGGAGTTCAAGAAAACAAATAACATTGTGCACTAAAAAGATGACATGTAATGATAAATAGAGATGATCATAAAAAATAATGAAATATGAAAAAATTATACGTGCAAATAAACAATTTTTGAATCCTATCTGAATCATAATCCTTTGAATCATAATCTGTAAAATAACTTAATTATGTAAAAATCATACAAACAAAAATCATATTATTATTGAAATTAATATACATGTAAAAAATAAATCATTATTGTGAAAGAAATTCACATTTATAAGAAAATAGTGCCTTAACTGCAAAAGATATAATCACTTAAAAACATAAGAACACAAACTGTTTGAGTGAATAAAACCTCTAAGCTTTATCTCTAATAAAGAATCGTCTGAAACACAAGACGTGAAGCTGAAGTGACGTAACGAAGGCTAGAGGGCGCTGTCTTCCATGACGGACAGGGCCGGATTCATCGAGTCTCGTTACCTCAGTTCAAGTTAATGAGATAGTTCTGGAGAGCTGACATTTCCAAGATTAGATCAGAACCACATCTGTGTCCAGCTGCAGACGACTGCAACTCCAAAACAGCTTGGTTATAGGGAAGTCCAAGACGTGATCACAAATGAATATTTATAAAGCATATATACACGTATGAGAAGACAAAACTTAACGCTGAGAATTTAAGAGATATTAGCTATTAGCAAGGTGGCACGATGGCTTAGTGGCTAGCGCTGTCACCATGCACCTCCAGGGTCCGGGTTCGAGTCCCGCCTCGGGTCTATGTGAGTCGAGTTTGCATGTTCTCTCTGTACTTAGTGGGTTTAAGTCTAAAGACATGCAAATTAGTGTAATAAGTGCCGTTCCTGAAGTTCCTGTAGTGTGTGATTGAGCAAGTGAATTTGTTTATGTGTGAGTGGACTGCAATGGATTGGCACCCTGTCCAGCGTCCTGGGATAGGAGCCAGGCTCCCCTGGCCCTGATATACAGGATAAAGCGGTTGAGTTGTCCAACTTTACCACTGTCCAATTAAAACAGAAATGAACATATTTACAGCTGGTACAAAAATGGTTTTAGGCTCCATAGCAAGATTTCCCGTAGCTCCAGATCCCCCATGACCCTGCATACAGGACACAGCAATATAGACGATGAGTGTGTGAAAGGGGTTAAATGTCCGGTACAAGAATGATAGCAGTAGTAGTGATGTAATGGATTTCGTAAGGACTTGGTACGGCTTTCCTGGAGATCCAGGAGTCCAAAATGTGAGTTTTCAGATAATGGAGTTCCCAGAGCTCCAGGCGTCATTCGAACCATATGAAATGACGAGGACGAGGTCCAGGAGCTTCATCGGGAGCATTCATGCTGACGAAAAAAAAAAATAAAATCAAAGGTCAAAGGTCAGAGATCTGCGTAGCAGTCGAGGCTCAGTCTGTGACATCACCAACTGAGCGTGACCTTTCCATCAGAGTCCATGAAGGAAACCTACCCTTGTCTTATATTGAGCAGAAACACACCATACCACAGGTGACGTCCATCCCTGAAGACCCGGCGCCGAGGAACGCTCGATAGCTTATCATCAACTGGCCTTTGAGTAATTAGACAGCTGGAGAAGTGTGTGTGTGTGTGTGTGTCACACAATCGCGCACACACACACACACACTCGGCTCCCACAGGTGGCTCATGAAATAAAAAAGGAGAAGAAAAAAAATAATAGCCGTGCTGCTTTAATGTCATGTTTTTCTTGAGCAAATAAAAGAAGCAGCGTGTTCATAAGTGTGTGATGTGCGGAGAGAGCCGCCGCACTGGGCTCCGGCCTCGTGATGAATAACTTTAATTGACCAAATTGTTCCCACATTATCAGCGCGCAATCAGGGCCGTGCGTGCGCACAAACGCACATTTAAGTAGCCATAGGACGAGGGCCAGGAATGATTTGATTCAATAACGCAGCACAGCGTGCCTTGCCGCGCCAAATAATCCTCTTAAACTCACTGCATGAGTGGAGCAAAGAGTGTGGCACAACACACACACACATACTTTTATGGGTTTTCTTATATCTTTCAACAATATATCTTCACAGAAGGTTTCTCCACTAGATGTTGGAGCATGTACAGTATGTGTGGATTTCTGCTCATTCCCACATTCTATAGGAGCATTACTGAGAGCAGGCATGTGGTGGAGGCTCCAGCTGATGGTTCATTGGGGGTGAGTTCAGTCAGGGCTCTGACACTTGAGTTCTTCCTTTCCAACACACCTCACATCAGCGTTTTCACATCAGGGCCCGGGATCGTTTCTGAGAACACTTGACCCCGAAGTCTGGTTAATTTTCATTGTGAGCACTATTGTACCACACTCGGGAACCGTGCCCGAGTCTGCTGGAAAACGTAGTTTCAAGAACGATACAGTGTACATGGGCACGAACTGAATCAGATATGGTAGTACCTGAGAACGGAAGTTCATCACTGTTTAGACATCAATCTCTTCTGAACTCCATGTGTTCACGTAGCACATGCCAATCTCACCCTCTGACCTACACAGCCGTAGCTGATACATACTGCATACTGCCACCTGCTGTATTGGAGAGTGTAAATATGCAAGCGTGCCCGAGAATGGAGAGTAAAAATTATGTGAATGCTGGCCTGCGAAGGGAGCAGTGAGGGAGAGAAATCGTTCCTGGGCACGGTACGAATCAGTTGTGCCCGAAGTGAAACCTGCTCATGGGGGCTTACTCCAAGACCCTTCAACTGCTCAACTTCACCTGAAGTGAAGTCACCAGAAGATCAGCATTTTCGCTCACTGACAACATATCCAGTGAGGTTGTAATGGGGATTTCAACATGATTAAAAAAAAAAACATTCTTCAGGCTTTGGTTGTTTCTTGGCACAGACAGGAGAAGCACATGCTCCCAGCAGGAACCATAACACTGTTATATGGTTGGCACTATTTTGCGAAGTTGTCCACCATGAAACACAACAAGGGATGTTTTAGAGCGACTTTGATAACATTACATATGGATAATGTTTTTTATATATATATAAAAAACATTTTTTTCCCGATTTTCTCCCCTAATTTAATCGTGTCCAATTCCTCCCAGTCACTAGGTCGTCACCAACCATTTTTTTTCGAACTGCTTGCTCACGCACCGTTGGGGGCGGCGTAACACACTCGGAGGAACAGCGCTATCCGCT
>JAQMYG010000038.1:6226284-6244019 GCA_030014215.1 Clariallabes teugelsi | reverse complement strand
ATATATACACACACACACACACACACACACACACACACACACACACACACACACACACACACACAGAAACAGTCCTTACACAAAAACAGCTGTGTCTGAAATATGACTATGCTGTTAATGTTTTTGCATGTCTGTGATGGTCTTAAGATCATGTGTGTGTGTGGTCAAGTGCATTTACACAGCACCACCCTTGATGATGTTTATTCTTACAGTCGGCAATCAGGACACATAGCGGAGGTCCAACCTTCATTTTGCTTCCTGTCACATGCTCTGTGTTTGAGTGTGTGTGTGTGTGTGTGTCTGTGTGTGTGTGTGCATGGAGCACATGGCTAATGCTTCTCTCTTTTACTGGCAGTATGTCTATAATGCGTGTTATCACATTAAGCAAAGAGTACATTATCTTATTCCCTCACACACACACACACACACACACACACACATGCACACACACTTATATATCTATTATAAGCAGTGTTAGTTGATATGGTTATATTAGAGTTCAACATCAGCACGTATCTACGGCTCTTATGTTAAAGCAAAAATTTAACATTAAAATTTAAATTTAAATTTAAGCATGCTCAATTGTTAGCCGTTAGCCTCGATTAATCGTTAGTGCCATTAGCCTTAACTAGCGAGGCTCACACACTGAACACGACTCTGTTTTCTGTTCTGGGGACGAGAAGTGGATTTTATTTTTCTGGCTGAACTCCTTTAAGATCTGGGGAAAGAAAAGTAAATCACTGTTTTTTGCATGAAAATGTTTGGCCCAAGCGCCAAAACACACGAGCGAACATCGCGTCCACCTTCTCGTCAGTTCGTCAGTTCTCCTTCCAGCTGAGCAAATCCCCTAAATCCTCCAGGGATCGTTTTTCCCTCCCACCTTTTCACTTCAACAGCGACGGAGGGAGTAATCGCTATTGTGTGAGATGGGGACACGCACATTATTCTAAATGATCACACACACACACACACACACACACACACACACACACACACACACACACACACAAAAAGAGGTCGTAGTGCAGCCAAGGAGCAAATCACGAGCACATGTTGATGCACCTTTGTAAAGCCGTGCCAAGCCGAGGCTGCAGAGGAGAGATGGGAAAATGATAAAAGACGGCGGAGCAGTGCAGGAGGTTCTCACACACACACAATGTTTCTCACACACACCCCCAACGCCTGCAAGATTCACACACACTCACACACCTCACACACCTCACATCTGTCTCACAGACCCAGTCATGACCTCATACGCATCACACACATCACACACGTCCCCAAAACACATGATTTTTAACAAAGTGGCAGGAATTGTGTTATTAGACTGGTAAAGTTTAGTGATTTTACAGGTGTAAAGTGGGTGGAGCTAATTGCAGGTCACAATTGAGTAAGTTGGCAATGCCAACATTGCTTGTCTCACCCAGTCTGCTTTAACCTAAAGCGGGTTGTTACTACTTAAATAAAATTTAGCCGATCAGAACGAGATTCATTAAACATAAAAGTTAAGTTAAAGATTGTGCGAAAGCTAATCGGAATATTGTGTGGAAGTTCTGTTTTAGGTGTTGAGTGTTGGACAAAAAGCTGGCAGTGAAGTTTGTTCATTAAAAAATGTAACCACACCCATATGTTATGCTTATTACAAAACAAATTGTATATATGGTGGTTCGCTATTCTGCACACTTGATCAACACAGCAGACAGGGAACGAACCAGCGCACAGGTTTGAGAATAAAGTTCAGAGCAGATGATGATGATGATGATGAGGAATGTGAGTAAGGATAAAAGCCGTGTGGAGTTTACAGAGCAGCACATGGTGAAAATCTTCAGTCCCCCCCCCCCCCCCTTTCTTTACTTTGCTGGTAAAATGAAAACAGCCTCGTCCATCCCACCACAGATATCCATCCCTCCCGTTTTCTCTTTCTTTCCCTCTCCAGGGATCGGGGAAAGTCATTTACGGTCGTTTTTCATCGGCGAGGTCTGGACACACTCATCTTCTCGTCTCTCTTCACTCCAACACGACCTGCGAGGGCTGCAGCTCATAACTAAAGTTGAATAGTAAGAAAAAAAGGCAAAAAAAAAAAGAAAGAAAGAAAACTGGCTCGTCCAAGTTTTAATTAAAAAAACAAAAAATAAAAAATATTAAAAAAAATATATATATGTAAAAAACAGTACAAGTTTTCTTATTGAGTCTGAAGTACAACTTAAAGCTGTTGAATGAAAGCTGACCTGTTAGCGAGTAAAAATCATTAACTTTGCTAGCCTGGAGAATGAAATCTAACAAACAAACCTATAAATGAATTAAAGCTAATATAGAAAGTGAAAGGTTTAGCAAGTGAAAGCTAATCTGAGAGAAATTAAACTTAATAACTGAAAGCTTACCTAACAAATAAAATGAAAGCTAATCTAGCGACTAAAAACCAAGCTAACTACTTACAGCTAGCCTAGCAAGACAAACCAATGCGTTTAAAATTATTTATAAGATCTGACACTGTTTGCAAAGTTAGTTGAGTTAACGAATCGAAATAACTTGATTATCGTAATGTTAAGCGACGTATGCTCAAGCTCGCATGAGGCTGTATGGCAATTTGACTTTTTTTTTTTTCTCGTCTTCATCCTCATCTGACTGGCTAATCACAACTGCTTCCTAACACACGTTTTCATCAAAGCTTGCGTCATTTAGGAAAATATTTGCGCTAAGTCCGTTGGCCCTTGTGTGTGACCTTGTGCAGATGTCTGGGCCGTGGTATGATGTCATATTTCTCTAATAAGGAATTGTTTGTTTTCTTTGTTTGTACATCTACACTGATTATCACGGAGATGAAAGACTAGGAATTTTTATAGATTTAGAAGCACAGACTTCGGAGCAAGGGGACTAAGTAGTGTGTGCTGGAGAAGGAGTTTATGGTCACTGTGCTGTGTTGTGTAGAAAGGTCGTGTCTTTTCCTTTGGATGGACGTCTGGTCTCTCGCCGGACCCTCAGATCGAGTCTCTGGTGAGCCTCTTTCAGAAGTCATGGCTCGAGGCGCCGGGCTTTGGAAAAGGCTCGCCGCGTCCCTGCTAAATTATTCAGAGGTGGAAAACATAAAAAAAGAGAAGGGAGACTACTGAGGAAGCGGAGGGTTCAAGCCCGGCTCAGATCACAGGGGGACTCCTGCTTAACCCGCCTTGAAGTAGTGAATACAGTGATACTGGGCTCTTTGTTGGGGTCTAGGATGCGAGAAAAGATCCGCGGATCAATACGGGAGCCTTGCTGCGGGTCCGCGGGGAGCCAAGTGCTCGCTGATCAGAGCGCTTCCCAGGCCTGGAGTGGACACACTGAAATGGCTACACAACATAACACAATATCAACACAACAATACACACATGTACTCTTAACTCCAAAACCCAATGGCACAGAAACACTGCATGAATGATGCACAACTTAATTGACATTATGCATATGCTAATTGTTTTGGATCATATTTGCATATGCTAAAATTGAAAATTGTTCTTTATTTCAGTGCACCCCCCCCCCCCACTTACTGAGTGTTTTATTCCTGTTTTATGACAACAGCATTTATTAAAGCAAACTTTTATCCTTTTATGATTACCTTTAACTGTTATAGCAGCTATGAACACACAGTTAGCTTTTGTCTTTCAAAGCACTGATACTGGAGACTCCTTACAGGAAATTTGATACACACGTTTTTTTTTTTATTGTTTCCTGTTCCTTTGAATGAGCTGTTGCTATAGCAATACTAAAGCTTCAGAATGAGCCCATTATTGTTAATATAAACCTGCACCACTATATGAGCTGCTGTTATAGAAAATGAATCAACCCCCTCTGACCAATCAGAGAGCAGACCTCATCAATTAATCATTTTTTTAAAAGTAACATTTGTATAATTTTTGTTAGGTTTAATAACTTTTTTTTAATTATTATTTGGTGCACTATCACGATCTGTGGCTCTGCCCCTACATGTGCATATTCATATTATCTTTCTGATTTGAAACAAATCCTGACAGTTTGCACACCAACCTAATGAACACACCTGACACAACAGCACATTCGCTACGATGTATATTTCCCCCTTAACGATACGATCATACAACTCGTCGCTCTAATTGCATAATTGCCGTCTTTGTTCTTGCTGACACAAAGCTGGATCATCGCTCTCTTCCGCTACAGCTCCCCTCGCTGATCGTTTACAAGCCCACGGTGCCATTACGGGGGCCGTCGAGAGATAAATACCCCCGTCACCGGCTCCATTTCGGGGGTGACACGGTGGCACGCACGCTCGAATAGATAGCACACACGCTTACGACTTACAGCAGTGTAATTATTCCATAATTGTCATTAACCTCACAGACAGCGATTCAGAGGTGTCCTGTACGGGACTGCAGTGACAAGCTAATCCGTCTTAGCGCCGGGGGACGCGTGGGGGGCAGTAATGAGGTTTCTAAGGGAAACTGAGAGGCGGCAAGGAGGGAAGGGGGCAGGGGCAGAAAGGGGGAGTGTTTCATATAAAAAAAGCCACATTAAGCTAATTGGGAGACGAGTTCCTCTAAACAAAGAGCTTCTAACAGCAGGTGAAAGAGTCACACTGACATCTGTAGCGTGTGCTACGAATAGAGAGTGAGAAAAATAAAGTTTTAGAGCTGGACAGCAAGGATACACTTTATATGTTTAATTTATTTTTAATGAATTCAGTGCTGGAATTTTTTTTTTTTTTTTTTTTTTGCCTCAAGAAAATAATGACACAAAGAGTCCTATCTTTGATTTGACTTGTTTGATCTTTTATCTGAAGTGGCTGGATGGTTAAAAGATATTATCTCCTATTATCTCATTTTATCCTCTCATCTCATTTTATCTTCTCACATCAAACTGCCTCAATTTTATCTTTCCACATCACCTCATCTCATTTATCCTCTCTTATCCTCTTATCAATATCCTCTCTTTTGGAATCTCATCTCAATTTAACTTGTTCTATCTTCTCATATCATCTCATCTCGTTTTCTCATTGTTTCATATGACATTATCGCAGTTCATTTTATGTTCTCATATCATCTCATTTTATTTCACATTATTTTAATTCCCTTTTATCATCACGTGCCATCTAATTTATCCTCTCTTATGATCTCTCATCTCACTCTATCTCAATCTATCTCATTGTCTCATTTCACTCTATCTTTTTACATCATCTCATTTGTGATCTCATCTCATGTGATCTCATTTCAACTCTTTATCTTCTCACATCATCTCATTTTATCTCACATTATCTTCATTTCCTTTTTCCCTTCTCACCTCAGCCCATTTTATCTCATTCTATCTTCTCACATTATCTTTATTCTCTTTTAACTTCTCACATCATCTCAACCCATTTTATCGTCTCCCATCTTTTTCACGCCATCTTATCATCTCATTTTTACATTTCCTGAAACAAATATCTACACAGTGTTCTTCTTCTTAGATTTAAAAATGTGTTCCTAGAGAAACCTAGAAGAGCAGATATGAAATCATGAAAAGACTGTAAATAATGATAAACGTTTTGGCGCTGGTGTGGGGGTGTAGAAATCTAATATAGGCTTCGTGTTGAGTTTGGTGTTTGGTCCTGTTCCAGATTAAACATTTGAAATGAAGGGAAGTCGCGATATTGAGAAGTTCCTAAAATGTAACCAAAAGCACATGATGTTTCTCTAGCGAGCGAGAAACTCCAGTCGGCCTTGATTGCATGGTGCGTGTGCTCACGCGAGCTCGGGTTTCTGCAAGTCTCATAGATCTGGAAAAGCGGATATGTGTGTGTGTGTGTATGTGTGTGTGACCTGTGTCGTGACAGCTGGCCGCCCTCAGAGCCTCAGACCAAACTGTTGCAGCCAAAAACCCGTCGCCTCGTCCACTGGGCTCTGAAAGGCATACGCGATAAGCTCCTAAGTGATGCTTGGCCGTGTTGGGTTTGTTTAAAAAGCACGCCACGGTCACCGGCTCTAAATGCAATGTAAATAAGTCAGCATTAAAATAACGACATTCCTTTCCTGTGTGTGGACGCCGGGTTTCCGAGAAACCGTTCCCGAGTGTTTAACTCTATCGTAGCTCGTCCGGTTGTGTGTTTACAGCTTTACCACTGTAACTATTATTTCCTGATGATCTCCAGCTATCTTCTCCTTACCTCATTCTAGACCTTCCTGATAGAAACACACCTTCACAATCTCCACCTCTCCATTTATCACACTTTCTTCGTTTTAGCCAAACCAGAATGCCTTCTCTGAGAAATAAAAATATTATATACTTTATAGATATAAACATTAAGTTCACGTCAGCACGGTTATTACTTATACTCAGTAAACAGGCTAATACTGACAAAAGCTAGTGGTAAGTAAAAAAAGTACTTCTGGCACCTTGTTAGCATGAACTTTATTTTTAAATCCTCTTCATTTAACAGTGCTGAACTCAAACAAAGCTCATGTCCTTACAAATAGTATCACTGTGTGATTTTACTTTTATTTATTTTAACTCAAAATGCTATGAAGTTTTCTAGTTTCGGCTAGTTTCAGCATTTCTTATACATTTAACTTATTCTTTTTATTGTTTTTAAATAAAATGATAATTATTAGTTAGATTTGACTACTGATTAAATGATCATTATTAATATACACAGCCTTTATCTGTTTAAACACAAATTTACAACGGATTTTCCATGCTTGTACCCTCAGAAGGCTAGGTATTACTAAGCTAGTCATGACAGGACACCTCCAGATGTTAGCTTTACTCCACTCCACTAGCAGCTATAAACTGCATAAACTGATTTTAAAAGTTTTTTTCCCCCACAATGTTAAGGCTTTTAGCTTAAAAACGACAAAACAAACAGATTTTGTATGACACCAATACTAATTTACTGCAATATCAGTGTATTCCTATTTGTAATACTGTGGCTAGCAATGAAGGAATGGCAGCAGTTAGCATCAAAACTTTAATTTCTGTCTTTTTATTTAATTGTTTTAAATTCTGTGCTTCATCTTCTTCATATGCATATGATGATTTCTTGAAAAGGCAGCAATGTTTGTATGTTAAATGAAAAGAAATATGGAGAGAGCTTATTTTGAAGACGCTAATGTAGCTAATAACACGCTAGTTATGAATGAAAGCCTGCTGTTAGCATTGCAGCCTTTTTTTCACACTCCTTTATTAATTTTAATCCTTTTTTTTTTTTAATTAGTAGATGTTTGCTAATGTGGATTAGAAAACTTGAAAAAAAAAAGTGGTAAAAAATACCAAAGTATCAGTTAGCATAAAAAAATAGCTTCCTTTAGCATGTGTGTCTTTTTAAATGCTAGTTTCTGATCTTTTGAGTTAAAAATCAGCCCTGAACACACACCATTCTCCTCTCATGACCCTTATGGAGTTTTAACTCGGGACTGTGTGTGTGTGTGTGTGTATGTGTGTGTGTGTGTGTGTGTTAATCTTTTCGCTCAGCGCGTAATAGCAGACCGAGTGCTGATAGCAGCAGAGTCGGAGTGATGAACGAGTGTGTGATCTCTGATTAGGATCAGCCTGCTTAGAGCTGCTCTCCAGCTGTGGACACACACGCATACGCATGCACACACACACACACACACACACACATGCACACATACACACTATAATAGCTCCTCAAAGCCTATTTACACAATAACGCAAATACAGAGAATTAGCACTAGTGCAGATGTTGTCATTCTTTATTGCTGTGTGTCCTTTTTGGGAGCTTCCTTGCTGTGGGTGTCTATGTGTGTATGTGAGAATGAGATAGAGATAGAGAGAAAAAGGGACCTATGACACAATACAGGGACTATAACAGATAAACCATTAAATTAATTTCCACTGTGGTTATTTCTAAGCTTTTAAAATTATTTTTATTTAAAAATTCACTTTTTAATTTTTGGTCCAACAGTATTTATTTATTTATTTATTTTTTGTAATTTCTTTCCTATTCTTCCTTTCAATTAAATGATATGGAAAGTAAGACACCATGAGCGGACACCGCAGTATAACATAATAGTGCGGAGGCTGGAATGTAAAGTCTTACCTCGGGGCTAAACTCACATACTCGCACATGGAATGAAAGCATAAAAAGTTTTTTTAATGTATATTTAACACACAAACCCCCTGTGACCGTCAGCCGTCGATGTGCCGTCTCCCAAGAATCCATCTTCTTTTTTTCCCCTTTATATTCCCTTTCCTCTCTCTCTCTCTCTCTCTCTTTCTCTCTCTGTCTGTTTTTCCTCCTGAGTTCTCCATCTCTCTTTCAACATTTATTCCCAGCTCACCTTAAAGACTCCATTTTTTATATATTTTTTTATTTCACAGCTCTTAAACTCCTCGTTGCCATTTATCATTTATGGGTCCTAGCGGGAACGACCAGACGGCTCTCGCGTCGTGTCTAATCGTTGTCAGAGCGAGCGTCACTCCCTTGATGTCACCTTTCTCTGGGACTTTGGGAGTCTCGGAGGCCCTTAGCAGCATAAACTGGATCATTTATGAGATCTCTCTCTCTCTCTCTCTCTCCTTGTCTTTGTGCCTCTTGCATGCCCACTCGTAGCAGCACAGCGGGATCGCAGTAGCACACTTATTGCATCGTAGCTTTTATGGCCGGTTCAATACACCAGGAGTTTAAAACACTTCCAGTGAGGGCCAGAAGTCTGAATACCAGAAACCCGGGTTTTATGACATCACTTTTTCTTTTGTTGATAATATATATTGATTCTATTAGTGAGAGATAACAAATTTGGACAAAAACAAAAACCTACATATAAACTCAAACCTTCATCGAATAAACATGCAGTGTTTGCCATCTGCGTCCTCCAGAGAGCCGATAAGGATTTAAAATGCGATGTTGCTGCATTAGGGGCAGAAAAAAGGGCAAAGAAATTAAATAAATACATAAATAAATATATAATTATATATATATATATATATATATATATATATATAAATGGTTATATTTTTTGTGCATCTCATCGCAGTTCCACTCCTGACCGCAAATCTAGAGATTCAACGCTGCCAAGATTCTTTTCCCAGAGTCCCTTGCTATGTCTTAGCGTCTGACAGTGGCCAAATGTGCAAAACTCGAACCGTCTTATTTTTCAGCGGTTAATAACACCACCTCCTAAAACGGCAGCCAAGGACAGAGAGAGAGACAGAAAGGGAGAGAGGGAAAAAAGAGAGCGAGAGAGAAATCTTCCTAGAAGTGGTGCTTATTCTTCCTCCCGGAGCAATAACGCTTTCTCAACATGGAAACTTCTTTCCCACGCTTCTAGCGCAGCGAAAGAAAATCCGAGGCCTGTTTGGGATCTGTCCACTTTTTTTTTTCTTTACACTACATCGCTGCTCGCCTCGTTGCCCCCTCCCCACCACCACCACCACATCTACGAAGGCAAAATGCTATCTCTTATACATATATTTTTTTTATCCTTTCCCATTTGACACCAAAATATTCCCTTCATTAATATTTAATCTGACGCAAGACGTGCGTCCTTTAAACTCCATTAACATAAAGCTCGGTAAATACTCATGCTCGAACCCTCGCTAATGAATGTAATGCAGGATTGCTGTCACCTCCAAGGCTTCTTCAAAGACATGCTTAAATAAACATGAGATTCCTTATTTTTATGTTCAACATCGCTTACTCTGAGAATTTTTTTTTATTTATTTATTTTTCTTTCTGACCAATTCCACCCCACCTTTCCCAAAATAGGAGACATATTTAAAATGATAAAACAGGAAATAAGTGAAAATGAAGTGAAAATATTTCATGCAGAGGTGGTGTCATTAAGTTTTTTTTTTAACTGTCACCTGTCTGTGTGGGTGCGTGTGTGTGTGTGTGTGTGTGGTCTTTTTGCTCACTCCCCTTCTGTTCCTAAGTAAGAAATTTTAAATGAATGTGAAAATGTTTTATGCAAAATAATGCACTAAGTGAAGTGGAATGAAAGATACAATGATAAAACAATGACAGAAGGATGATATCATTAACATTTTTTGTTTGTCATCTGATAAAAACAGCCAATATGTCAATGTCATATTAAAATCATTCAGCGAGTTTATGGAGCTGTGTCTGCTTTGCCTCATCATGCTTTAAATGCTGAGCTGCTCAGACAGTGTCTTTAAACTTTACAGTACAATAAATTAGGGACAAAAGAAATCACGTTTTGTTTCTTGCTTTTTAACATTTTTCTTTCATGGCTTGCGTTTAAGAAAGTATAAAGTACAAACCATTATTTAAAAAAAATAATCTCATATATTCATCAGTATTTTGTTAAAAGCGTTTACATTTTAAACAGGTTCACGTGAACATTCGCCTGGTTGCTTAAACTAAGACGAGACGAACTGCTGCTGAAATTCAGAGTAAACCCCCCCCATTATCGGTCTCTGCAGTCGCTCCAGGGGAATTTCTTCTTGCTAACAAATTTTCGCCCTTTTCCTCCTCCTTAGACTGCCGTTTTATGCAGAATCAATAATTTTTTTTGTGTGTGTTTGTCTTTTTCTCCCCTCTCTCTTCCTTTGATATGGCCTCTAGGATGCTGCAGGCAAGGTGCTGGACCGCTGGACCATCATGTCCCGTGAAGAGGAGATCATTACCCTGCAGCAGTTTCTACGCTTCGGAGAGACCAAGTCCATCGTGGAGCTCATGGCAATCCAAGAGAAGGAAGGCCAAGCGATCACGGTGCCCTCATCAAAGGCCGACTCCGGAATCCGGACTTTTATCGAAAGCAACAACCGCACTCGCAGCCCTGGCCTTCTTACACACTTGGAAAATAGCAGCCCGTCTAGTATCCATCATTTTGAAAACATCCCAAACAGTCTGGCTTTTCTGCTGCCCTTTCAGTACATCAATCCGGTCTCTGCGCCCATGTTGGGGCTGCCCCCAAACGGGCTGAACTTGGACCAAGCAGCTCTGAGGCTCCGAGAGCCAAATTTGTCCAATCAGAGTGAACCAGTAGAAAGCAGTGAATCTGAAGTGTCCCTATCTCCTTTCCGAAACAGCCATAGTCCAAACCGTGGCACCATAGGGTCCATTCCCAATTCCATTGAGCCCAAGACAGAACCTAATGGATCATCACCCATCACAACAACCCCATCCACACAGCAAGTACAACAACAGCAAACGCAGCAGCAACAGCAGCAGCCCCAGTCCAATGCCATAAATGACCACCACTTTGTGAAAAATGAGCAATCAAAGAACCTTCACTCTTCGTTCTCTTCCAAGATGCACCGCATGCGTCGCATGGGTACTCCGTCGCGCAAAGGTCGGGTCTGCTGCAATGCCTGCGGCAAGACCTTCTACGACAAGGGCACTCTCAAGATTCACTATAATGCTGTACATCTGAAGATCAAGCATCGTTGCACAATTGAGGGATGCAACATGGTCTTCAGCTCACTGCGTAGCCGAAATCGCCACAGCGCCAATCCCAACCCTCGCCTCCACATGCCCATGCTGAGAAACAACCGAGATAAAGACCTCATTCGCTCCACTTCCGGATCGGCCACCCCGGTCATTTCTAGCACTAAGAGTGGATTCACTCTAACAAGTCCTGGACGGCCACCGCTAGGCTTTGCAACTCCTCCTCTTGATCCAATGATGCAGTCCCCTCTGCAAAGTCCTCTGGTCTTCCCATCCCTGAAATCAGTCCAACCGGTACAGCCCATCCCACCTTTCTACCGTAACTTGCTTTCCCCTGCTGACATTGTGAGTCCACCGGTGTCCCTTCCTACCAGTCCGATTTTACCCACTACCACCAATAGCACCTCCATCATGGATCAGCATCAACAGATCCTAGCTGCCAGCTCCAACAACAGCCACTTACCCGAGACAGGAACTTTATCTCACCACCTTTCCACCAACTCATGTGCCCCAGATCCCATCACTATCGACCCAACACCCAAGAAAAAGCCTCGCAAGTCTAGCATGCCTGTCAAGATCGAGAAAGATCGAGAGGTGCCGGAGGATTACGACGACAAAGACGATGATGATGATGATGACAGTTGCCATCATCGTCATCCTGCATCTCACCTCCACAATAACATCAATGGAAATTGCAACAATAACAACAACAGCAGTAGCGGGCATCAATCACCTTCTCAGGATGAGATGACGGAAGGAACCAGTGAGCTGCGCTGCATGGACAGCTTCACCTCCGAGGACCAGGACCACGAACGTGACTTCGAGAATGAGTCCGAGACTTCTGAGTCCAAGATGTTCTACCGCGATGAGCCGATGGATGCTGAAGACCATCGCCACACCTCCAGAAGAAACACAGACAAACAAAAGGATGATGGAGAAGAAGACGGACACATCCATAAAGAGATCGAAGAAAAGAGGTGCTCTTCGCCTTCCCTACATCAACCAGTCATCAAAATCAAAGAAGAACACAACGATCCTACCTATGACATGTTCTGCATGGGCCAGTATAACTTGTATAATGGCGGAATGGCCGCTGCAGCTGCAGCAGCTGCGAGTATGGCTGCCTTGCACGAGAGCTTCATCTCTTCCATGGGCTATGGCTCAAGTTCACCGAAATTTCACTCCCAGTCTCCAGAGGGCGATCTCTGCTCCAGCCCCGACCCTAAAATCTGCTACGTCTGCAAGAAGAGCTTCAAGAGCTCCTACAGTGTCAAACTGCACTACAAAAATGTGCACCTAAAAGAGATGCATGTCTGCACGGTGGCCGGATGCAACGCTGCTTTCCCTTCCCGACGAAGCCGAGACAGGTGAGACTTTTCTTCTACTCGTACCTCAGACTGCACATTTAAGAATTCTCAAAGCTCAGAGGAATTTGTTAGATGCTGTCCTATTCCTCCTGCTAATGACTTGCTTATTATTTATGTAATTAAATCTGTAGGCACTCACACTTACCTCACATAGCTTACAGGTAAGTTAGTCCCATCATGACCTATTTTCTCATTAGATCAAAGTTAATTGCTTCACATGAGGTCCCAATTTTATCTTCATCTCCGACTCGCAGGGGGTGGGAGAATAATTATTATCCCGCTAATGACGTGGGAACTGCTACTCCATGTGCTATGCGTTGCCTGTCATGCTAACGTGCCGAATTACCGTGGTGTCAGTTCACGCTTATTTAATGCACCGAGGGTTTGGGGTACTCGAGACTGCTCACCTGTCATGCAGGTAAGCTCGCATTTATTAGCAGAGGCTGCGACCTGTCAAGCCGCCGCATTCATTAACACGTTTCGTGCAAAGTCTGCAACACGTTCCTCACCACACAGACCTCAGAATATACCTGTGCTAACGGGCAGGTAGAGGTGTTGAAGTCCAAGGTCAGGCACAAGCAGAATTTGGTGGCATATTTTCAAGATAAAGCTAAATTAAAATATATCCCAAGGTGGTACTGTCGAGTGTTTTCATATTTTCAATTGTGTAAAATACAGTCAAGATATACAACATCTTGTATGTCTTTACTTAGAAAGCCTAAAAGACAATTTTAAGCTATATCTATAACAACTATAAATCAAGTAAATTGTACTAAATGTATCTTGCAACGTAGTACCCTCAAGCACACATCTTAGGCTGGAGAGCGTAGAAGATACATGTATAAATATTTTTTAAAACAAGGGTACTTATACAGTATGTACCTTTTAATGGGATACCATTAAAGACATTCAAAAGGATGTGTTCTACAAACAAAGGGTACTAAACTGTACCCTTTTAGTTTTAGTACGGTACTGTCAAGCATCTTAATCATGTGGCATAAAACTAGTATACTACCATATTTGTACCTTTCAGTGTAGTACCCTCGAGAGTAGATCTTCCATACCTTGATGTAGAAGGACCACGGAAGGTGCTATATGTTTTTTCCCTGATGTTTAAAAATTTGCACTTGAAAGTGTGCAGGTTCGCCGAAGAAAGCGGACAAAGAAAGAGGTTAATGATACACTTCCGGATTAGAAATTGAGTACTCTTAGAGTTTCACTTCTTCCTGGAGCACTTTAGGAAAATTTGTTTCAACGTCACAGACTCTCTCCCCCGTTCAGGAAAAAAAATTAATGCTCTGCAGTTTTTCTCTGCTAAAAGATCTGTGTGTGTGTGTGTGTGTGTGCGTGTGTATGTGTGAAAACTTAGAGGGAAGGAAAGAAACTCGCTTGTACGCAGAGAGAGAGAGAGAGAGACGAGGACGTGCCTCTCTTCTCGGCTTCTCGGGTGACAAGTGACGGTTTTATTTAGATAATAAAGACCGAGAGGTTGTTTTGCGCGCGAGTGTGCGTGAGCATGTGCTGAGCGTGTCCTCCCCCGCTTTACTGTAATTTGCAAACAAGAGACTCTCCGAGGTGCTCAGTTGTTCTATCCGCCTCCCTCCCTCTCTATCTCCTGCTCTCCCTCGCTCCATCCATCTCTCCGACGCAATCTTTTATTAAGTTCCTGAGTGCGGTGGCATCTGTTCCCAGAGCTGTTCGCTCATTAGTACACTGTAAACAGCGCCGGCGACTCCGGAACAGACGAGACGCGGACGGAGGGATGAACGAGTGCTTATTGTGCTGCAGATGTGTGTGTGTGTGTGTGTGTGTGTGTGTATGACAGGTTTCCATAACATGCTGCTTTCGACAAGGCCGAAGGGAGCCGGCGCCCCGAGGCAGAGCAGACCTGATGTCTCGTTCGCAAGAATGAAGAGGCGCGCAAATAGGGCACACACACACACACACACACACACACACACAATGACAGATGCGCTGAAACTCAGTAAGGAGTAGATCATCTGCATACAAACGTGTAAAGGATAACTGACACTTTTACACATTGCTTTTAGCGTCAAATAATTTTCCTGCAGGGAAAAAATTGTAGCAAAGCCAGAGCTCTTTAGATTAGCGCATAAAGTTTAGCTATAAGATGTTTACGCTGGCTCAAATTAGCTGAGAGCCTGTTAACAAAGATGCTCGTTTTAACAAGCTAATCTTTTAGCTCGCTTAAAATTATCTTTAATTTCATAACCCTGAGCTAATGAAATCTTTTTTTTTTTTTTAAAACATTTTATCTATTATTTAACTCTATTATTACCATAAACCTACTTCATACAGTTGGTTAGCATGTTTGACAAAATGATTATCATAAATTTGGAGATTCATAAATCCTTAATAATAATAATAATAATAATAATAATAATCATCATCATCATCATCATCATCTCAGAATATTCCCAGTCCTGATTTTGTCCATTCCTTGGATGACCTTCATCTGCCTTTAAATTCAAATCAATGAAGCGTCATATTTTGCGATTTTCTTCGCTTATGGAAACACTTATGCAGCGCAGAAAGGCATTAGCGTAAACACACAGGAGATTTTCCTGCCAGCTGCCCCGAGGAGGCGGAAAAGGGGAGCTACTGTGATCACCAGAACATCCACGAGAACTCATTAACTTATTTAACAACCACACAATCCCCGACTCTAACATCACCTCGCGTGGCTTCATGATGTCCAGTATATCACATCATACTTAAACATGCATTCAGGTGCTCACTTCTTCTTCTTCTTCTGCGCTCTCTCTCTTCTCTCGGCCAGTCGGAGTCGAGGTGCGTGTGACGGTTCAGCTGCTGCAGCGCTGCCTGAAAATTCCCCTTAAATGCTTAAACATATGGTCAGGAGAAAACAGGGCAGGAAAGGACACTCGCGTTTTTTGTGTGTGTGTGTGTGTGAGTGTGTGTGTTTTTCCCTGGATGTGACCGCACTGCCCTAAAAGCACACACTATTGTTTCCATATTTTTTGGCCGGTGGATTCTCCGTGGCATCTGGGAGGCATTATAAAGCTGCTGTTCCTGAGGACTGAGAGGTATTAAAGCAGCAGAGAGGTATCCAGAGGAATCTAACGGTTTACGTGGCCAACACACACACACACACACACACACACACACACACACATACACACATGCTAAACACTTCAGGCTGCTGTACAATTCTCAAAAGGTGCCTTTCACATATAACTCATAACTATTACATGTACCTTATAATTTAACTATAATGTAATATATTTGAGCATTTATAAAGCCATGTAATAACTATAAATATTATATTATATTTTATAAATTGTAAACTTCACATACAACATTTAAGCTAGTTTCATAGACCATTTATGTTAGTTATATTAAATAAATATACAGTTCTTAATATTTGTATTTAAATCCATTCAGCAGACGCATTTAAAACCTGTCATGGATTATTTAAGATAAAATGGTGCAAAATATTATATATACAATTATATATTAATAAATTCTGTTTCTAAAAACACTTGTACACCGTCATTTGACCATCACACGTCCCAAAAACCGAACTGGTGCCGTATACAATAATCTGCCTTTATAATAATAATAATAATAATTATTATTATTATTATTATTATTATTATTATAACATTTATTGTCAGATAAAAGAGATGTAAATCTATCATACACACACTCACACACCTCCACACAATATCACCTGCGCTTTTACGCTTTTATTAGTTTTCAAATATCAGCTGAAAAAAAATTATAAAACAAGCTGAACGAATATTATTTAAACATTTACTTGGATGTGTAATGTTTATTATGTCTAATAATATTAATTTGTAAATTAATAAATTAAGATTAATAAATCCGTACAGCAAACATGTCATGTCAGATATTATTAAAAAATACAGAATCCTAATGATTATCTTTTTTTTTTTTTTTAAACTTACCCTAAAATATTCTATTTATTTTCTATTTTTAATAATGTTTTACACAGCAGTGTGTGTGTGTGTGTGTGTGTGTGTGCTTTATAAGGACATGATTTGGACACTAATCTAAAACAACAAAAAGAAACAAAAAGGATATGAGTATTTATAGATTTATTTTATAACATAAATTAATATCACAGATCATCCTACAGCAGTGTAAATAATTATCTATACATTTATTTATTAATATTTATTGACCTCCGACACACCTGCATTTTAGTAGCGCTGGGTTTAAAGTTGCACTCGACTTAGACTCTGAATAAATCTGTAATCATTTTAACAGCCAAGCGTTTAAACATAGATTTAAATATTTATTTAGTTCAGACTGTTTGTATAACATGACAAATTCCTTTAAAGATAAAGGTTTTAGACAGTAATAAACAAAACCTGAAGTCTTGTCAATATGCATATTTTTCCTGAACACTTCTAAAAGGCACATTTAGTGATTAATTTCTTAGTCATGTGACTAGTGCTCATTATAATATTTAAGTACTATGTCACTTGACTAGGGCTGATTATAATGTTTAAGAACTTTGTCATGTGACTAGGGTTCATTATAATTTTTCAAATACTGAGCCTTGTGACCAGGGCTCATGATAATATTTAAATATACTTAGTCATTGGGACTTATTATAATATTTAAGTGCTTAGGCATGTGACTAGGGCTCGTTATAATATTTAAATACAGTGGAACCTCGGATTACGAGCATAATTCGTTCCGGAAGCGGGCTCGTATTCCAAAACATTCGTAAACCAAATTTAATTTTCCCATAGGAAATAATGGAAACAGCCCAAAAAAATAAATACATAAAAAGAATTACCACAAAATATAAAGTAAAAATAAAACAAATTAACCTGCACTTTACCATTAAAAAAAAGTTTTAAAAAAATCCCGACAGATAAGTGTTTTCGTTTGTGCACGCAGGCGCTATGTGTGTGTGTGTGTGTGTGTGTGTAATGTGCGTGCACACACACACACACACACATTAACGGAGAGACCGTTTTTAAAACCGTTTAAAAATT
>JAQMYG010000038.1:6214214-6226184 GCA_030014215.1 Clariallabes teugelsi | reverse complement strand
GTGCTCGTAAACCAAGACAATGCTCGTTTTCCAAGTCAAAATGTATTAAAAATCTTTGCTCGTCTTGCGGAACACTCATAAACCGCGTTACTCGTAATCCGAGGTTCCACTGTACTTACTCTTGTGACTAGGGTTCATTAGAAAAGTACTTTGTCTTGTGACTAGGGCTCATTATGCTATTTAAGTGCTTAGTCACGTGACTTGGGCTTGATACAATATTTATGTACTTAGTCACGTGTCTAGGGCTCGCTATAATATTTAAGTACTTAGTCACATGATTGGGGCTCATTATAATATTTGATTCAGAAACACATCTATCATAGAGCACCAAAAGAAAGAGACGTAATCGAACAGTAAGACAAAATGTATTAAGGCCACTGAACATTAAAGTCTACACGGGACAACAGTTTGGAAGATGACGAGAAATCATATGAATTTTCTACACTTTGCATGAATTTGCATAACTTAATATTCATGAAAATGCCACAACTTATTCACATTTCATAACAAGAATTAACTAGATTAAACTACTGGAAGTCTGCCTCGAAAAAACATGGATTTTATATTTGTAATTTTTATGTGAAAAATTTTAAATATAAACATTATAAGATATAAACAACCCAAGTATTGAATGTACATTGATCTTATAAATAAAATCTATTTTATTTCTATATTCTAAGACGACGACGACTAATTCCACCTCACACACCTGTACACGATAACACGTGTGAAAGGTATTACACAGTGACTACAGGAATGCAGATGCTGCAGATGTTTACATTTAGGATTATATTATAGTAATAAATCCACTACATTTTTTTATTTTCATGTTATTTTTATTTATAAATGAAGGGGGGGGGGGAATCTGGAGAATTCTCATTTCAAACCTGAAAAAGTGTGCCTTTATATTATATTATATTATATTATATTATATTATATTATATTATATTATATTATATTATATTATACATGCTGACGATGTGATGTAAGCTCAAGTCTAAAGTCTACGTGTGCGTGCGTAACATATAGGCTAGGTAATGAAATGTAATGTAGTGTAATGCAACACTACGGTGTGACACGTTTTTATTGCCCCCCCAACCCCACCCCACCCCCGCGCGTGTGTACAATGATTGCATATTTACAGTATTCACAGCGCGCGCCAGCAATCATGGCCCTTATTATCCTCGTTAATCACGTTTTACTCCAAAACAAAAACACACAGACCCTCTGTGTGTGCGCGCGCGCGTGTGTGAGAGGGAGAGAGTGAGCGAGAGAGTGCGCGCGTGTGGGTGTGAACGCGTGAGGCACTGTCACTTATTTATTTTTGCTCTCGTGCGTTCTTGCTGTCACCGGTCCGGTGACCCTGCAGATCCCTGCTGTGTGTGTGTGTGTGTGTGTGTGCTCATCCACTAATGTTCGGTCCCGCAGTCTCGTGCGAGTGCGCGCGAAAGAGTGAAGGTTAATTATATTTCTGCGATCCTCCTCCTCCTCCATTTAAAGCCTCTGGCGATGAGCAGGGAGAGAGCAGCTGTGGTGCGTGTGCGCGCGCGCACGCTCGCGCGAACGCTCGCTCACACACACACGTGCGCATAGCTTTGCAAGCCTCTGCACTAGTTCTATCACTAATGCCATAATAATAATAATAATAAGAATAATACGGGTCTGTATGATGATGGTGTGTAAGTAAGCGTGTGATAACATTGCATGCCATTTGAGCTGTATGTGCACAACATTTTTAAATAATAATAATAATAATTATAATCATAATAATAGTTTTTATCATACCCCATCTCATCATCACTTCATACTAAGTGTGTGTGTGTGTGTGTGTGTGAGTGAAAAGTGTGTTTATTCAAGACAAAAGTGATTAATGATGCACGGCCCACAACACCATGTCCACTAATGTGCTCAAGAAAGAAACAAACAAACCCAAAAACACTACACTAAGTACATCATCATCATCTTCATCATCATCATGGGGTTAATATGACTCTCGCCTCCCACGTCTCTTCCTTCTTTTGTATCCCGAGTCATTTAGTGAGCGAGGGACCAGCAGCGGGCCGTCACTACGTAAAGATGATTAACGTTCCCCGGGACGAGACGCATTAAGTGACGCGCTCTTACTCTCACTCCTCCTCTCTTCCTCCTCTTCCTCTCTCCCGGCTTGGAAATGTCCTCTCTTGAGACACCGCCTCCATCTTTTGGGCTGAGATGAGCCTGTCAGTTTGGTTTGGCTGCCACATTAGCGGTTGAGAGAGGGAGCGAGGGATGAGACGGACGAGTTTGAGAGATGGAGGGGAGGAGACGGTCGTGGCCTGGAACAGAGTTGTAGAGGAAATGAGGGAAAGACTAATGCTGATGGAGGAAAGGCGACTTCGGAGATGCTAACAGATGCACACACAAACACTTTTAAACTAAAAAATATATATATCACAATGAAATGAAAACATGAATGTTTTGTGTTGATCTATAATGTGTGTGTGTGTGTGTATGTGTGTATGTGTGGTCTTCAAATGCTAGTTAGCCACTGCAGGAGAGCTTATGAGCAGTGTGAGGGTGTGGTTATGCTAATATGCACGTAAGAGATATGCTAATGAGGGTCCCGCCGATTAGAGCAACATCAACAGCATCATGTCAGAAACCTTTAAAAATCTCAATTAAAATTTTTTTAAAATTACGTCAGTTAATAAACTAATAATGATTTGATATTGTTATTGTAAAAAAAATATATGATTTGTAAAAATAAAAAATAATTAAGGAAAAATCTATATTTTATCCACTAGATATTGTTTGCTTATATGATATTCCAGTTCCAGAGTGATAAGTCTCACAAACACACCCACACACACACACACACACACACACACACACACACACACACACACACCGCGCTAGGCACGCTACTCAGGCCTGTGTGTGTGTGTGTGTGTGTGTGCTGAATGCTGAGGTTGCTCTGGTGCCCGGCGGCGGCCCTCGTTTGCTCTGCACTACAGAAAGGGTCCCTGTGTTGAATGTATTTGTGCTTCTTGCAGGAGAGGGTCGGATAGGGAGGTAAATAATTAAAGGGACCCTTTTTGACCGCATCAACCACGGCACTGCTGGTAAGCTCTTCCTCCACACTGCGCAACTTCCATCTCTCAGTCACGCCTTCACCAGCGCCACCATCTCAGACCCCTAATGCATGGACCCCCCCCCCTGATCCCCCCCACCCCTCGACCAGCCCCGCCCTCAAACCCTCTGCAGATTGAGTTCTTATCCTTTTTCAGTTACATTCAGTTCCAGAGTTTTATAACGGACTGCACGGCAATGCACATGCTAATGATTTATTACCCTTTATTTTCATTTAACCCCTCTCTCCCTCTCTCTCTTTATGAATGTCTTTCTGTCTCACTTCCTTTTCCTGCCTGTGTCTCTCTTTCTTTCTGTCTTTTCCTTTCTGTCTATCTGTCTTGTTTTCTCTCTCTGTCTCTATGTTGTATTTTATCACTGCCTCTCTTTGTCACCATCTCTCTCTGTCTTTTCCTCTCTTTCTGTCTTTCCCTTTCTTACTATCTGTCTGTCTCTCTCTGTCTGTCTTAGATTCTGTCTCTCTCTATGTTTTTATCTCTGCCTCTTTTAAAATAAAGCTTTTATCTCTTTGTCACCATCTGTCTCTTGCTGTTTTTCTCTCTGTCTCTCCCCTTGTCCATCTCTGTCTCTTTCTTTGTCTTTTGATATTTCCGTATCCCTGTCTCTCTCTGTCTTTTCCTTTGTTTTATTCCTTGTTTTTCTTCATATTTTCCCCTCTCTCTCTCTCTCTCTCTCTCTCTCTCTCACTCTGTCTTTTTTTTCATATATCCATATCTCTGTCATTCTCTGAATTACTCTTTCTGTTTCTCTTGTCTCATTTTTTTCATTGTTATTCTCTCTCTCTCTCTCTCTTTCTCTCTCTTTCTCTGTCTCTCTCTGTCTCTCTCTCAGTGAGACAGATCGATCGTCGTCGTGCTCTGTGCTGCTGTTTTTTGTCTTTAAGTGGATTTGTGACACTGCGCTGTGTGATCTGACATCGCTCCTGACTCGATTTGACTCGATGGCACTGCGTGTCATGTGATCCTCCACCAAGGGGGCGTCAGGGAGACAAAGGCCATTTTTATTAAAGCGAGCACTAACACGAAACGCTGCGTCTCGATCAGGCCACCTCCAGGCACTGGAGTTGATGCGCTAATGCTGTCCGAGTCGGCGCTAATACGCTATCAGGTTCCCCTCGATTATCGCATTACCGCGCCTCAAATCAATTGATAAACTCCCATTCAATGTGCTGGAGTATTTAATCGAGTCAAGAGTCAATTGGATTTGCGCAGACGTGCTGACAGCGGCTAAACGTGTTAGCGAGTGGCTCTCTGAGCTAGCGCCACTGCACTCAGCTCTCTGCCTAACCGGGTTAGCCTGCCTTAGCCTTCTCTCGCAGCGCAAGGAAACGTGATACTCTGAAACCTGTGCCGCTAGCCGTGGGTTAGGACACGATTAGCAGTGATGTGCTGTGAAACGGTTGTTACGGTTAGCGACTAATTAATCACCGCTAAAACCAGTCTTGTGGGATGGATGACGTTAGCAATAGTGAGGATTAGCATTAGCATTGGTGTTAGCTGATTGCACATTACTGATGCAATGCAATTTAAACAATCCTACATTTACAGCATTAGCACTGGTTTCGGCGCTCTTATAGATGAGTGTAATCACAAGTGAACTCCATTCTTTCCCCCTTTTCTTTAATTAAGTTTAGAATCTGCTAAAAACCTTTTTTATTTTGTGTTTCTTCTTGCTTTGTTATTTATTAGAGCTGCTACATCATCATAGTCTTGCATACAGTTAAATATGAATGAAGAGTATGAGTATTTTATTTATTTATGTTTGTTTGTTTGTTTGTTGCACGGCAGGCACAGCTCCAACATCAACCTCCACCGCAAACTTCTGACCAAAGAACTGGACGACTTTGTCCTCGACCCCCAGCTCATTCCGCTGGCCCGGGACATGCACGCCGAGTTAGCGGCCAAAATCTACTCCGGACACCGGCACGAGGACCCCATGTCCCCCATAGGCAATGGTTACCGCGGCGACGGTGATTATGCGGCACTGGACCTGAGCACGGCGTCAAGCATCCACTCAAGCGGCAGCGTCCTGTCGTCACAAGATTCGGATGAAGCCAGCGACGAAGGCGTGCTCCTGGACGAGCTGGACATTAGCGAGGGAGAGGAAGTGGGGGCCGGGTTAGGTGAGGGGGCGGGGCTGGCGACATCCGACCCCGCCTCCTCGCCGTTGGCAGGTGCTAACGGTGGCATCCTGTGCACCATCTGCCACAAAATGTACAGCAACAAAGGGACACTGCGTGTGCACTACAAAACTGTTCACCTGCGCGAGATGCACAAATGCAAAGTGCCTGGGTGCAACATGATGTTCTCGTCCGTCCGCAGCCGGAACCGACACAGCCAGAACCCCAACCTGCACAAAAACGCACCCTTCATCAACATGGTTGACTAGCCCCGCCTCCCGTTCCTCACAGACACGCCCATTTATCAACACACTCCACCCACTGTCCCTGCATTTCAGTGTCAAAATGTGTCAAAGGTCGGTCCTTTTACCTGACGATCAGACGATAAACCTCGTACGTTTCACGTCAGTGTTCCCTTTTTTTCTTCTTTGGGAGAATCTGGATTGGACGTTTCTCCAAGGGCGATTCTATTCTTGGTTTGCTTGATTCCAAAATGGTCGCCCTTTCGATTTTTCTTTTTCCTTTTGTTTTTATTTCTTTTGCGTCCAACTCCATAGACGTTCCTCAGACTCTTTATGTGTGACTGTTGCCTGCAGAAAAACGGTATTACTGAAAAAATAATAATAATAATAATAAGAGAAAAAAAACGTCTCCATGTTGTATTTGTGTAACGATAGCTTTACGAAAAGAAAAAAAAAGAATCCCGTACATACCTAAAGCATGAACACTTTCAATTTGTAAATAATGTCCTGAGAGGCTTTTTGGTGTAAAACAATTGTATTGATGGTCGCTTGCTCTTTTATTTTATTTTCTCTTTTATTAATTCTTTTTCTTTAGCTCTTTATTTTTTTTTCCCTTTATGTTACAGGTCGATCTTTCAGCTCAAAGTGTAGGTGACAAGAGGTAGCATTTTACTAGCTTGATTCATTTATATTAACGTCAAAAATAGAAAGAAATAAAAGGAAAAATTTACCCAGGAACTAAAAAAAAATGAAAAAAGGTATTGTGACTCGTTTTGCTTAACAACGTGTGAGATATGCCGACGGAGCTGGCATGCTTTCAGGCTCCTAAACGACTCCTTTTTCATGTTTCTTTTTCTTTCATTTAAAAAAAAAAATAGTAAAACGTTGAATTTTTTTTGCACTTTGCTTCTATATTGAGCGGGATGTGTAATCTTGTTACAAAGAAAAACACTTTGCAGTGTTTAGGATAGTTATGGCCAGGAGGGAAAATTAAATAAAAAAATGTAACTTTACAGAAATGTACCAGTTTTGCACTTGTGTTTAGTAAAAAAAATTAAATAAAATAATTTTTTTAAATAATCTCTGACGACCTCAAACCCGTGAACGTATTTAAACGGCATTTCGGCTGCAGGATTTCTGATCAGCTGTTACTTCAAGTCAATGTAACGTATTAACCCGAGAACTAGCTCCCTGATTCCCTGAATAAAGCCTGCATGTGCTGTGTTTATCCACTAGGGGGCGTATGCTGAAACCCAGGTGTACCCTATATCGTACTGTATATCACAAATCCTCAACACGCACAATATTGTTATTATGAATTTAAGTATTCGCTCCATTTCACCGTTACAGGTGGTGTGTTTGTAGTCAGGGTGTATTTTCCAGATATAATGTTTCGTAATTCCACCATAAACATTACATAATTATCATGAAATATAACCTTAACGACGGCTCAAGTTTACACAATAATTCAAGCAGAATGATAAGTTTTGTTTTAATAACAATTGCAATTTCTGTTCATTCTGTTGTTTTTTCCATAAAAAGGAGGTGGGGTTTAGCTTAACTTCAATCAGCCAATCACAAACTGAGCTCCATGACCTCACTGTCGCATTGACTATCTTCACTTCATTGCCCTTGATCATCCGCGTTAACGCCAGCTAGCATAATGTGAACCAGCCATGTTTTCTAGCAAGTAGTTAGTGGTTAGCTAAACCAGGGCGGCCCTTAAGTTCCCTTTGTTAGAGTCACACTCTCTTGCCATTATGTTTGAGCAATTTAAATAAACCAGATAAAGTAGCCAGGCTTAGCCTAGCTAACGTAAAATTACAAGTGGCTATGTGATGTTAACTAGCCAGGCTCATCTGCTAACAAGTTACTTAAATCTGACATAGAGGCAACAAGATACAGTATTGAGGCAGCGAAACAAAGAGGCAGTGAGGCAACTAGGCAGCAAGACAGAGAGTCAGAGAGGCAATAAGACAGCAAGACAGTGAGACAGCGAGCTTCATAGGGATCATTAAATCTGAGTCGGCGCACACCGGAGGCAGGAGCAGTGCGTCCGCTCTGATCTGTCTAATAACTTGCTTGTCACTTCGTTACGTTCAGAGACGGTGAACGCTGCTGACATGCTCGTGTCACACACACATCCGACCCCCTCCCACCTCTTCCCCTCTCTCTCTCTCTCTCTCTCTCTCTGGCTCCCTCTCTCCTGGAGTGTTTGGGGTTCCGCAGGGACAGGGGTAATAACGCACGCTTAAGTTCCCCGTCACCCCGAGTACCAGGAGGTGTAATTGCCTGTTTATCCGATGCGAAGGGAAAAATTGAGCATCGAAAGCCAGCGTCTTCTCCAGAGTCGCATTTTCTCTCTCTGCTGACAGCTGTCTCTCTCTCTCTCACTCTCTCTCTGTCTCTCACGCACACACACACATACACATACACACACTCACACTGCATTAACAGGCCGATGAGATGACAGCAGCAGGAGGACTTGTTAACCTCCGGTGATGGACGAGACAGAAAGAAAGCCTGCGTCTACCGTCCTTTCTATTTTTCTCTTACATTTCTCTTTAAAAAATGCTTTCTTTCTTTCTTTCTTTTACTTCTTTTTTGTTTTCTTTCTGACACTATTTTCTTATACTATTTCTTTTCTTTCTGATTTCTCCTTTTGTCTTTTCTGTTTGTTTTCTTTGCTTCACTTATATCTTACAATCTTTTATTTCCTTTTTAAGTTTTCCTTTTGACTAGTTTTCTTTAATACTTCCCTTTCTTCCGTTTCTCATATTCTTTTATTTAATTCTTACTCTTATGGATTCTTTATTTTTCGTATCTTCTTTCTTTCTTCTTTACTTTTTCCTTTCTCAAACTTTTGCTGTTATTTCTTCATTCTTTTCCTTTCTTATCTTTCCATCTTCTGTTGTTTTTTTCCCTTAACTTCCTCATTTTTCATAATCCTTTCTTTGCTTTTAACTGGCTTTCTTTATTCTCCTCGTGCTCTCTCTGTGCTGAAGGAGACAGCAAGCCTGGCTAGTCATGTTTTAGTGAGATGGAGGAACAGGGAGAGGGAGACTCTGATTAACGTCCAGAATAAACCAGGATTTTAGTTTCCTGGTTCTGTTCACAATTTGGGGAAAAAAATGTTTTAGACGTTAGCAGACAGTGAAGACTGAAATGTACCGATTCTGAAACACAGTCTGGAGAGGAACTGTCTCGGCACAGATACACGCACGCACGCACACTCACACACACACTCACACACACACACACACATACACAGTGTTTCCGAGGTTGTGGATGAGCGAAAGCTCTTTGGCTAAGCCGGCAGTTCTGATGCTAAATGAGCTGCGGAGTCGGTGCTGACACAGAGAAAGGGGAAAAAGGGAACAGACTCAGCACGAGGGGAAAAAAAAGAAATGGAGTAAAAGAGAGAGAGAGAAAGAGAGAGAGAGAGAGACAAACGTTACATGACATATTACAAATAACATCATATTGTAATTCTTCAGTTGAAGTTTTCCTTCTCTATGTTAAAATTTTCTACTGAATTAAAAAAATTTTTACATTCAGTAAAAATGTAAATTCTCAGAATTTATCATCGTTAGAAAACAGCAAATATTCCAGACAAAGTCTCTGAAAAGTGAACTGTCATGGAACGGATCACAATTCTGATGTTGTGTCCCATCGCTCACCGCTACTCGCAATTTGTTCTTGTTTTAAAAGGTCAGGAAGTTAGCAATACATTATCTTAAAAGTCCGAATAAAAAAGCATTAAAGAAGCAGATGAGCCGCAAACAAAGTCCGAGTTTCATCGGAGTGAAATGTAGCCGATCAGCTCATGCAAGGAAATAAAAACATTGCTAAAGTTTTCACAAAGTGTTTATTTTTCAAAGGAGGGGGAAAGACGACCGTTGTGGTCGTAAAATGAAAAAAAAAAAAAAAAAAGTACAACGGCTTTTGATCGCGTAAACAGACAGAACATCAGATATCTGTTAACACTTCAATCTGTAATTTTTTTTTAAGTAATAGTTTCTAGTTTTGGAAGTGCGTTGTGGGAGTGGCCTAAGAGGATTGGCCTCAGAGGGGTGGAGCAAATCTGCTAATTTTAAAGCAAGTGATTGTCAAAATGGCTGCTGAGAAAAATCGTGTCGTATACAAAGTTTTGTTCGTGTTTTTGTTGATCGATCAGATTTTGCGATAAAGGTGAAAACTTTCCATTTTGGGCAGAAATGCACCTTTAACTGCGTTTAGGCACAAATAAACATATTTGAAACAATATTTGATGTTTAAATCATGTGACACACCGTTCAGTTCCTGTTTCATCACATGTGTGTATAGAGAACAGTTTTTATTTAATAAAATACCATTTTATTTCTTTTTCTTAAGGACATGAAGCACACACATACTCCCAGCCTAAGTGACGTTTTAATATTTCATTAACACTTTGATTTGATGTTCTGAGACAAACTGAGCACTTAGAATAAAACTGCAGATGCAAAAACAGTGGGTCGAAAAATAAATGGAAAATTCATTACAAAAAAATTAATAAAAAATTCTAAGATTATTTAATCCTACACAGCATTTCCACCTTATGTAAGGTAAATAATAATAATAACAATAATAATAATAATTGAAGGTATTTGAGCGTAGTTTGTAAAATGAAAATAAAAAACAAGAAGAAATGAAAATCATAATTCAGTATTAATATTTACTCATTTTTGTCGACAGATATCTCGTAAGCTTGAACACCTTTTTTTGTGTGTGAATAACCCCTCCCCCCTATTTTTCTTTTCTCTTTTTCTTTTCTTTTTTTTTTTTGTGTTTAACCCCGCTGGCTTTGGGCCACGCTGTTCGCTGTGTTTCGTCTTGTTTCGTTTCGTGTTTATTCGCTTGGATTTTTGCACCGAGCTTCATGAATAGTGCATGGGCCCTGAACAGCGTTTTTCCATTAGGCACACTTGAGGAAGAAAAAAAATTAATGAATTAAAAAAAAAAAGAAATAAAATAAAGGTCCTGTTTGGTTTCTTTGTTCGAACTGATTTGCTTCTGCGTGTATCTTCTGTATCATAGCTGACTGTCGATGGTTTTTGCATTAAATGCATAAAGGGTTTCGGGATGTAAATGGAATTTTATTCATATTTTGTCCAAATACCTCTCTTGTAATTTGTATCAGAATTCTTGTACAATTTTTATATTAAAGATTTATCAGTCACTGGCACGCCGAGCTCCTGTTTCCTCCTCCAGAGTGTCCACGTCTCATCCTTCTTCTTTCTTCCCATCATTCTTTCTTTTCAGTTCAGTTGTTTATTTCCATCTTTTTCCTTCTTTGAGTTCTATATAGTGTTACAGTACATGGAAATACTGTATTTTACGCACCGCTTTTATAATAATGTACTTTAGATTTTGCCACAGCTTAATGCATGGATGGTTTTTTTGTTAGATGAGATGATGATGTCACGTGCAGGACGTGAGATTTCCTTTAATCTCACTGTAGGTCCCGCAGCAGCCTCCCTGAGAAGCCATCTTCTGGTTCTTGCATCCGTTTGTAAGGGACATCCAGGCGTAATGTCATTGCAGTGCTTCAGGTCCTCCTCGTGGACTATTTTGATGGACATACTGGTGCTAATGTAATGTTAGAAGTTCTTCTCCTGGTGGATTCCTTACACTTGCTTCGTAAACTCTCCAGGAGTCGAAAAAGAAACCAAGAAGATGTGAAGAAACTCGTGGAGAAACATCTGATCTATAATAAGAGTCAGGTCACCGGGTACATCTGTGTGATAAACACTTTGGAAGATAAATGTCACTGGTGCATTTGGAACCTTCCTTCATTTCTCTCACTTGCTCGCTCTTCCTCTTCTTTCTGTACCGTTCTAAACATGTTCCTCAGTCTGTTTCTCCATGTTATTTCATTCTGCTGCTCGGATTTCGAGCCGATTTTCTGACAGCCTGTCAGTCCTGGTGTGAGCCATGCACCTTGTCTCTCTTCGTTCTTCACCAAACTCTTTTTAATTTTGGCAACAAAAAAAAAGAGGAAAAAATGAAAAAGCTCCAAAGGAAACTGGACAATTCAGGGATTTTGACCGATCATGGCGTCACATGATGATTAATGCAAAAGCAAACAGCGAGCTAATGGGTCATGTGACCAGCTTTCATTTTATTACGGACAAACAGATCTGTGAAAGGCTTTAAAAAGAGACAAATAAAGATAATAAAATGTTCTCATAAAAACCTTTCAACGATGATAAATAATTTTTTTTTATGTTTTTATTTTTTGCGCTCTATTTCTTTACTACTTCATTATTATTTCTTTGTCTCGTTCTTTCAACCTTAAGTTTTCTTTATCGGCAATTTCTATACATCTTTACATTTTTTTGCTTCCTTTCATCTTTCTTCCCTTTTCCTCATCTTTTCCCACCTTTTTTTACACTTCTTCCTTTTCTTATTTTTCTTCTTTTTTCTATATGTATATCTATATATCTATATAAATATTAT
>JAQMYG010000038.1:6197961-6210856 GCA_030014215.1 Clariallabes teugelsi | reverse complement strand
CATTTTTGTGAAGCTGCTTTGAGACAATGACCATTGTTAAAAGCGCTATATGAATAAAATTGAATTGAATTGAATTGAATTAATGCCCTCAATAATTGGTCAGAGCTCCTTGAGCATGAATTAATGCATCAGTGCAACGCGGCATGAATGTGGCAAAGCATTATTGAATACCAGGTTGCTTTGACAGCAGCCTTCTGCTCGTCTGGATTGATGCCTGGTCAATCCAGCACATTAATATTACGATCAGCAAACCAGTTAGTGGTAGTTCTTGCACTGTGGGCAGGTGATAAATCCTGCTGGAAAAGGAAATCAGCATCTCCATATACAGTAGCTTGTCAAGGAAGCATGAAGAGCTCTAAAATCTCCTGTGGAAACTTCAAATAACTTGGATTCTGTGCCTCTTTATGATGACTCTTCCATGCCTCGTCACTCTTCTTCTAGACCCTGGGATGTTGATTTCCAAATGAGAAAAAACAGCACTCTGGACCAGTGAGCAATGGTCCAGTTCTTTTTGTCCTTAGCCCAGGTAAAACACTTATGATGTTGTCTCTATTTGATACTTGATACTAGGAATGCAACAGTTGTAGCTCTTTTACTGCAGATGTCAGTGTGTGGTGGCTCTTGCTGCACTGACTCCAGCCCCACTTCACTCCTTATGAATTTCCCCCAAGTTCTTCAATTTGCTTTGCTTGATAATATTCTTAAAGCTGTAGTCATTCCTACCATATTTTTCCTTTCCTGTCAACTTTTCATGACCATGCTTCAATACAGAACTCTGTGAACAGCCAACTTTTTCAACGATCACCTTCTGTGGCTTACCCTCCTTGTGGAGGGTGACGATGATCGTCTTCTGGACAACTGCCAAGTCAGCAGTCTTCCCCATGCGTGTACTGAACTAAACTGGGAGACGCACGATATTTATATTGTGTGAATAGTAATTTACTCAAACTCTACATGAAACACATGAATAAATTCTAGATAAATTCTAATATTTTGAGATAATGGATTTTTGACTTTCATGAGCTGTATGTGGTAATCGTCAAAATAAAAATGTGTTGGCTTGGAAGATCTTGTTTGACATTTGATGAATCAAAAATATATAGGAGTTTTACTTTTGAAGTAAAATTACAAATAAAATGAACTTTTTCAAGATACTTAAAGATTTGTGTTTAAAAATTCTCTAGTATTTTTTATAGGTTTGTGATTTTAGACTTGTATTTCTAGAAATTCTAGAAAAGAGACAATATAAGATATTAAGTGCTTCCTGGAGTGTCTTTAATTGTAAAAAAAAAAAAAAAAAGCGCAAAACACAACACATGCGACAGGATAAAACACCATCTTTTTAGTTCAGACTGGACAGTGTATTACCTAAAGTAAATACCTGAACTGCTGCTCGGTTTATAGACCAGACGTGTCTAGATGCTTGGACACGTGTCTGGCTAGATGGATGGATTTAGACTGAAATCTGAGAGATACTCCGAGAATAATTACATCACCGACCTCTATGTGAAAAACTAATTCAGTCTAACTAGGACTGTGAGAGCGGTGTGACATCATCTGGTGACTTCTAGCAACTTATTGAGTATATTTTCGTGATTTAATGCTGAAAAGGGCTCAACGCTGACCCAGTACTAAACTAAAGGAACAAGAAGCGGACACCAGTGATGTCTCGGCCGATCGATCACATTTTTTTTGCAGGGGGAAAATTGTGCGCAGGTTATTTTTGTCTAAAGGTGGAGGGAGGGAGGGAGGGAGAGAGAAGGGGGCGTGGTCATCTTGACGAGCTAAGCGGATTGATTAATAGGCTCATTTGTATTATAGACTGCTTTAACCACTCGGGCAATACTCAACACGGTGACTCAATATGCTAATAAACTGAGTCCGAATTGAAGTGGAAGCAGTGGCAGAAGGAAAGACGGAGTTCAGGAGAGAACGGAGGGACATGAGGGGAGGGAAAGGAATGCTGAAGTCATCAGAAAGCTGTCCTTCCGTTCTGTAACAATCCCAATGAGATGGAAGTCCCTTTTAATTAAAGTGCAGCCAGATCAGTTAAGCAGATGGTTGCAGACGAATATGGGGAGGGAAAATAGGATGCGTAATGCTCCGAGCACTTATCGTCGCTGTTTCCTCACCGGCGGCCGGGACCGATAAACACTGCCGGGCCACGTTAATCAACCTCGGAACCTCTAAAGCCTCAGATAAGGACGGATTCGGGATCTGGGTAAATTAGCTGAGGATGTGGCGAGGACTCAAGGGCTGCACTCGCACCCCGACACTCAGGGGCAATAACTCAGGATAATGAATTCTGTGTGAAAGTTTAAGGAGAGGAAAAAGGTCTTCTTAGGTGTTTTAGGTATTTGTGTGTGTGTGTTAGTATGTGTGTGTTTATCCCTCCTGCCCTCCTGTGGTTTGACCTCAGTGCCACCAGGACAAACACATGCTTATCAGTGATGAGGGGAAGAAAAAGAAAATGATGGAGCGGAACAGGTTCAAGTGTTCTTCACCCCCTTTAAAATCCAAGGAGGGGACATGGAGAGAGAGAGAGAGAGAGAGAGAGAGTATTAAGACAGATGGGGATATAAAGAAAGAAAGAGAGTCTGAGACGAGAGACAGGAAACAGAATAAATAGAGGAGAAGAAAAAGAGCGAGTGTGATGAAAAAATAGAATGATATAAAGAGACAGAGTGAGGGAAAAATGGGAAGAAAAAAGTCTTTCACTTCTAATCTCTCTCTCTCTCTCTCTCTCGCTTTTCCACATCTTCAGGACGGAAGAGTTTACACTTTTTAGAGGTTTCTCAGTAACATCACAAACTGCAACTCTTATATTTTTGGAAGAGAGAATAAGGAGAGACTCCAGAGGGAACGAGTGTTTATACACTAGCTGCGATAACGTTAGTCAGAACAGGAACTAACCTGACTTTGTAACTATAAATGGATAAAAGGTATGATGTATGGTTCTTTAATAAGTAGCATTTTAATTTTTGGTGGGTTACTGTGATGTAAGAGGAATAAAGCACTCTGTGTGTGCTGTTAGAGGAAAATACTTAACTAGAACAGTAACGGTGTGGTAACCGAAAGCGCTGTGTGATGCGTCTGTCCCGGCCGCTCTTATTCACAGACACAACGATTAGTAAAGGCGTTTATGTTTTTCTTGCTCACTGTACACATTTGTATCTCTAATAACATCAAACGCACACTGACACCGACACCACTTTTAACCAGATCACAGATCTGAAAGTGCTTTCTCCTCCCCAAAGTTTTGGCACCAGCACTATCACGGTGTGCTAAATCCAGCCTCTTTTCTGATCCCAGTGATATTAATCAGACCTAATCGTCCCGCCGCCAGAGCCTCAGCATGCCCAGACGCTCAAGCGCCTCCAGAAATGTCATTTCTGTCCCATTTATTATTCTCTCGTCCGAGCACTTAAGCTAACGGCTGATAAGAGCGCCTGAGTCCTGACGGGGAGGATTTCAGCACTGAAACTGAAAGAAAGGGAAAAATGCTGATAAGAGGGTACAGCTGGCCAGAACTTCTGTTTGCTCAAATCTTACATGATCCACGGAGCACGGGAGAGGCCGATTTTTCATTCAGACAATAACTGGGAATGTTTCTCTTGGCGAGCTGCTTGCTGGTTTTCTTTTTTTTTCTTTTTCTTCTTTTTTTTTGTCTTACAGAGCTTTTGTTCTCAATGTTTCACATCATGTGTGCTCAGCCTGTTATTAAGAAACGTTCATCAATCATGGACGTTTGATCTTTTTTTTTTTTTTTAACACATGCCAGAGTCTGAAACTGAATCATCGTTCGTCTGATTGCGAGTAAATCTGATCTGTGCATCTGTGAATTGATGATGATGATAATGATGATGGAGGACAAATGTAAGTTTTTTAAAAATACAATTCTTCCTTTTTTTTTCTTTTCATAACCTTTAAAGAAGCAAACACTGGTTTTATTTTATCCGGTGTCTTAACTGTAAATTAATTTTTCGTACTGTAACAGAAAGATTGCAGGTAGGTATATAAATGGTGTGTGTGTGTGTGTGTGTGTGTGTGTGTGTGTAAATAGCAGCTCTTATCTTGATCAGTATGATCAGCTGATATTGATCTTCAACGAATTGGAATTTTAACAAAATGCAAACAAAATGGTAACAGCTGTATGTTCTCATTTGAGGCCTGTCTAATTCATGTAGATAGATGATGCATTTCATTTTGAAATCTACTTCCTGTAAATAATAAATCCAACAGCATAACTGCATTTATACAACTTTTTATGCCCACTGTTTAATTTGGAGGAAGATCAACAGAGCTTAGGTTCTCTGGTGAACCTGATAGAATAATACTGAGTAGATTTCTCATTCCAGTATCAGTACCCATTGGTATCATGACCTCTGACCCTTACCATGCTGCTTTTCTTACATGTTACCCCTTTATTATAAAATGAACACCCGTGCAATATATTTAGACTGGCGTTAACGCATCTGGAATAATTTTTAACCTTTACAAAATGTTTCTCATCTAAAGCGAATGACAAATTATTGTTAAAAGCCCTGACTGGACTGTGACGTTCACCTCAATCACAGTGCTGATGTCAGGGCTAGGAATAGTTCATGAGTCATGTAATTGACTAGAATGTTCACTCAGTGTGTCCGTTATTCTGGACTAAAAAAACAAAAAAACAAACAAAAAAAACATTGAATTGAATTTGAATTAGTCTCACAATAAGATGATTCCCTCTTCCTCTTTCTCCTCTTCTTCCTCTTTTTTAGTTTACCCTATGAGGACACTGATATATCACCCCAAAAATAATAGAACCCTGATCAATTAACACTGTTTATCATGTGATAGCAACGAGGTGACTAAAAATTTAAACAATGCTGTATTATTTTCCATCAGAAGCATTAAAGCATTTCCTTTAGAAATTTTCTGCTTACCACGAATACAGATACCACAGATACCACGAAAGCCTGATAAGATCTTCTAGCAGGAATAGATCATATCTGTTAGAATGAATTTCAAAAAGGAACCATTAGGACTATTCTAAACAACCATAAACGAATAAATACCCATTTAGAACCAGTGGAAGTCTTTAATGGTTTGTATCAGAATCCTAAACGTTTTCATTCAGGACTTTCTTTCATGGCTAGATGATGACTAGCATCAGAGTGAATTCAAAATCCAAACAGCAGGACCATTACAGACCATCTAAAACATTCTATTCAATTCAATTTGATTTGTATAGCACTTTTAACAACTGTCATTGTCGCGAAGCAGCTTCACAGAATCAAAAGAAAAGAACCGATGTGTATGAAAATATGTATGAATATATGTGTGAGAAAATATGTATGAATAAAAATGATCAGATTGTTACTGATGAGCAAGCTGATGGTGACGGTGGCAAGGAAAACCTCCCTGAGATGGCAATAGGAAGAAACCTTGAGAGGAACCAGGCTCAACAGGGAACCCATCCTCATTTGGATGATAACGATCAAAGACTACATCATCAAGACTGTCTATTATAAACCATGATAAATCTCTAATGGTTTCCATCATAATCTAGAACTTTTTCACCAGAAACCTAAAGGAACCTTTGTCATGTGTAGATCATTACCATAAAATTGAAAGGAACCATTAGGACAACTGCTGAAACATCTCCAGAAACACATTAGAGTCTATTAAGAACCAATGATGTCCATTACATCATAGAAAGTCAGATTCCTGATGGTTTACAATCATGATGTTTTGGTGACCTGAACACTCTTAGAACCTTTATTGGGGGAACTTCCAAAACTTTGAAGTCTGTTGTCTACTGTTTTTAAAGTGTGTTTGTAAAAAAAAAAAAAAAAGGACAGTCTAGGAAAAAGGACAAAGTTAGAACCTCTGAGTTTGGAAGTGTTTAGTTTTGTCCAGATACATTTGGAAATTTCCATAATTTTCCATAATTTGTCTCTGTAACAGAAATATTTTTAAAAGGTTGACAGAAATATAAGAATGATGAGAAAAGAGCAGATGTAAAACACAGTTCCTTATGTTTATAATACAGCACAATAACTGTATTGTGTCCAAATGTTTTTTGGGAATTGCTGGACATTTCCAGGCCTTGTTCCTTGTTCCTCATTTTGAAAAACAGAGATATTTTTAAAGTTCATGAGAATTAGATAAATATTGAAATAATAGAAAGAGAACAGATGCAGAATCTCAGTGTGTACTGTATATCACAGGACATCTATACATTTCTCCAGGATGATTTTGGAATTTCTGGACTTTTCCACATAATAATACATCTTTTTTTTACATTTGTATTTATTACTGTACATTTGCATTTTTTGGAATAGATTATTCAATGTGAACAACCGCGCATACGGTTAAGATCTGAAAGTACATTAAGACTGGTGTTAACCCAAATGAAATTATTTTTAACCTGAACAAAATGTCTCACATCTAAAGCAAATGACTAATTATCCTTAAAAGCCCAGTGACATTACACATATTATTTTGTCTTATTTCCATGATAGATACTGTACAGTATATGATTTTTAAATTGCCACAAGTGTAAAAGAATAATAAAAGAAAAACAAAAGTGTGTTGTTGTGTCATTGATTTTATATCACAGGAAACATCTGGATTTCTTATCATACTGTACTTTTAAAACAAAGCTCAGTACAACAAATATGATTTGTTAATTTCCAAACATTAGTCTTCCAGCAAAAAAATAAAAAATAAAAATATTACAGGAACTAATGTGTTGCTTTCTTTTCTTTAGGCCAGAAAAGAAATCAACATATTATGTAAATGACTACTTTTCAGACACAAAAAAAAAAAAAACAGAAAGAAAGCTTCTGGGTTTTGCTGCATGAGAAAAGAAGCAGGTGCGACAAAGTCCTCAGAAGGCCTGTTACTGGTTCTGCAGGAGCTTCAGTAAAATTAAGCAGCTCATTTCCTTATAAAAATGCGTGGACTGTACCAAAGACTATATGTTAAGCAAAGGCTCATCACACACCAATTATTGACTTTGTTACATTAATTACTGTTTTCTTACTCTGTAAGGAACACATGAGCCTACATCACAAAACAACACGTGTCCTTCTGTTACAAACTGGGATAAGCAATATAAAAGATGAATAAAAAAGGGAGAACAAGACCAGATTTAGAATCTCATTGTCCTTAATCTACTGTATTTCACAGGACAACATTCACATGATTTTTAGATTAGTTTTGTGAATTTTGTTACTTTCCACAACTTGTTCCTCCTGGTGCAGTAATATGATTTTTAAAGGTTTATTTAAATCATCTGAGGTTATAATAAAGAAAGTAAATTCAAATCTGTTTAAAAAGTTTCTTGAGATTATAAAACAGGACAATATCCATATTTCTATCAAGATTGATTCCTGGATGTTTAAGCTTTTCCAGTCGTTTTCCCTCTTTTTCCATAACAGAAATACTTATTTTAAGGTTGTATTAATTCCACAAATTTGAGAAGAAGAAGAAAGCAAATGCAGAAACTCAGTGTTTTGTTACATCTTGATTTGTTGTAACACAGGACAATATACAGATTTTTGTCTGAACGGTTTTCGGAAATGTTACCCTCTTATTCCATAACAAACATATATAAGTGTTTCACAAATATGATAATAAAAAAATTGTTGAGTTCTTAATATTAATTATTTTAATGTGATGTGAATGTGACATAAAGGACAACAAAAGGAAAGAGAACAGATTTAGAAGCGCAGAGTCTATCCGAGTCTATCTGTGTCTGGAATTTCTGTACTTTTCCGTTCCGCGTTCCTTCTTCGTCATGTGTTTAAGGTCATGCGTGAACATGAACACGAAAGCTTTATTGTCATACTACAACTGTAATTATGTTTGTGCTCTGATGCATTTCCGCAATGTTCATTTCCAGCAAAGTTTTAGAAGTGTGTTGTTTTTTGATCCTGGTCGGAGCGGGAAAAGGTTATGGAAGGTAAAACAGATGTGTGTATGATGACAGCTGCTTGGAAACATGCGAGTGTATCACAGACACCGTGATGGCTTACACCTGAATTCCCCTCGTTCTCACACGAAGCATGTGGAACCCATCGGCCAGAGTCACACACAGCCGTGACGGCCTCAAAGGGCCGCTGAACACACCGCGGGCGAGACGTCGAAACGATGCCAACACACATACGCATACACACATGCTAGTGCGCAGACACACACACACACACACACGCACACACACACACAGCTGGCTTGGCTGCAGAAGAGCAGGATGAGAAGAGGAAAGGTGTGTTGTGCAACATGGGATCTGGAATAAGAGGTAACGTTTGAGCGTGTGTGTGTGTGTGTGTGTGTGTGTGTGTGTGTGAGGGAGAGAGAGAGAAAGTCCTGCTGTTAGAAAGACAAAACAGAATTATCATGAGTTAACCTAAATATAGCAGACTGTTTCCCTTATCTGTCTGTCTGTCTGTCTGTCTGTCTGTCTTTCTCTTCATGGTTTTATCTATCTATCTATCTATCTATCTATCTATCTATCTATCTATCCATCCATCCATCCATCCATCCATCTATCTAGTTACTGTATCTGTCAATCTGTATCTGTTCTAGGCTGATGTTAAAGTGTGAGACCTGAAACCTGAGTCTAGCTCATCTAGCTCTTGCTAATGCTAACAATGCGACGACCGCAGCTTTGACACGGCTAATGCGATGCCATCGTCTCTCGATGACCTCATCACTGTGGAGGTTTTTGTCACCGTGGTGACGGCTGTCACTTCTCTGTATGTGCTATCGATTCGCCATATCCGTTACCCAGAACCGCTAGAACCCGATACGCTTTTAACAGAGCAGAGCACACTCCAGCACACGCTAGCACACACACTCGTGCTAAATCTTGTGTGAAACATTAGCATCTCGGCTGTGTGTTGAGTCAAGCCACTGGAGTTCTGGATTTAGCAAACTGTAGCATGTTTATCTCATACTCTAGCTGATTAGCACAGGTAATGTACCAGGACATTAGCGAGCTAATGAGGTGTCTCAGCTAGAGATCCATTTAATTTGGGTACCATAATGCTAATTGTATTGGATTAGCATCTTATATTACCCAGTTTTAATTTCACTCTGCTAGTACTTTATGTACATACAGCGCTTGTTTCATATGCTAACTGCTAATTAACTGAATGGATAGTAGTCTAAGCCAAATGCTAGCAAAAAAAATGTCTTTGTAACTTCATGTCATATGTGTTTAGTATTTGTTTTTATTTAGATGTAAGTAAATGTAGGTAGAATCTTACCTACTACATGCTAATTAGACATTAGCTTAGCATAAAGCTAGCAGGCAAAGCTAAAAGTTAGCTAATTATAGATAGCAATGATATCTTTTTGGCTTCTCTCTATTATCAGAGCTGCCAAGGTTTCAGAAAAGTGAGATTCTGAAAATTCGGGGATTGGTCCTGCGCGTACATGCACATTACGCATACCCAGCCTTTTTGTCTAACACTAAAGATACACCTTACAGTGCATTGCTTAGGTTCTGTCTATTCTAGCATTGCAGTGTTTAAGTGAAACAGCAGATACATGTGACTTACAATTCAAATACCCCCTCAAAAAAAATAAAATAATAATAATTAAACAGGGCGTACATTACCCACTAGCCAAATCACCTACATGCCCTCCAGCAGCTCCATGTGGGGCAGGAGGGGCGTAGCACAGACCTCTGGGCCATCACTGCTCCATTCCTTTTATGATCCACACCTCGCATTTTAGAAATGGACAAAGAGTGAACAATTACTACAAATAAATAATAGGGGCCCTGGGTACTTAGTAACCCACTATGACACCCCCTGAGGGCAGTAAAATTATTTAACGATAAAGATTATTAAAGATACAGTTTATTTAAAAATAAAGGTACCATATATAAAGTGGGACTCTCTCTCTCTCTCTCTCTCTCTCTCTCTCTCTCTAAACACAACTCTGTATTAATCAGATTTGTTTGCCTTTGAGTGTTCTTATGAATACAAAAGTGCTACTTGATTAAACTCAATGCAACTATTTGAATGTCACTGTAAATATTCAGGCGACACAATGGCTTAGTGGTTAGCATTGTCACCTTGCACCTCCAGTGTCCTGGTTTGATTCCCACCCTCGGCTCTGTGTGCATGTTCTCCTTGTGTTTGCTGGGTTTCCTCCGGGTACTCCAGTTTCCTCCTACAGTTCAAAGACATGCAGATTAGTCCTGGTGCAGGTCATTTGGGATCAGCAAACCCACCAAACATGTGTGTGTGTATACATTATGTGTGTACCACGCCTCGTTCCCTAAGTCTCTTGGGATAGGCTCCAGGCCCTTCCGCAACCCTGTTCGGGATAAGCGGTATTCACGATGAGTGAGTGAATGTAAATATTCACATGTCTTTCCCTCTTTGGACAATGATATGTCACTCCACTCACTCTCTCTTTAATGTTGCAGCTGGCGTGCTGCAGTCTATAAATGGATTTGAATGTCGGTTTATTTTATTAGACTTTTGATCTGTTCACCACCATTATGTCTGTTACAATTATTATCCCTTCTATGGCGTTTGATTGCAGCGGTGCACAGCTGTAAATGTCTGTTAATGTCACCTGGATTATGGAAATATTATTTCACTTTACTTGGAGAGAAGAAAGCGGCGGAGCGTCATTCGGGTGTGCCCCGGCCGCACTGCACCTGTGTACATAGGGCACGCCGGAATGATGATTTGACTGCAAAATAAAAGCCGCTTATCGCTGACTCGTCTGAAAGAGGCTGGAGCTCAGTGTTTTTGCTCGTGTCTTCCACAGACAATTGTTTCAATATGAAAGTGTGAGAAATTAGAAATGTGGTGTGAGAGCGTGTGAAGATAAGTGATTGTGTGAGAGTTGGCAGCTTTGCTATTCCTGTCAGGAAAAATAACTGTGGATTTATGTAAAAGTGCTAATATTACATGCTAGCTCATAGATTAGCTGGCAGGATACTAGCTAGTGTGTGTTTTAATGGTGCTTGAACCCTAATCACAAATTAGCACCAATCCTATACCTAAACTTTGTAATGTTCTTTGTAGCATAAAGTTAGATGTCATACGTGTTTAGTATCTCTCTGTTTTCTGTTGTGATTCATGTACAGTCCTAATCTTGTATGCTAATCGCTAATTAACATTATTTCTAACATTTGATACAAAATAAGCTAATAAACTTTGCTTTTCTTTACAAAGCCTTATTGCATGTACGTCCCAAGCCACACATTTTTGCTGGCTAGCATTAATGAGTTCTACTTTTTATCAAACACATACGCTTTGGGACACAGCCATCGTTTGACAAAGTGCAATTGGACCATCTCCATCCATTAAAACACAAAAAAAGGGCAGTTAAAGTTAAACAGAGGCAGTGGGAGTGTGTCCCTTCACGTTCCACAAACATTCGCTCGTCTGATTTCTCAGGAATAAAACATGGTCCTGGCGCTCGCCTCAGAGAACTGGATCTCTGTCAAACCGCCGCTTTATTGCTAACAAATGCTTCTTTTAATACGAGCTACAACGAGGAGAAAACCCATCGAGTGTTTGTGCTGGAGGTGAAAATGAGTCGCTAATGTTGACGCTGCTGAAACACGGCTGCAGGAACGACTTTGCTTTAACGCCGCAGCGCTTTTCCGCTCATTAGTTACGCTTTGAAGCGCAGAGCTTGGGAAATGTGACAGAGAGGAAAACTCACTTTTCCTACAAAAATCCCAAAAATCTACAACCAACTGGAACAGAATACTTAAATACGTAAAAAAAAATAAAAGTTTCATTGTATTTTTAAGAAAAAAAACCTGTAAAAAAACTGTCTGTATGTCCGAATTTCTATATAATCTGTTTGTCTTTATGGCTCTGTCTGTCTGTATTTCTGCCTGTCTATATGCGTCTGTCCATCTCTCTGTCCATATACTATCTGTTCATCTGTCTGTCTTTATACTGTACATCTGTATTTCTGTCTGTGTACATCTGCCTGTTTGTCTTTCTATATGCATCTGTCTATCTGTCTATGTCTGTCTGACTATATTCATCTGTGTGTCTGTCTATATGTTTCTGTCTGTCTGTCAGTCTATATTTATCTGTTTATCTTTCTGTTCATATACTGTATGTGTCAATCTATCTACTATTATTTGCCAGTCTGTCATTCGGTCTATATCTGTCTGCCTCTTTTGTATTTTCCTTTATCTATAAATGAACATGTGAAACCATGTTCCATGTGTTTGTTTGTCTGTCCTTATCCATCTATCTTTCTCTTGTTTGTTTATATATGTATATCTGTCTGCCTGTCTGCAACAAATCTTATATAGTTTGGTGTATTTTTCTGTGTGTTAAATGATGGACTGTGTTAGTAGTTTAAGGAAAGTGCAGGTGAGTGTGTGTAAAAGATTTATTTGAGTAAAAGTGGATAATTATAATGTCAGATTCTCCCTCACACAGGAACGCAGGAACACAGCTCAACTACTTTTAAATTAGATCAACCATGCAAGTATCAGTGGGAAACATGTATGTGTGTGTGTCTATGTGGACGAATCTGCACTTCCTGTTCCTGTTGGTCGTGGCTCTGTGCTCCCTCGCTCCCTTGCTCCCTCATTGTCACCACTTAGTGGACATCTGCACAGTGGCAAAGTTCTCCACATGGCACGAGCACTGAAAGAAAAATTAATGTGTTCCTGCAGTTTATCTTCTTCCTCTACTCACATCCTTTCCCTAGTGACCCTAATCCCCTTCCTCTACTCACATCCTTTCCCTAGTGACCCTAATCCCCTTCCTCTACTCACATCCTTTTATTAGTGACCCTAATCCCCTTCCTCTACTCACATCCTTTCCCTAGTGACCCTAATCCCCTTCCTCTACTCACATCCTTCTACTAGTGACCCTAATCCCCTTCCTCTACTCACATCCTT
>JAQMYG010000038.1:6162959-6175995 GCA_030014215.1 Clariallabes teugelsi | reverse complement strand
CAAACACACACACACACACACACACACACACACACACACACACACACACACACACAAAGGAAACAAAGAGAGAAAGAAAGACAAAAATAAAAAAAGAAAGATAGAAAGAAAGAAATAAGTTAAAGATCAATGCAGTCTGACTTTATACAGTAGTTGTAATAAAAGTCAGTAAAGCCAAGGACAGTGAAACTTTTCTGTCAGTGTGCACAGTGTGTTTCTGCAGACGTGATGGAAGGGAATATGATGGCACACGTGAATAGAGGTGGGATAAGAGAGCTGGTCACTAGACACTAGTAGCTGCTCCATACGAAACCCCACTCGCTAGTCATTTTCTCGAAATGTCACTGCGAAATTACTCTTACGTACATTCAAACCCAACTGATCAGCTGTACATGATGATACACACAGAGCAGAACACACCAAGCAGAACCCGAAGACTAGAACAATGAAGAACTGAACACATCCCACTGACGCTTGATTGGATTGAGACAAGAGGTCAAGGCAACACCTCAAGCTTTTTGTCATGTTTGTCAACCGGCTCCTGAACAATGTGTGTAGTGCGTCAGGGTGCATCACCCTGCCGAAAGAGGGCGCTGCCATCAGGGGCACTGTTAACTCAGTCAGAAACAGTGTTTAGGTACAGTAGGTCGTACTTGTCAAGGTCACATCCATGTGAATGGCGGGACCCGAGTTTTTTTTTTTAGCAGAACACTGCCCAGAACATCACACTGCCTCCGCCAGCTCGCCAAGTGTGTGTGTGTGTGTGTGTTTGTCTTTGAAAGTCGTTTAATCTAAATCCTGACTGATAGATTTCCTGTATGCTATTCCTCTATCGATATGAACATACAGTAGCAGCTGCACTACTACCTTTCCTAAAACCGTAGAGATAAAAACAAGGTTTAATATCCGCCTGTAGTTGGACAGCTGACAGGAGTCTGGGTCAGGTTTCTTAATCAGTGGTTTAATAACTGCTAGTTTAAAAGATTTTGGAATGAACCCACTGCTGAGTGAAGACTTTAACAGGGGTTCCATTATTGCTGCCATTATTTTCTTACATTTACATTTCATTTAGGCATTTGGCAGACGCTCTTATCCAGAGCGACTTACTTTTTCATCTCATCACACATCTGAGCAGTTGAGGGTTAAGGGCCTTGCTCAAGGGCCCAACAGTGGCAACTTGGTGGTTGTTGGTTTGAACCTGGGATCTTCCGAACCGTAGTCCAATGCCTTAACCACTGAGCTAGACCTGGCCCCTACATATATACTGTGTAGGTATAGGATCCAGTGTACAAGTTGATGATTTTGCAGAAGAGATGAGTGAAATGAGTTCACTGATCAGTGTATATGTATGTGTTTGTGTGTGTGTGTGCTCCATGTCGCTCTGTTCGATAAACACTGGCGTGTTAATTAAAGCGATGTGTGAATTAAAGATTCAGTGTGACTCCTCCATGGCCCCGGTCTCTATCACTCTTCCCCTCCATTCCTCGTTCCCACCTATAAAATATGAAATTCTAATGTTCCGAACCACAAGCAATTTCTAATACTGCATGTGTGTAGTGTGTGTGTGTGTGTGTGTGTTTGTGTATTCACACTTTTTTGGGAGAGGAGTTCATGAGAAATGCATAATTATTTTTTTAATTAATATTAGAAATCATGAGCTTAGGTTTTAAGCTAATGTCACTAACAATTAATGGAAGCCTGTAACCTCTGATGTAACATCCTGCTAACTGAAACGTCACAAAAGTTTACACACCCATGTTAACATTATATAGCTATGGGCGTGTAAAAAAAATATAAAACCCAAGATGGAAACCCTTGGAAAGATAAAGTCTTTCCACCTTTATCACCAAAAGAAATATTTTAGTATATAAAAAATAAAAAAGGGAAAATAACCTAGATGCATAAGTATGTGTACCCTTTTATAACAGGTCATGTGACCATGCTCAGCTCATCAGGGAAGTGATTGTGAACTGCCATTCAAGTAAAGATCAGCAGCTTCTTCATGTGTTTCTTCACATCTTTGACTGTTGGAAAGCTAAAAAAACATGTATAAGGAATCCATTAGATGAAGAATCTCTAAAACATTATATACTGTACATCATGAAGCACCATGACGGCCAGCATCGCAGTGACATTACTAAGGGTGAGGGCTAGGGTTGATTGTGTAAAGCTGCTTTGCGACAATGTCAATGGTTAAAAGCGCTGTACAAACAAAATTTAATCGAATTGAATTGAACAGGAAGTCCCAACAAAACCGACACAAAGACCAAAAGAGAACATCTCAGGGAGGCTGTGATGGACCTACAGCGGGATTAAAGGACCTGCAGGAAATCTGGAGAGCACCACTCGTGCCCTGCATGTGACCTCATGGTCTTGTACTATTCACATCATCCCAAATCATCTGGCAAAGTGTGTTAGGGTCTGATGAGACCAAGAGCATTTTAACCCAGGGTGTAAAGTTGGAAGTATAAATAATAATAATAATAATAATAATAATAATAATAATAATAATATTTATTATTATTATTATTATTATTATTATTATTGTTGTTGTTGTTATTCTTATTACTATTATTATTACTATTATTATTACTATTATTATTATTACTATAATAATAATACATAATGAATATGTAATAGATGTACATGTGTGTTCAAGGTAGTGAAAGTAGCCATAGTGTGCAACACACATACTATAATACTGTAAGTAGCGCAAAAAAGCAAGAACCATTAATGTGCAGCAGGATGCAAGGCAGGTGTAAGAAGCATGGTGGTACATTTACACGCTATACAGAACCAGATAAGCAGAATCTATAAAGTATAACTTTAAATAAATATTGTAATTGTTGCCAAATTGCCGTGAAGAACAAAACACCCAAGACGTGCTGCTACAGAAAAATAATCAGTGTGGCAACAACTAAACAATAAAACAATAACTCATCATGCAGATTTATTTCTATCATATTGTATGTGATCAAACACACACACACACACACACACACACACACACACACACACACACACACACACACACACACACACAGAGTCAGGCTGCAGGTCCCCGATTATAAAAACAGTGAGTAAACTTTGACGTCTTGACCCTGCTGAATATTAATACCATGCATGTGAGGAGTTCAAACAGAAAATGAAACTGCGTGACCACACACGCGCACACACACACACACACACACACACACACACACACACACACACACACACACACATGTGCACACACGACCCTCATCACCTCTGATTGAAGTGTGTGTCAGTGTTTTGAAAAGCTTCAAAGCACAAAACTGATAAAAGCCTGTTTTGTGTTTTCTTTTATCTTTTTTATTCAAACACTAATTCCGATTCATTTTAATAATAAGGAACATTTTATGAAATATTTAATTAATGCCAATAAATTTAGATTCTAGGTTAAGATGCACAGGTTCAGGTTTAGCACTGGAATTAGACACATCGGTATCAGACACTCTGTATCATCAGACTTAACTACAGTGTGTGTGTGAAAGTGAGACACACACACAAAGGGGGCGGGTCTTATCTATAACAGGGTAGTGTCTAGGCTAGTCTCGACTCTCATCCTGAACTCATCCTGTGTGTTCTCGACTTGAGTGAGGAGCAGCGTGAAGTTCACTTAAAATAAGTTCACTCTAAATACATTATCATTGTCATCCTTACATCTCGTCTCGTCTCGTCTCGTCTCATCTTCTCATGGTCTGCCGGAGAGATATCAGACTCCTGTTAGAGCTATTTCAACATTCACCCGCGTCTCACTCAGATCTTACCAGATCAGTCTTTCGTTTCTCAGGAGGAGAAGAAACGGAGAAAAATAAGGAAGAGTAAGGGAAGGGCAGAGGAAAGAGCAAGAGAGAGACAAAAATAATGCGGAGGATGAGGACAAGGAGAAGGAAAAGGAGGAAGAGAAGAAAGAGAAGAAAGGAGACGAAGGAGAATTAAGACACAGAGGCAAAAAAAAAAGATGGAAGAGAAGAAGACAATCAGAAAGAAAGTGATAAGAAAGTAGAGGATAAAGGGGGAAAGAGGAAGAGGGAGAGAAATAGAAGAAGCATAATGAGGAAAACAAGGAGGACAGAAAGGAGATGGTGCCAATCAGGAAGAAGAGAAGGAAGGGAAGTAGGAAATGAAGGAGAAGTGCAGGTGGAAAAAGAGGTGAAGGAGGGAAAAAGGGAAGTAGAAGGAAAAGTAGGAAGGTGAAAGAATAGGGATAAGAAAAAGGGAATAAAAGGAGAAAAGCAAGAGGAGAAAAAGAAGATTGTGGAAAAGGAAGAAGAGGAATAAGAAAGTGAGGAAGAAGTCTGGAGAGGATGAAGAAGGGGAAGAAAGAGAAAAATAAGGAGTAGAAGGGATTGGGCCAGGAGGAAGAAAAGAAAGAGGATAATAAGGAGGAGAAAGAATAGAAGCAGCAGGAATAAGGAGAATAGTTTTAAACTCTTTATACTCCGTATTTATACAGTATAATAAACTTCATGTTACTTTCCAGTTCCTATCTTCTGTCCTTGATTCACAAGTGTATATGTGAGCATGTGTGTGTGTGTGTGTGTGTGTGATGGGTCTCAGTCTCAGCTTTGCATTAGCTGTGTGTGTGTAGAAGTGGGACACATCAACATCTCAATCAATACACGAGAGTCAATTACAGAGGAAGCGCATGCTTAAGCAAGATCTGATTATTGGGTTCATGTTCAGTCCAGCAAATGGACCGAATCGATGTGGTGCTGCGAGTGTGTGTGAGTGTGTATGTGTGTGTGTGTCATATATCTCTTTCCCGATGGACGTGAGGGGACAATCACACGCACACACACACACACAAACTCCTAATGCATGACCTGCAGTAGGAATTTGAGTGTCGATGTGAAAAACAACATGAAGGTAAGAACAAGAAAAAATCTATTTTTAACTCCTTTTTAATTATTTATGATTGTCACTGATACATTGCTGTGAGTTAAAAAACATGTGTTTTTTATTTTAAATTACAGTAAACACACACTGAATCATGATTCAAAGCACATCACTGATATCATTGCTGGATCTTCAGAAGTATGACACCCAAATTATTATTTTTTCGTTAGTTAAACTTCAAATATCTGAATAGCGCATCTAATGCTTCCATGCCAATGCCATAAACGTAAATACAATCAGTACCTCGGCTTGGAAAAAATAAATAAAATGATGGTTATTGATGATGTCAGAAGCATGATCCGGTTGGGTTTGAGCTCTGCCCATTAAGAGTTGTTAACATTGGACACAATTTACACTTAACCTTGGAACAACACAAACACAAGATCAAATTTACTCAGAATATATATATAGTATATATATTAATATTGATATTAAAATACTTTGATAAAAACACTTCAACATAATTCCAATGTCACAGAAACAAATTACTTCCTGGATTCACTTTTTTGGTAGAAATGTTAAAAATCATAAGTTTCAGCTTTGATTCTCAAAACGGAGAATTGATCAAGTTACAATGTACTTACTTCCTTTAATCACTTACGTTATAGCAGCTATAAACATTTCCTCATTCCCTTATCAGTGTCTTTTAAATTAAATTATATAAAAATCTTTATCAGCTTGTCATGTGATCAAGAAACAGCATAGAAGTGTAAACTCCTCCTCTGATAGATAGATAGATAGATAGATAGATAGACAGACACTTTATTGATGCAAATGAAAATTTGAAAAAGTTAAATTTGTGCTCTTATTATAGAAATGAGTAGACTAATATAAACCTGCACTACTCTCTAAGCTGTTGTTATAGAGAATTAATTCAACAGCTAATAAGAATATATGGAATTCCTGCTATTATATACTGATAATCATAAAGGATATGTAAAAGTGTGACTTTGTGATGCAAATCTGGCAACCCGGGTACAGGTGGTCACACTGTACTAAAAGCTCTGCAATGTGTCCTGTAATGAAAACTATCAAATGCCATTCCGGCTCTCAGAGGAGCACAGGGGCGATGGAAGTCGTGTACCTGAGGGACGAACGTGCTGCCTTTTAGCGTTATCCGATCTAAACCAATCCACTCTGAAGCCTAATGTCATCACACTGAGAGACGTGGCTCTGCTCTCTCTGCTTTTACATCATCCCATTTTACTTCACCGTGTAACGTCTGTAAATCTCTCTGTACTTAACATCCTCAAAGTACCTCCGCGCTTGTGCGCACACACGTGCACACACACACACACACATATGCACACAAAGCTTTACTGTAAGTGTGATTTAGATTTCCACCCGCTGACACCACCCCACATGAAGAAATAAACAAGGTTTCAGGACGACAAAGTGTACAAATCTCATCTGTGTAAATCATTCATTAATAGACCAATCACTAATTCGCACACACGAACACACACACACTGAGTTCTGAGACTTGTATCAACTTGTTACAGAAATAGTACAATATGTGAAGAGAAAAAAGGATAAAAACAAGAAAAAAATGTATTATAAAACCCATGAGAGTTTTATAACCCATGATCACTTAAACATACTTCACATCATCACATCATGCTGTAAAAGAAAAAGTATCAACAGCAGGGTGGTGTGATGAAGAGCAGTCACTATTATAGCAGTGTTTACACTGACTCCACTTCATCACACCACCCCGTCTGTGATTAATTCACTATAAGAGCATGACACTCATGTGTTTAAAGGTCACCTATTATGCCAAGTTCACTTCATTGTCAAGTTTAAAAGATTTAAAAGCATATAAATGTCATTTTTCCATGTTTGTATCAGCCGAGGTTTACTTAGATTTTCTCTCCTAATGTGACATCATATAAGAAGAGCCCCTCCCCTGGCGTGTTGCTTGTTCTCTGGAAGGGCATGGATCAGCAAAAGCTCATTAACATACTCTAGACACTGAAATGGTGTGTTCAGAGAAGGAGTGAAACGGAGGGATTGACTCCAAATGAATACCCTGCATTACTTGAGGGGTATTTTAGCTGGGGCACTGACAGTTAACACACACACACACACACACACACACACACATGCTGGGTAAGGGATGAGACCTGTATTAAGTTGTTAAAGAAATACTGTAGCACAATATGGACCTTTAAAGGGAGCTTTTTTATTATTATTAAAAGGATATTGTGTTAAACCTGGCAACCCACCGAGTATGCTGATAATGCTAATGTTAGAGTCTAACATGTTTATTTCACTGATAGAGTCGTATAATGTGTTATGAAATCTTTACGTAGACTGAAGTGTGTGTGTGTGTGTGTGTGTATGTGTGTGTAGGAGGGGGGTGCTCCACACAGCCATGTGCTAATTGTATTTATTTATTTCCTTTGCTGAAAAATTTAAGCTGGAAAGAAAGACACAATAAAGTGAAGAGAAAGAGACGTGAGCGAAAGAATATGTGAGGAGTGAAAAAAAAAGAAATAAAAAAATAAAATCAATAACCAAGTATGGGGTTTTTCATTTATTTATTTATTTATTTATTTTATTTTCGTCTCGTAAGCTGCCAAACATCGCCAGTGAAAACCCGACCGCTGCCAGAGGCTGAATCATAGAAATATCGATGTGATTATGTAAAAGCTCCAGCCAGACGCGCTGACATCTTCTCACCTAACATCCCTTCTGCAAATACGCAGAGATGGATGAATAAAACTGCCATCCTGCATGAAGCCATCTCATCTTGTCTCCTTCTCTCTTTTTTCCATCTGGGTTTTTTAGTGCTCTGTGCTCTGGCACCGGGGACGAAGGAGGCGTTACCTGAAGAAAGAGAAATAAAGATGAAGAGAGAGAGAGAGAGAGAGAGAGAGAGAGAGAGAGAGAGGGAAATGGAGAACACTAGCGTCCTGATCTGTGGGGCCCTCTTCTGGAGTGTCATGCTAAATCTGTCCATCATCAGAGAAAAGAGGGAAAGAGAGATAAAAAGAAAAAAAGAAGAAAAGTGGACAGATAAGAGATGAAAGAGTATGAAGAAAACAAGAAAGGAAAATGAATAGATGAAGGATGGAAGAGAGTGAAGACCTCAGGTAGCCTCATATATCCATCCACTTATCCCTCATTCACTCATTTAACTGAATTAATACAGAGTGGAAATTTCCATTTCTTCATTCCTTTCTCTCTAGTGCTCTTTTTTGCTCTCTCTCTCTCTCTATCACACACACACACGCACTCACACACACACACGCACAGAAAGCGAGAGATCACTGATTAGATGTGTGTGTCTGCATGCAGGCCCGAGTGTAACAAAAATATAAGTAAATCAATAAACTGATAAAAATAAAAACAGAGGAAAAATTGAAGCGTAAGAACTACAGTAAGTGAAAAGAACACAGAGATCAAAAGATAAAGTATGAGTTGATGTGATGAAGAAAAAGAGGCACAAATGAGTGAAATGATAAAGAGGTGAAGAAGAAAAAAGCAGCTCGAAATCTAAGTGCTGGATGATAGAGGGATGAAAAAAAAAAGAATAAAGAAGTTAATAGAATTAAAGCATAGATAGAGAGAATGTTGGAAAGTGTTAAGTAAAGGGAGACTGGATGAATAGATGAAAAGGAGGAACAAATGTTAAAAAAAAAGAAATAAACACATTAAAGCTTAAATGTAATTAACAAATTAATAGATGATGTGATGGAGAGAGTATGGTAAATGAAAGCAATAATAATGTAGAAAGAGTAAAAAGACAGATGAAGGGACTAATAAAGATGAATGAAAGGAGAGATTAAGCGAGATGAAGGGAGAGGTAAAGAGATGGAAGGAGAGATCAAGACAGATGGGGAGCGATTAAGTGCAATGGAAGAAAAGATAAAGACATAAAAGAAAGAAAACGAAAGAGATAGAAATAGAGAAAGATGGAGAAAAATTGATAAAGAAAGAGATATAGAAAAATGGAGGGGAATATTAAGAAAAATGAAAAAGGGATGAAAACAGATAAAGGGAGACAGAGAAAGATGAAATGAGAGATAGAGACAGATGAATTGAGAGATTACATGAGATTTGTGAGGAGATAGAGACAGTTGGAGAAAGAGATGGAATCAGGTGAAGGGAGAGATTATATGAGATTTGGGGAGCGATAGACAGGTGAAAGGAGAGATACTGTAGATAAAGATGGAGGGAGATATAGAGACAGGTGGAGGGAGAGACAGAAACAGGTGAAGGGAGAGATTACATGAGATTTGGGGAACGATAGACAGTTGAAAGGAGAGATACTGTAGATAAAGATGGAGGGAGATATAGGGACAGGTGGAGGGAGAGACAGAAACAGGTGAAGGGAGAGATTACATGAGATTTGGGGAGAGATAGACACAGGTGAAGGAAGTGATATGAACCGATGGAGGGAGTGATAGAGACAGATAAAGGGAAAGATAGAGACAGATAGAGAGGAGGTGAGACAAAGGAGAGATAGAGGCATTTTAGTATGGTGTGTGTGTGTGTAATGAAAACTAGATGTGTGTGAGTATGGTACAGGATCTGAACTTTGTACTTTCCTTGAATATAAAGTGTTTGTTCACGCAGTTAATCTGAGCAAAGTGACTCTGGAGCTCGCTGAATACATGCCAAACACATTCCAAACACACGCCAAACCCATGCCAAACATACTCCTAAAACAAGAGAAACACACAGCAAACACATGCCAAACACCTGCCGAAAACACACTCCTAACACACCAAAAACACACCACACACAAAACACACACCTAACACATGCCAAATACATGCCTAACAGACACCTAACAAATACCAAACACAATCCAAACACACCCCAAAACCAGCATAATACACACCTAACACATGCCAAACATGCACCCGACACATGTCAAACATATGGCAAACACACACCTAACACATGTCACACACCATAAAACCGGCATAACACACACCTAACACATACCAAACGCACGCCAAACACGCACCTGACACATGCCAATTACACACCTAACACATACCAAACATACTCCTAAAACAAGAGAAACACACAGCAAACACATGCCAAACACCTGCCGAAAACACACTCCTAACACACCAACAAGCGTCAGAAGATCGTGTGTATGTGTGTGTGTATTTTAAGTGTTCAGTTAGCTTGCTTTGCTAAATTAATCTAAAAACTAAACAAAGCCAGAAGCATAATTCATAAATCACACAAACAGATTTTACACTAATTAGGATGTTGTTATAATTTGTGTGTAAAACATGGGATAGGCCACACCCACCTGGGACAGAGGTGACATTTGGACTGAAATAGGTTGATTAACATCACTGTACTCAGTAAGCAGAAACACGCCTCAGCAGTGACACACAACGTCTTCATTAACAGACACTCTGCATCGCAAAAAAGCCTTCCCTCTCTTGAATAAAGACAAAACCACTTCAGTTAAAACCACTCTGATAATGAGCGCGCACACACACACACACACACATGCACAAGCACACACACACAGTGTGCTTCAAAATCTCATGAAGTGCTAACAAGTCAAACATATTAATTAGCCTTTTTATATCAATCTCCTCGTTATGCTAATGTGAAGTATTTAATTATGGACCAAAAATATTGTTGTGTAATTGGCAGGGGTTTACATTTTGATTGCTGTAATTGGATTGGATTTTTTTTATTGATGTAAAACACACACACACACACACACACACACACACACACACACACACACACACACACACACACACAGAGGGAAAGAGAAACAAATCATAACAAAACTATTTAAAAACCAGTCTATGACACATTAAAACACAAATGTTCATACTGGAAATTTAAACTTAACAAAATCTCACACCAAGCAGTCGCTAAGATTGTACTAATGTAGCAGTAGCTAACCTACTTTAAAAAGCTCCTAATAAGCTACTTGCTCACACAAACACCTGCACCAATAGATATTAATTAGAAAAGCTAAATTGAATATTTTACTGAAATTAGATGATATAAGTGATTTTTAATGCGCGGGAATCGTTTTAAGGCAAAACCTAATCTTTCTCCCGATTCACTTTTTTTTTTTCTCCCCGATTTTCTCCCTAATTTAGTCGTATCCAATTCCTCCCCGTCACTAGGGGGCTCCCGGCATTAAGGCTACTACTACCACTCAGTCGGGAGGGCCGAAGACTATCACGTCTTTCCTCCGAACCACGTGACGCCAGCCAACTGCATCTTTTTCGAACTGCTCACTCACGGACCATTGGGGGCGGCGTAACACACTCGGAGGACAGCGATATCCGCTCCCTGCGCTTGCATGAGCTTCACAGACGCCCCTGATTGGCTGTAGAGCCGTGATTAATGTGGGAGCACGAAGTACCTCTCATCCCTCCCCTCTGAGAGAGCTCAGCCAATCAGCTTTCTCTAGCTTTCTCTACCTCTACCTCTACCTCTCTCGGCTGTGAGAGGTTACAGCATCACCCGGGAATCGAACCAGCGATCTCCGGATGACAAACCCTTTTCTCGTCAATAACGGGTACCTACGCTAGTTAGCAATATAAAAGTTAGCGATTTGATACTCTAACAAAATAGAATTATCTTGAGCGGTTTTAAATTGTAAACAGGAAAAAAAAACAAAAAAACAAATATCATCTCACAAAGTCCAGTCACTAATTTCAAACTATTGTAGCTAGCTAATACCATGCTAACTAAACAGCTAAGTAGTGATTAGCATCTGAAATCAGTGCTCATTCAGCTAAACCAGTGATGCTAAAGACAGCAAATTTCACCATGATCCCTACTAGCATAACAGAAAATTATTAGCATATAATATATGTGTGTATTAGCTCTGATTTAGCACTTTTATGTCAGAGTAAAGCAAAGAAGAAAAGTCTGCACTAAAAGTAATTTCGGGAAGTGGAGACCGAAACTCCCTGAAACCGCAATCACCTCGTCCATGACAGATTATTTCTTTTGTAAGAGTGAAGGATCAATAAAGGAGGTGATGAAACAGTGAAGGATGGAGATCATGGAGAGATCAAAACACCAAAAACACAGTGTTCATTAATCATTAACACTGAGAGAGAGAAAGAGAGAGAGAGAGAGAAAGAGAGAGAGAGAGAGCAACTTCAGATAAAGACTAGCCTCTCTCTCTCTTTATCTCTCTCTTTTTTAACAGTAATGTATTTTAAGGTCCCAGTGGAACTGCATTACCCACGATGCCATCTATATCATTGAATCAGCGCTAGCCTGAAGCGTGTGCGAGTCGTGGTTAAGTGACATTAGTGCTGCTGTTAGCGCTGCTGTTAGCACTGCAGTTAGCGTGTAATGAACTTTACTGTGCAGGAAACATGAGCGCTGGACCTTCACTCTGGGTCACACAGGCTCGTTAAACATGTGCGCGCGCGCGCACGCACACACACACACCATCTCTTTATTTAATATGGCTCTGGGTTTTAAGTGTAAGTGCCTGTCTGTGTCTGTGTGTGTGTGTGTGTGTGTGAGAGAGAGACAGGGAGCACATAGTTGCTACCTTCATACTACGTATCTAAACCACCTACTGTAAATACTCTTCATCCTGGCTTTATACTTAGTTTACTAGCGATCTAATTAGCACTGATCTTCTGAAGATCGGTGCACTAAATCAGCATACTTCTCCACACAACGAAGTTATAGATTATTTATATGTAAATGTATGCTAGAAGTTAATTAGCAATTTAAATGTAGAATTAGTGCTTTCTTTAAATAGCTAAAGCTGGACTTAAAATACAGTGATGCTTAACACATAAAATTATACATTTTATCAAGGCAGTATTTGTTCATCTTTAGAATAACTTTACTGTTTATGTTATACTTAGGTTTTTCGGGTAATAGCCTGGTAGCTACATGGCTAAAAAAGCAATTAGATTAGACTAGCAGGAAAGCTGACTAGAGAAGTAGCAAACTGGTAAACCAAGCCTAATCTTTAAATTTACTGTATATTAGCTTTAAAAAAGGCTAATTATTGATTAGCAAAATTATGCTTTTTCAAAATACATACTTAGCTAAACCCTATATATACTCAGCAAAAAAAGAAACGTCGTCTGACTTTCAACTGTTTTTACTTTCAGTAAACTTAATGTGTAAATAT
>JAQMYG010000038.1:6149281-6159765 GCA_030014215.1 Clariallabes teugelsi | reverse complement strand
TATCAACTGTTCAAAGGAGATTAATGCATTTTTTGGATGCCTTCAGCATTCCTTTACAATGTAGAAAGAAAAAAAAATCAGGAACCATCATGGACTTAGAAAGTGTTCTAAAACTTTTGAACGGTTGTGTATATTGATGAACAATGAGGTTTGGGTTATCAAACCCTGTTTTGGAACAACATGCAAGACAACTGGGACGTTGTTCCAAAACAGAGTTTGATAACCCACATCTCATTGTTCATCAATATATATATATGTTTTTTTCAATCCACATTTATTTAGGATAAAAACTGGCTTTCTCTACGTTCTTGTAAAGTAATAATCCTATTTAAAAAATCTTTTATAATGTAAAGAAATACACTATTGAGGGAATAATTTGCTAAAAGGAATACAAATTTAAAAAAAATACATAAGCACCATCCTACCTGACAATGTGGACACACATCTGACGATGTTGACATCTATATAAAGCAGAAATTCAGTTTGTTTGTTTTGGCAGCGGACATCATTAACTTTTAGCCATTTTACAGCACCCTGGAGCAGACAGGGTTAAGGGCGTTGCTCAAGGGCCCAGCAGTGGCAACCTGGGGGAGCTGGGGCTTGAACCACTGATCTTCTGATCCGTAACTCAGAGCCTTAACACACTCTGCCACCACTGCTTCTCCGGGCAGGGTGGCTTAGAGGTTAGCACTGTCGGTTGATTCCCACCTTGGGTCTGTGTGTATGGAGTTTGCATGCTCTCACCGTGCTTGGTGGGTTTTCTCTGTGTAATCTGGTTTCCTACCACAGTCCAAAGACTTGCAGATTAGGCTAATTGGTGTTCCCAAATTGCCTATAGTGTGTGAATGAGGGTGTATGTGTGTGTGCCCTTTTAAAGCAGTGAATCATGCTTTGAACAAAACAATAAGGAGTGGACGTGAATGTCGACCAAGTTTGAAAAAGGTGGCAGAACAATTCCGAGAGAGATTTAATAAGACGGCACCAAGGAACACATTAATGCTGTCTATTATTAAGAAATTTCGCCGTTCTGGTACAGTAGTGTACTGTGTCAACTGGAGTCTGCAGCAACCTTTGTTCTGCGATATGAACACGGTCTACAGTGAGGCGGTGCACACTTTGAACTCTTATATTACTCATGTGGTGAGTATGTTAGTTTCTTTCAGGAGAAATAAACTCACAGATAACAAGGTAATATTGTTCGTCTTTTCATTTCAGTACCGTATATTTTGGCGCATAGTATCAACAGGATGCTATTTTGCTGAAGAAAATGTAAAAAGTATTTTAAGTAGTGAAATAAACCCTACTTTGGATGTACTTGTCAACAGTGTCACAAAATAAGTTATTACTGTCTGCTGAATTTCCTGACGCCGTTCACAAAATTCCACATTATGCTAGCTAACCTTTGAAATGTATGTGGGAGCCAGTTGTTTTTGCATAATTTGCTGGATGCATATTTAATGTGCTTGAAATTCATTCATTTTACTACTAAATTAACCCCAAATTTAATATAATTTAAGCGATATGGTTGACATGTTATGGTTGTGTAGCAGTATCAATGTCAAATCTTCAAAATATAAAAAAATTAGCAAACCTACAAGATCCTGAGCAACTGAACTTGTTATAGAACAAACAAGGAGTCATAAAGAGGTCTTTGGGGTTTCGGTTGACTACAAGATGCCTGTTGTTGTTGGTCTTTCGGCTGCTCCCGGCAAGGGGTCGCCACAGCGGACATTTGGTCCGCACAACAACTTGGCACAGGTTTTACGCCGGATGCCCTTCATGACGCAACCCTCCCATTTTATCCGGGCTTGGGACCGGCACTGCATCCAGTGGGTGGGCGGTTTGGGCACTGGCTGGGAATCGAACCCGGGCCATCCGCATGGCAGGCGAAACACCTACCACTGAGCCACAAGATGCCTGACTTTACTAATTTTTAGAAATGACTGACGGTGTTGACAGACTCAGGACACAAATTCATCAAATTGAATATTAGAGTTAAAAAAATTTTCATTAATTAAACATTTACCATCCCGTAATATGTTCTTATGTTGGATTGTCAAAACTATTTTGTTATGCTGAGTTGATTTAGCTTATAAAATTGATCATAAACAAAATATTAATTATGTTATGTGTCTGGGCAGTTTTGTCTCAATTATCAAGAATGATTGATGTAAATATCAAGGCAGTTTTTATAAATGTTTAGAATAACTTCATAGGGTATAATAAGGTTTTTAGGTAATAGCCCGCAAGCTTAATTGTGGGGGGAAATGATTAACACACGAGATTAGTAATTTACAAAAATGCACAGGAACTCTGACACTTTCTTTTAGATGTAGCATGCCATCATAAATGGAGTCTAGCGCGTATACTAAACTGCCAAACTGAGGCTAGTCTTCAAACGTATATTTATATGAACTAAAATGCTAATTAGCGATTAGCATATTAAATTAGCACTTTCTCAGAATACATGCTTAGCTAAAGCCTCACAGAAATCAGAGCAATGCTGAGCACATACATTTGATCAATGCAGCACAGATAAATCTTTAGGCTGTACTTAGGCTCTTAGGTAATAGCCCACTAGCTAAGTGACTAATTAGCACATAGCATATAAGATTAGCACTTAACATAAATGCACGAGGGCTGAAATTATCTAAAAGGCCTAGCTGTAGTATGATGTAAATAATAAATTTGACCCCTGATTGAATGCTAGCCTATAAACTGTTACAAGAGACAAAATAGTAATTGGCGAGTGTTTGGAGTGAAATTAGTACATTGCGCAAATGGACTGTCCCACAGCAAAATTTTGCTGCTCAGAATGAGCTTTTTCTTCTCATTATAAGCTCGACTTTGTCTTTTCTATTTCTCCTAAACACCACTTAGGAGAAACAAAGAGACATAACTGAGACACAACCCGACACATACTTTTGAGAAACATTTGAGAAATATGAGATGTACATGAGAAACAGAACTGCATTTGAAAGAGTAGCAAATTATCAATATATAAGATCATGATGAGATTAAAATCAGATATTAATGAGATGCATGAAACAGATGCATGAGAAATATTATAGTTTTATTGAACATATAAAAAATCCTCACTTAACAGCACACAGTGTAATAAATTTACAATTCACACAATATTACAGACACCAGCAAAATCTGGCAAATGAAGACACTAAATGATACTAAATGTCACCCAACCTGACAAAGATATTAAGTGTCACACTGCTCAACTCAAAGTATGATTTATACAGGAGTTACACAAAGTCCACAGCATTGTGACAATCTTCCAGTGAAAAGAATCAGTGTTGCTTGTTGTATGTAAGGGCTACAGGAATGGGCCAATGCCAGGAAAAGTTCTCTCACCGACTACATCAGTCTTCTCTTGTGGTGGATGTCCAACAAGTTTGTCCAAAGTCTGCAACTCCTGGAGTCTAATGGAACAAAAAATCTTGAAACATTTGAGAGTTACCTAAACACCATTCAGCTACTTCATTCCTAACTTTCTGAAGGTTGAGAGGTGGGCTTGAGCTTACTCATGGGCTGGTGCTTACCTGACTGATGATGTGGTGCTGATGGGAACTCCGGAACATTCTCCTGCAGTTTATTTGTTGAGATTCTTGGTCTCCTGAGCTTCTGAAAATAACCCAGTTAAAGTAAAATGTATATAATTACCAAGATAACCTTTCCGCAAACAAACATATTGGTCTTAATTTATAAAATATAATTAGCCAATGTCTCTAAAGTTACATGTTCTGGTAACTACTGTTAAACACTGAACACTCTATAATAAAACCATTGGTTTTCAAAAACTGATCATGCAGTAACTTACTATTAAAATTTTTTTTTTTAAAAATGTAAGAAGTAACTTAATATATCAAACCACACTGGTTAACTTAGAACATGCCTAATAATAATACTGTAACCAGCTGACTTATTTTTTTACATTAAAAAAAAAAACTTTCAACCTCACAAGTGTTAGTTATCTAGATATGCTAATCCACATGCTAAACCACCCATAGGTAGCATGTGAATTCATTTTGCAATTTAAGAACAAACGTAAGCTGTGTAAATTTCAGTCAAGTATACCAGAGTTTTTTTTTTTTTTTAACCACAGACTCTGTGGTTTTAACTTTAATTTTAGTTTAATTTTGACTCCTTGTCAACAAAAAAAAAAAAAGAGTAAAACCCACCTTCACCGTCCGCGTTGTCTTCTTGGTCTTCTTCTTCATTTTTATCTGCGGCAGGCAAAGTAGGTGGTGCGCTACCGCCACCTAAAGGTCTGGATGAATGATGGATAAAGCGTTTTTTTGCGGACTTGACACCGAGCTTTTGTCGGGAATTACAGTATATCTTTATTAGAATCTATATGTACTGTAGGCTTAATTGTGTTGGCCATGAAAAAATGTTGAACATTTAGTCATAAATGTATAATCAAAATAGGTCTGGCCTTAAATGCTAAGTGTATAGAATTCACTGAACATTGAACATGAACTAAACATTATCTTATTACTTAATTTCTCGATAAAAAAAAAACAATCTGTATATTGTATTTTAGTTCTTTATCGGTAATGACATTTGTACAGAATGTAAAGTAAGTTTACCATTTGCCAGTTTAATTTCAAAGAATTCATTAAGGTGTACACATTTGTAAAAGGTTAGCCGTGTTGATTAGGGACACCTGGGTGTACTGTATGATAATATAACTGGAGGTTGGATTTTAACAATAATAATAATAATAATAATAATAAAGAATAAAAGGGAGAATGAGAAAGAGAATGATAAGTGTTAGAAGCAGAGAGCAGTGATAAAAGTTAAAACTCTCTCTCTCTCTCTCTCCTCCCTTTCTCTCTTGCTCCTTTTCAGGTAGGAAAATCACAAATCAGCGAGTAAGCTGGAGGCTTAAAGCCTCTTGATCCTCGGGTTTGGTGAAGAGCGGCGCTCGTAACGAGGGTTTAATATGTTAAGGATTTTAAAGCCTGACATACTTTTGTCATAAGGTCTGTGGATAAATCCCTGGCGGCCGTTTCCACTGATCTGCTCAAGAAAATATGAGGTTCAGCGAAGGTGCAGAGAACGCTCACTTACGCACCTTAGCAAAATTAAACCCCCCCTTAAAAAAAAGAAACAAGCAAACTGTTTTTCTTTTTTTTTTAAAGCCTGGTCGTTCTCGCATAAAGGAAATAAAAAGGCACTGTACGGATGGCTATAAACTCAAGATAATGACCTTAAGATGCCAAAGCAATATTCTCTCCTGCCTTTTAATTGCGGTTGTGCTCTCCCCCGCACGGTTTCGTGTTGTCGGGTTCCAGTTTTGTTGCGTTTCGTTTTCTTTTCGGTTTTTTTCCCCCTTGAGCGGCACAGCTGCGAGGGCAGGGACGGTTTCCTCAGGCAAAGGAGTCGAGAGGACTTGGATTCATTAAACACTCGAGCAGCACAAAAACATTACCTTAAATGGCAAAGCCGCGATCTGGCGCAGAACCCCGACGCCTTGTTTCAATTAAATCGCAGGTATGCGCCATGCACAGCGTCTTTATTGATACAAACTAAAGAGAGCGAGAGAGAGAGAAATCCAATCTGCTTTGAAGCAAAAAAAAAAAAAAAAACCCTCTCCAATCATGTCACAGCAAAATGAATGAAAGAAAGACGTTTTGGCACACAAAAATGTGAGCTAATAATGCCCATGTAAGCGTGACGTGTGTACATGGGAATTACAGGACATGCTCCTTTTTAAAAATCAGGCCCGTCTGCTTCTCATTTGTCAGGAGTATTAGAGCGTTAGCAGAGATTACGCAGGATTAGCACTGTCACTCCCTGTACGCTGTAGCATTAGCCTCTTATCCTGCTGTGCTCAGATTCTTCTCACACACCTGATCCTCAACGCTAACTCCAAACCAACACTAACCCTCTAGTGAACCTGGCTACTAAGTTTACTTTTTACACCTCATGGTAGGTTATTAGCATGCTAGCACTCCTGGGTTTGTTTTCGCAGTGAAACGTTGACCTTAGCGGCGTTAACATTTGGGATAAGAAAGCTGTTTTTTAACAGATGAACATCTACATGATGAGCATCTGACAATAAACTTCTCTCCTTATCCTGACATTAGCGTTATAATGAATACAACCCCAAATAAATCAGGCTAATAGCAAACCCGCTAGTCCCCTTCATACAGAAAACTGCCTACTGGTTTCAGTTCCTCAATAAAACACTTTGTTCTATCGCTACAAATGTGGGTAGTGACCTCAGGCCGGTGGTTTAAAGCTAAACATAGTAAAATAACACACACTGTGAGCTAAACTATAAAACTCTGTGGGTTTGCTAACAGTCATGATACTTCTTTTACTGAAACACTAACCAGAATATGACCTCTGACATTGAGGACTACTTATATAGATTTCACAAGAAGATAGGAAGGAACAAAGGAACAAATAGATATACGACATGTAAAAATAATAATAATAAATAGAAAGGTACAAGGTGAAGAGAGAAAGAAAGAATTTATGAATGAATAAGATATATACACATAAAGGTACAGGAAAAGGAAGGAAGGAAGAAAGGAAGGAAGGGCATAGATATGAGAAACACTTTAAATAAAATAAAAAAATACATAAGGGTGTAAATTAAAGAAAATCAGAAAAAGAGGGACAGGAAGAAAGAAAGAAAGAAATTAATAAAGAAAGAAAAAGCAAGGAAGTAGATATAAGAAAAAGAACAAAAATAGGTATTGGATATGGGAAACTAAGAAATATGAAAGAAATATGATATGATATGATATGATATGATTATTTGAAAGAAAGATGAAAGTGGGCACTGTGGATAACATTTTTGTGAAAGAAAGTGATCAGATCAGGCTCTGATCCCACCCACGTTTCTTTGACAGGCGTCTAAGCTCCGCCCACTGCTCGGAGAGCCTCAGTTAGTGCGCAGGTGAAACAGGGAGGAGATTTCAGCTTCAGAAATAAATCTCTGATATACAGTAAACCTGAAGTCCTGCATAAAATGTCACGGTTACACTACACTGCAGGGGGGTTAACTGTGCGGCTAGCCATTACTTCTCTAAGCTTATTAAAGTGTGTGTGCTTGTGTGTGTGTGTGTGTGTGTTTGTGTGTGTGTGTTTAAAAGTGCTGGACCAAGCATATGCCGTCTCCTCTTTTCCATTAGGAGCCATTTCCCCGTCCACCCTCCACCGGTGACAAAGTGATCCTCCACGTCTTCATTTTCTGCTGATCTGTAAAAGGAAGTAAGTGTGTGTGTGTGTGTGTGTGTTTGTGTGTGTGTGTGAGTGACTGTCATCTGTTTCCAGCGAGGCCTAATTGCCACCAACTGTCAATACTTGCATTTGGACCATTTTCAGGCCTACATTATTTATTGGGAGAAAAATATAGTATTGATCGTTCAGGATGCTGGTGTGTGTGTGTGTGTGTGTGTGTGTGTGTGTGTGTGTGTGTGTGTGTGTGTAAGTGATGTTACTAAAGAGCTGACGAGACACTCTATAAACTTTTATAACATTGGGTTCTACGCTACATTCTGAGGCTGGAACATCAGGAGAAAAGGCATGAGGATGAGTATGCGAAACGAGCGCATTTATATAAACCTGCGCTACTGTCAGAGCTGCTGTTTAAGAGAACTAATCAACACCTTCTTACCAATCAGGAGCCAGAGGTCAGCAGTGTAATATATTCCCAACAAACACTGCTACATTTTATTCGGTTGCTTTGATTTAGTGAGACCAGACGTGAGCAGATATTTAAACACACACACACACACACACACACAGAGAAAGAGAGAGAGAGAGAGAGAGAGAGAGAGAAAGCTACATTAGATATTGTTATTTATGCTGTATAGGAGCGTGTTGTTTCCAGGTCTCTGTCACGTTGAAGACGAAGGACAGCCTGAAAAACGTTTACACCGGAGATTCGCTTTATCGACCGTGTCAAACGTCTGTCTGAGGAAAACAAGTGGCTGCTGCAAGTGTGCTGCTGACACACACACACGCACACACACACACACACACACACACACACTCCAAACTGGCCATCACTGTGGGCTCTTTGTGTTGATTGTTTTATCACTTATCACTGGTGCCATTCCTGCCTTTGTGTATGTGTGTGTGTGTATGTGTGTGTGTGTGTGTGTGTGTGTCTCCAGAGGCTTCACCTGAGAGGATGACCCTCATTTTCCGAAAGCAAAGTGTTCAGTATTGATCTGGTGGAATGGGCAGCTCGTGACACGGGTTAATTTACTGAGCTCGGGGTGGTTCATTATTTCCCGTCACTCCTGAACTCATCTCAGTGACCTTTTCCGGCTTAGCGCTGTATACACACACACACAGAGAGACACATTCAAACACATACACATACACAACCTGAACTAGTGGATATGACCTGCTGCCTTGCATTTTGCGACCACAAAGAGCTGAACATGTCACTGTCTCACGCGGCGACTCTCTCTTCTCTTCATCTCCGTGACGGTCGATACGAAGCGTTCTCATCCAGACGAAGAAGTGAAGTGCTTCCCATGCTACACCAGCACTCTGCAGCTGTGTGTGAGCAAAGCATTAAGAAAATGTTCCGTTATCACAGGAAACATCTAGAAAAAAATATAACTAAAAGAAAACATTTTGTTATTCAAAAGAAACGTGTCATACTTCTGAGAAAGCATCTCGAACCCAGCAGAGTGTAAAGCTATTGTCTCTTATTCTGAGATAAAAAGTTGTACTTACAAGTTGCTAAAATAAAACGAGCATCTCTTTATCTTATGACGTTTTTTTGTAAAGTGTAAAATATTTTGTTGTGTGAAAAACGTGGTTACTTTTACATTTTGTACTCACAGGGAAGCATGTCTTACTTCCAGGAAAGTACAGGAAGAATGCTCAAGACAATGTTTCAGCGTTTTAAATGAAAAGTGTCTTTTACTAAATAGAACAGTGTTTTGTTACTATGAGAAAAGTGTTTCGATATTATCCAGAGGGAAAAACACTGTTGCTCCAAAAAAAAAAAAAAAAAAAATTTTATTTACACAAACAGTGTATCATTACTACAAGACCGCATTCTGTTATCATTACTACAGATTATAGTGTGTTTACAAGAAAATATATTTCTTTACTCTGAGAAAAGCATCCTGTTGTTTGGTGCTAAAATAATTTTCTACGTCCCAAGAATCATTCATTATTTTTCTACTGTATACTGCTTATCCTGTACAGGGTCGCAGGAAGCCTGGATCCTTTCCCAAGAACCCTTGGGCACAAGATGGGGTACATCCTGGTTTCACCTGATTTGACTTGAATGCTCCCTCCTATTTAATAAATTTAACGTAAACATGCCACATTTTACAGTCATTTACAATTGTGTATTTTTATTCAACTGACATATTTTGCTTGAGTTTAATTCTTTTTTTAAATTTAACTTTATTAATACATGATTTTTTTTTTCAATGTAATGCCATGTGTGTATATACAGTATATAATTTTTTTCTCTAATTCATCATTTCTTGAAGATGTTTGTAAATGTTTTATTTACCATTGAGACCTGTGTTTGTCTATGTGAGAAATCCCTCACATGCTGAACATCTGTCAGCATCTGTTTAGTCCGTGGTTTACTCAGTGCTAAGCTTTGTTGCTGAAATAACAGGCTGTGTTTAAGCGTAATAAATTCAGATGTAATGTTTATACTTGTGTATTTGTGTGAAAGCCGACAGCTTGAGTGTGAGCTGTCGATTCGATCCGGTGCACTTCATATACCCCGCAACAAAATCAATGCTACAAGCCAAACCTGTGCTGAGGTCAGATCGCATGACAAGGTCAAAGGTGAAGGGTCAGCAGAGTAACACATAAAGGTCAAAACCATCATGGAAAGCATTTGTGAGGCTCAATTACCTGACCTATTAAAGGCCACTCCTGTTATTTCACTATAGTCAGGAGGCATCATCTTACTAAAGCTGTTTTTATACGAGTGTTTGAAATGAAAATTATTTCTTTATACAGTAGAGAGTTTAATCGAAAATAACTGGGATCGCACATGATGTGGATTTATTCTCATTTAACCTGATGGTTAACTTGAAATGAATTTAGAATTTTAAAGTGGTGGTATATTGTTGCTCATAGAACCATTGTAGAACTGATTTAGAATGTCAGAGCACTTCACAATCCAGCGAACCCTTATATAATCACCAACTATTTTTTTTAAATTATTATTATTATTATTATTATTATTTTAAAAAAGAGTCTGTAAGCTGAGTCTGAATTAAAAACTCTTCTTGATATCAATAATTCATAAGTATGGTGTAAGGCCTCCTTTTGCGGCCAATACAGCATCAATTCGTCTTGAGAATGACAGATACAAGTCCTGCACAGTGACCAGAGGGATTTTAAGCCATTCTTCTTGCAGAATAGTGGCCAGGTCAGTACGTGATGCTGGTGGAAGAAAACGTTTCCTGACTCGCTCCTCCAAAACACCCCAAAGTGGCTCAATAATATTTAGATCT
>JAQMYG010000038.1:6127659-6147675 GCA_030014215.1 Clariallabes teugelsi | reverse complement strand
CCAGCGAGACGTGAACCAACAATGTGTCCTCTTTTGAACTCTGATATGTCACCCATAATGTTGTGTGCATTGCAATATTTTAAGCAAAACTGTGCTATTACAGTACTCTGCAAATTAAACCTTCACACTCTGCTCTTACTGGTGGAATGTGCAATCAATGAAGATTGGCCACCAGGTTGGTCAAATTTAGTCATGAAACCTCCAATACTAAATTGGCCAACCCTGTATATCTGTGCTGTTTATTTGCCAATGTGACCCTTTTTTCATGTTTGCATAGTTGGGGAACATGAAATAAAATTAAGTTCATCATATTGCCTAGGATAGATGGATGGATGGATAGACAGACAGACAGTAAGATAGATAGATACTGTAGATAGATAGATAGATATATAGATAGATAGATAGATAGATAGATAGATAGATAGATATAAAGGCAGTCTACAGATTATACAAGGACATGCAAGCAACAAGGTTGTAGAACAATATTAAGGCTATGGTAAAATTAAAATACTGTACAAAAGTGCATACAAAAGTTTACCATTACCAAAGTTTACCATAGTGCAGCCAAGTGGAAATCTGAAAATGGTGCATTAAGATGCACTAATAATGTACATACGGATTGTATATACAGTACAGGTTTGAACTTAAGAATCTTAAGTTAGGTGCACCAGCTAGTTGTAATATTAATAATAAAAAAAAAATTTCAGTGCAATATATAGGTCACTCTACATTGCGCAATCCTGACCCATAATTTAAAAAATAGTTAACAATGCTCTGGGTTTTAAGAGATACAAGGTTTTGTTGCGTAATTTGTTCTAGTCTTTATCAGAAACTGCTTTGTGAGGTGACATTTTGAACAACACCTGCAGAACCCCTACACTCTGTAGTGTCTGTGGAGGCAGTACAACTGTACCATTTACTGTAAAAAGTCTGTTTTGTGTCTCCTTTTTATCTCAGTGATGCTGATCAACATAAACAAAAGCGATCCCCAAACACTGATTCCGAATGGAACAAAAGGGGTTCCTGCTCCTCCTCTGTGTGTGTCTCTTCTGTCATGTGTCACGTGTAATTATCAGAGCGAAGGCAGCTGACGGGAACAAACTGATTCCTGCTGATCTACAGGGAATAAACGACTCTGAACAGGATTAGATTCATAAATTAACTCTCCTCACCAGCTATCAACTGTGACGTGTGTGTGTGTGTGTGTGTGTGTGTGTGTGTGTGTGTGTGTGTGTGTGTGTGTGTACGTGTCTGTGTTTGTGTGCGTGTGTGTGTGTGTGTGTGTGTCTGTGTGTGTGTGTGTCAGGAGATAATTTATACTCAACTTTAAAGCAAATAAATAAATAAACAGATATTTTCTCGAGCCTCCCAAGGTACAGTAACTGCCACCGTTGATCGGTGAGGAACACCCCGGGCCTTTGAAGTTTTTAGACATAAAAGCACAAATAACGCGAATCTTCTCAGATGAAATTAAGACCTAATGAAAAACGAGTGAAAAGTGCAGCCATTTCCAATCACACTGAGCTTGGAGAAGGACTCGCATCCCGCTCCACTGGGGAGAGAAATAAAAAACAAGGAAGGCTTTAATCTGCCTAAACTCCTTAAACTCCTTCTGTCATCTCTCAAGACACAAAACAGCAAAACAACAAACAACAACAACATAAAAACCACACACAAACACACACACACACGCACACACACGCACACACACATACGCACACACACACACACACACACACACACACACAAGGCCTGGTATTTAAGAACGATATGAGGAAAAAAGTTTTGATTCATGGTGGAAAGACGGTGTCTCTATCAGTCTCTGTCAGACTGAATGGCCTGACTTCCAGAATCAATCACACACACACACACACACACACACACACACACACACACACACACACCATGGTGTGTCTAGCATAAGTCTTGGTTTTATGGTTTAACACAAACATTATATTATATTATTACTCACTCACTCACTCACTCATCGTCTATACTGCTTTATCCTGTCTCAGGGGCCTGGAGCATATCTCAGGAGGCAGAGTACAACCTGGATAGGGTGCCAGTCCATCACACGCACACTCAATCATTCACACACTACGGGCAATTTGAGAACGCCAACCAGCCTAATCTGCATGTCTGTGGACTGTGGAAGAAAACCGTACTGTAGTACTCAGACGAAACCCACCAAGCACCGGGAGAACATGCAAACTCCATGCACACATAGACGGGAATCAAACCTGGCCAGAAATTCGAACCTGAATATGCAAGGCAACAGTGCTAACTGACACATATCTTATATTGCATTGTATTGTATTGTATATTGTATTGTGTATTTACATCTACAAAATCTCAAACCTTCTCTCAGAGATCCTGTCAGGTTAGCACTTCTTAGCTAGCTAGCATGCTCAAGTGAGATTACAAACATTTGTTATATATATTTAAAAAAAAAAAGAAAGTAAAAATCTATATCTTTCTCTCAGAAATCCATCCAGGTTAGCCTCTGTTTGCTAGCTAGTAAGTACAGAACATTGCCAGGTTACTAAAAATCACAAAAAAGACTCGGTAACTAAAATTAGACTACACTTAGTAAGAAAATATGCAATCCTGTCATGTTAGCATTTATTAGCTCGCTCTCATTACCAAACAGGATTATAAACAATTATCTTAAAAAAAAAAAAAAAAAAACCTACCTAGCTAGCTAACAAAATCAAAAATATTTCTTTAAATAAGTCTTAGTCAGGTTAGCTTATATATGCTAGCTAATGAGTAGAGAAAACAATTTATATATTTTTTATCAAATATTTTGGTAAATTTCTTATAAAAAACTGAATAAATTTATCTGAAATTACACTTCAACTCTAATCCAAATCGAGGTTATGATTTATTAGCTAGTTTATATTATAGGATTATGAATATTTATTTAAACTTTCTGGTTGGCCAGCTGGAATGATCAAGTGAGATTTTAAAAAAAATCTAAAACTTTCTTTTAGAAGCCCTGGGAGGTTAGCTCATACTGTATATGCTAGCTAGTGTGTGGAGACAATTTCCAGGTTGCCAAGAATCACAATTTTTTTTAATGAAACATTCTGGGGATACAATTATATTGAATGCTTCTCAAAAACCCTGTCATGTTAACATTTATTAGCTAACTATCATTATCAAATAAGTTTATTATTTTTATATAAACAAATGTTATATGTATTATATTATAATGACAGCTAGCTAATAAATATTAACATGGCAGGATTTCTTATAAAACATTCTGGGGATAGAATTAAATTGAATGCTTCTCAGAAATCCTGTCATGTTAACATTTTATCTAGCTACAGTATCCTTATCATATAAGCTTATAGACATTTGTTTATTAAAACAATAATAAATGTCTCAGAATATCTGTCAGGTTAGTTATAATTAGCTAACTAACAATCAAGTGGTATTTTAAATATTTCTTTTAAGACATTTTTTTTTCAATGAGTTAAGAAAATTGCCAAGTTCATTATATGTTTTGGCAAATTTCTTATTTAAAAAAAAAACACGAATGTTTTCTTACAAAACCACATTATCCTAGCAAGTGAGTAAGGTGAGCAGTAGCAAGTATGATTATGACTGTTAAAAGGTGATTTAAAAAACATCCTCTCAGTTAGTGCAAGTTAGCAAATTATATTATATAATTATCATTATAAACATGAATGGAAATATCTTTTCAGAAAGCCTGTCAGACTAGCAGATGTTAGCTAGATAGCATTAGATAAATAAACATTATGAACATTTCTGAATTTAATTAACCATTCCTTTTGTAATTCCTGTTAGCTAGCGGACTAAAACACCATATGCACATTCAGTACTATAAATGTAAATCTTTTTTAGTTGATTCCTAGTTACACTGTTTACCAGTGTATAAACCCAGAAATGGCTTTCAAATTTTTAAAATGCACAGAAAGTAATTCTAGTTTAAGAATATAAAAAAGGACGGAGGACAAGTGTGAGTTTAAATCACATCTAAAGTACTCGGATTACATTCAAAGATTTAAAAAAACAAAAAAAACATGGTTAATAGTTTATGATCTGACTCCCGTCTTTCCTCACAAACAGATCAATACGGTAAACAGAGCGGCGAGGGCGAGGATGTTGTGCGTCTCTGTGGTTTCAGAAAAACGCTGACATTTGTGAAGGTTAGAGAGTGTAACTGTCTGTCGGCGTCAATCAGTGCCCTCAAAGGTCACAGCCGGTCCGATGTTTTATATTGTTTTAATTAGACATTGTGGTTGGAATGCTGCAATTGGGCTCAGCAAGGATATCACCATAATTCACGTGTACAAAAAAGTGTTTGGATAAATAAAAAACACCGGAGGTAGCTGACGTATACAAAATCTATATACTGTATACTTAAGTAGAAGTACAAGTACTTGCCTGAAAAGGTACACCACTACAAGTAGTAGTACCAATGTTTTTTTTTTACTCAAGTAGAAGTACTAAGTACATGCGCTGAAATGTATTTTTTAAAAGTACAAAAGTACAAGTACTCCTCCCAAAAGTATTAAACAGTATCTTAAAGTATTATAAACACAGCTAAAAAGTTATTCATCTTGATAAAATGAATTTGTAAGTTTAATAGAGATTTACTTTACAAGTTCATAAAACTATCTTGAAATAAATAAAAAAATAAATAGAAAGACAAAGACAAATGAAAAAATAATAACAGAGAAATTATAAAATTACTGGAACTATTGGATAGGAGGACTGGACATGACGCCATGATGTGTTGATAACGACAAGATTTGACATAAAATGAATGATGAGCAGCATTGTTAGCGCCTTAAATGTAGGTAGTTAAACTAGCTACAGTAGTTGCTACCATTGCTACTCTGTATAATGCAAGTAGTCTACTCAGTTAAACATGCGCACACTGCGAGCATGCAGAATGCAATAAGATTAGAAGACGTGCCAAAATATTATAAGCTTGGTATACAGTTGTTATTGGTGTGAAACAAAAACTGAACGCATAAGAGTTCAACTCTTTTGCCGCGTTTTCTTAGCTAGTTAGCTATCTCACTTCTAAACTTACCTTAACAAGTGCACCTATTCGAGATGCATGAAAAAGGAGCCATAAAAATCCGCAGCCCATACAGTAGATAAAGTGGGTGGGATCCGCTGGCCAGGTAACCGTCAGTAACTTTGGTGTGTGCTAAAGAATGAGCACTTTCATACTGACCTGCTTGTAATTTCTGTAAACTAGGATTGTTTCGTTCCCATAGTCCTTACATGGGATGGAGCTTAGGTCACTGTGTGTTGTGAGTGTCACCCCGTGGACGCTTATTTATTTAAATATTTATTTACATTAGAAAATCATTGCACTTTTGTGTGATCATCATCTAAAAAGTAATGAGTCTTTGTTTAAAATATAGTGAGTAAAAGTACAGGTTTTACATCAAAGCATGTGGAGTAGCAGTAAAAATGATCACATACTGTATGGAAAATACTCAAGGGAAGTACAGTTACACAAAACAATACTTAAGTACAGTAATGTAGTAGTTGTACTTAATTACTTCATCTCTGAAAAACACTGAATCCAATTTACTTTTCAGTTAAAATATAGTGGGTAGCGAGGACATGTTTAAAGTCTCTGCTAGTCACACTAGCAGCTAACAGGCTGCTCATGTAGTTAGCAGTTTGTATCTTGTTGCTGAATACCGTTGTATCCGTTGACTGTATCTGGACAAACCCTCTGTGATGTCACCCAAAGGTTTTCTGAAGAGTGGATTTGGAGCTCAGTTGTGGGAGCTCTGGTCATCGCATCCGCGCAGGAGCTGGGTCCACCTTAACTCCGGTTAATCCATAAATGCGTAAATGGCCAGGATGGGTTCCTAAATCTTTTTTTTTGGCACCAGACTGTTAACATGTTTAATTCTGGTGTATATTTGGACATTTTAACATGGCGCTCTATGGGGATCGACTTGTAGAGTAAGTGGTCGTTTGAGAATTGCAAACTTGAGTTTGGTCACTTCCGCATTAGACTCAGAACCGGAGGTTGCCCCTTTGGCAGTACTCAGCTTCACACTAGCTTTTGTTCTCAGTTCAGATTAGCAAATCAAGATAAGTGCACTAGCTACTGTACATACTCTCACCAGAGAGACAAAGTGTTTAACCTACTCCCTTCTAAGCTTTGTTTTCCATCATGATCCAGCATTTGTCATTGTCATTGCTGTTGTTGTTCTTGTTTTTTGTTTAGATTGTAGGCCCAATATGACAGAACATTTACAAAAATATTCTCTTTGACATGACCTGAGACGTTTCCTAAACCTCCTAGCAAACTGTGAGAACTTCCCTCCTCCTGAGTTTCCTTCCTCAGAGATGTTCACTAAACTGCAAACATGTTTTTCCCTTGTTCTCACTTCACAGCACACTTTGTCGAAACACATACCTGAAATGTGAACAGAATATTTTTTTTCTTTTGTGTTTTTTGTTTAAGTGATCTTCCCTGGAGTTTTCCATTTGTTTTCCATCAGACTCGGTATGACCTCTGACCTCTGAGAAAAAAAAAAGAGGTATTTCTGGTTATGAGAAAGTCTAGAAAACATGTATTTTCCACTGGGATAGCACAGAAGGGAACGACTCGCTGGCACTCAATACTACAGTACAAAAAAGGGCCACTAAAGTGGACCTTACACTGTTTCATTCTTTCACTCTTTCACCAGCCATTAAAAAGTAATGATCCTCCACTTCCGCTCCTATTGTCGCCATCGCACGAGCGGCTCTAATGGGGAGCAGACACAATAGGCTCGGCCTAAAAAGGATCCGCCATGAAATTTTAATCAGCAACTTTGTCTTTCAGTGTGACTGCATCTGTGTGTGTGTGTGTGTGTGTGTGTGTGTGTGTGTGTGTGTGTATACTAAATGTCCTCACAGAGACTACAGGGACAGGTGCTCTGACATGCCTTTATTTTACTCCCTGAACTTTCCTCCTGCCCCCTCAGGTGTGACGTTCCCTAGCTGCCTCCGATCACCGAGGGCACTCAGATTGGATTAATTCCAAAGCAGGCCCTCCGTCCCGTGCACTTAACAAACACAAGATGCACTTAAGGGAGGCCACAGGATGGGTTTCGGCACAGTCGAGAGTGCGCGTCCGGGAGATTCGGGGCGAGACCGCAGGGCCAGTGTAGAATGTCATCACGTACCGGAAGAGCCATCAGTCCGATCCAGCGTACTGGAAGAGGCGTGAACTTTTTAAAAGTGTCGTGTGGAGAAGCTTTTTTGTCTTTCCTGTGTGGCTGCTGCACTAAATGGCTCCATGGCACACTGACAGAGCTTTTATGTGGTTTATGGCTGCTGTTTTAGAGCTGATAAAAAGCATGATGTCGGAGAAAGCACAGCCGTCCCTTCTCTCTAAGACTGGGGATTGGCCTCACAGCTTAGCCAACACATGACATTAGCATGTGTGTTAAAAAGGCCAGATTAGCAGCCACTATTTTTCCAAAAGATCCATTCATCAAAACGTTAGAATTAAGAGAAGAATTTCATCTCAGGTAAATTATGTGAGTTGAACAAAAATTCATTCATTCATTCATCTTCTATACCGCTTTATCCTGCATTCAGGGTCGCGGGGGGCCTGGAGCCTATCCCAGGAAGCTTCGGGCACGAGGCAGGGTACACCCTGGACAGGGTGCCAATCCATCGCAGGGCATTGAACAAAAATAAATAACATTAATCTATTCCAGGATAATATGTGTGTTATTACAGAAGTTTTAAAAGAATAGAAAATGTTCATTATTCCCTTTAAACTTTGCTTTTGTTACAGGGGTAATGATAAAAAGGTAAATTTGCACATTTTCATTTACATAAGGTCTGAATAAAACAACATAAGAATCACGATTTATATGTATTTATAATAAAGTTATATTGAAAAAGGAAGTAAGCGGCTTTGTGAGCAGCTTTGAGCTTTGCAACTGTACGACTAAAAATCACTTTCCTGTCTCAGGAGTGTTATGCACTCCTTGTTAGTGGCATTCAAAGTGCAGAAAAGCTGGACACAGAAAGAACTTTATAAGGATGTATTAATGCCAGCATTGACCAATTAACAACCCAACTAACACCGCTTGGGGACTTCATTACCGTACTACAAGCATGACGCATTGGAATGTCACTATGTTGTTGCTATGTCAGTGTGCTTTATACAGTGCCCCTTCAGGCTTGTGTACAGTAGGTCCATGTTGTAAAAGACAACATTAAGTTCATATTATGTTCTTCTGGTGCTTACCACGTTTATGGTGCGCATGCAACAGATTATCAGCAGTTTGAGCTCATTGGACCTGGTGAGTGAGAGGAAATTAGGACGTAGCATGGACTTGAACAGTTAAAATACAAGAGTAGTCACCTTAAAATGTACTTAAGCATTATAAATACTGAGCTTGTATTCGCTCAATGTAGTGTTTAAGCTACGGTATCTCTCTCTCTCTCTCCCACGTTCTCTCTTTCTCGAGTGTGAAAGTGCTGTTTTTGTCTGCAACCATCTCAGCTTCTGATTTCAAATACTGTATAATATTCCATAGGTGGGGATATTACCACTTCAAGTGCTACTGATAGGATTGTTATGTTACACAATGCCATGCAGAAATGTAGTGAAGTAGGAAGTATAGATATTTTCAGTTGGGTGTAGTGAAGTAAAAGTTAAATGCATTATTTAAGAAACTGCAGTAACTTATGTAAATATACCACTGTACTTATATTAAAACTCAAATGGCACAGATAAGTGCAAGCAGCACAGCATATGTCAATGACAATTTTTAAAAAAGTACTTTAGTGGAAGCCTTGCCAGTGTGTGTTAACAGGGAGGCTTCAGTCCTCAAACTGTGTATTTTTCATATATGTCAGGTAGAAAAAAGGCATTATGTTTATGAATGGTACATTTTACCTCTAGCAAAATATGGGAATGATGTGGCAAAAATCTGAAACTCTCCATATAAGCATATTCGAACCTTTCTTTTGCCTACTGTATGTGACCCTTTTTTTTCTTTTTGCTCAGTCATGTTTGGATAGTTGGTTAAACTGAACTAAATTCAGTTTATCATATTGCCTATTTTATGCTGAAAAAAAGGATGTCACTCTATACTGCACAATCCTGAGCCCAATATATGTTTATTTAAAAAAACTGCTTTTTTTTTTTTTAAACTGGTATGTTCAGATTAATCTCTTTAAAATAGAATTATTTCCATTTCAAAAACTTTAAAAATGTTCTGAAATATATTTCAGTAAAATAGACATATCAATATGTAAAACCTACAAGGCGAGAATCATGTTTTTATGTACTTAGAATTTTATTTATTCATTTATTTGTAATAATGTATTCGTTTAAATTCTGATTATTTGCTTTAAAACAGACCCTGTTTGGTCACATGTTAATTTTGAACTGGCCTAAAAACTACCAGAAAACTTTTGTTTCTACTCACATGTGTATGCCTCATGTAGCTTTTATACAGTATATTAATATTCTGATGGTTTTACTAAAATATATTAAATTTGTAATGGACTACCATGTATTTGTTATTATCATAATTTTTCTTTTATTTCATTTCAGTGTATTTTTTTAAATTATATATAAATGCAAATTAGTGTATCAATAACAGGAGTTCCCTTAACTAACAGTGCAAAGCTCTGTACAGTATATCCACACACACACACACACACACACACACACGTGTCACAGTGACAATCTGACAGACCAGGTGCTTTCTAACCTCACAAGATGACTGACACTTTTTCTTTTTTTTTACCAGAGAGGTGGGATTTAAGCAATACAGCTGCCACGCTGTCGGGTTTACAGTGTCCTGTCTCCATTCACACACTCTTGTCCTGCCGCTACTCACACACACTTGTCCTGTCTCTACTCATACACTCTTCCAGAAAGACCTTACTTCTGTTACAAACTCCACTTGCTGTTTGACAATCTTTGGTTTACAGCTTCATGTTCTCGAGTTCTTCTGGTTCCTTTCCATCTTCACTCCTCATGTTTTTGCTGTTTTTCTGGTTCTGACCTCAGCGTGTCTATTTAGATTACAAGTATAGATTTTCCCACTGTGGGTTCTGACCACGTTCAGTGAAAGTACCCAAGTAAGCACACCTCTCTCTCTCTCTCTCTCTCTCTCTCTCTCTCTCTCTCACTCTCTCTCTCACTCACACACGCACACACACACCGATTCCAGCTCCCGTTAGTTCCAGTTGTGAAGTTCCTTATAGTTGTAGCGAGTGGCACAAATCAATGAAGAGGTTAATACTGGCATGAAAATCACAAATTGAGTTACAGTAGTGCAGCTCGACCTCAATAAACCTCCCAATAAAACTCAGCACTACACAGCTGCAGCCCGGATGCATGTGCACTACTCAGTGTGTGTGTGTGTGTGTGTGTTTTTGTAAATGTGTGTGTAGGCATCTATGTAGACAAATGTATAAAAGGGAGGATTATGTTAGCACAGATAACCGATAATTTATTACACAAATTAAATCAGTCATTAAAACAATGAAGATAAAAAATTTAAATAATTTTAGAAAATCGTTTGACACCAGAGGGCAAAAGTTTAGCACTGCACTCAAAAGCGGTTTAACTCTGAGAGACTGCAGATCCCCCTGTGTTCTGCATTAATGAGAACACATTTACATACATACACACACACACACACACACACACACATACTGTGCTTACGCTACATGCTCGGCCAGGCACTGCGGCTTGCTCTTTTATTCTTTTATGGCTCTTTTACTGCCCTCTTACTCAGTATTTCTCTGGATATTAAACCTGCCAATAAATGCAGACATATTGTTCACATATAGTGACATTTCCGCAAAACTTGTAGCTAATTTGTAACAGAAACTTTATGTTAAAGTTGCTGTTTCTACTATACCAGGAAATATCAGTCCTAAATTTGAAAGCAAAGCCAATATGAATACAAAATGCTAAACAAAAGAAGAACATAATACCAACAGGGACTACACCATTCACCCATAACATTATAACCACCAGTCTAATATTGAGAAGGTCTCCCTTTTTTACACCAAAACCGCCATGACCCATCACGGTCTGAACTTCGCTAAACCTCTGAAGGTGTGTGCTACTGTACTGTATCTGCCACCATGCCTTCAGTAGCAGATCCTGTAAGTCCTGTAAGTTGTATGCTGGAGCCTTAATGGATCAGACTTGATCAAGGTTTCTTTCATCGCCCAGAGCATCACAGTTTTTCCACAGGCTCATCTTCCTCCCATAGTCCATCCTGTTGCCATCTCTTCCCCAGGTAGACACACACACACACACACACACACCCAGACCAGGTCAACTTCTTTCATCACCCCGTGTTCCAGTTCTGATGCTCACTTGCCCATTGTAGGAGCTTTGGAGGAGGACACAGGTCAGCACAGGCACCCTGATTGGTCTGCAGCTCAACAGTTCCATACAACAAACTGATATGTTCAGTTCTCTTCCTCTTATCAGAACCAGCATTCACTTTATCAGCAATTTGATCTACTGTAGATCTTCTATTAGATCAGGCTACACATACCAGCCTTCACTCTCCGATGTATATCATTAAGCCTTGGACACTGTCACTGGATCACCAGTTGTCCTTCCTTGGACCACCTTTGGAAATTACTAACACATGCAAACCAGGAACATCATACAAGAACTGCAGTTTTGGAGTTTTGAACCAATCATCTACACAGCACAATCTGGCCCTGCTTGCCTATTTTCTCCTGCTTCCAACACATTGACTGTTCACTTGCTGCCTTATCCCAGCCCATAACAGATATGAGTGTAACCAGATAATCAGTGTTATTCACTGCACCTGTCAGAGGTTTCATTGATTTTTCCGATTAGGGTATGTTACAGGAACCCGAACAGTTAACTAGGCATTTACACTCAGGAACAACAACAATACGAATTAATGTTAAAAAATTATAATAATTAAATAAACAAACTATGCATTAACAAACTCAGAACACGTGACCAGCAGAGGCCACTGAGAAACACTTCTCTGACAATATCAGTATGTTACTGTAGCACTATATCACTATGTTATTATACCTCTATAATTTTACATAATTATGTTATAAAATCTCTATATCACTGTATCACTGGATTACTGCATGAGTATATTACTGAATCACTATATTACTGCATCACTATGTTATTACATTACTGTATCATTATATGACTGCATCAATGTATCACTAAACCTCTATACTATTGCATCAATGTTTCACTGTATAACTATATGACTGTCACTATATGACTGCATCAATGTATCACTATATCAATATATTGTTGCATCAATGTTTTACTGTATCACTATATTACTGCATCGATATATCATCGTATCACTATATTACTGTATCAATGTATAACTGTATCACTATATTACTTCATCAATGTTTCACTGTATCAATGTATCACTATATTACGGTATCACTATATCACCGTATCAATACATTATTGCTTCAGTGTATCAATATATCACTATATTAATATATCACTACTGTATATTACATTATATAATATAGTGATATAATGGTTAAGTCATACAGTAGTACTACTACTACTATAGTATCACTATATTATTGCATCTCTATATTGCTATATGACTGTATAATGTAAAGCTAATTCAGCCACAGTGCTTGTTTGTATGATAGCAATATATGACCCAAAAAAATAATAATAATTCAAATTTAATTTGTCACATACACAGTCATACACAGTATGATATGCAGTGAAATGCTTATATGACTGCCAGTGACCTTAAGAAATAAAAGCTTATACATAAGAAATAAATATGAATAAAAGAAATACGTTAGAAAATAAAATTAACTAGTAAAATATACTGTACAAAGTAAAATATACTGTACAAATAAGAACAAAATATCAATATAGCAAATATAGAAATATAGAAGAAGAAAATAGAAATTTGTCAAAATGTTCCAAATGTATAAAAAATGGTAGTACCAATCCAAACAAATTTTGTTGTTGTATGAAACAAAACACACACACACACACACATATATACCATGTCTTATGAATAACATTGCTTATCAATTACCAATGAACTGGTAACAGGATCCAAGGATCCAAGGATCCAAGGCTCATTTTTGCCCAAAGGCCCACATGGGACCAAAGGCCATCAGGTCCGATCCCACAGAAAAGCCAAAGCAGCACAAATCACTAAAAAAAGACAATGTTGACCCCATGATAGAAAAGCACCGGAACACCTAGTGCAACAAACAGAGGCCCAGGAGGCAAAGAGCCCAAGCCACAACCTGCACACACACACATGCACACACGCAAACAACTTGTTAGCATCTGTCATTTGAAAAGAATAAAAATAATAACAAGCTAAAGGCTGAGCAGATCGATTCAATGATCAAAGTGAAATAAAATGAATGCTGAGCAGAAACAGGAGGGACACACAGAGGTCCTGAGGGGCCTCGCGTCAAACTGCAACTGGAGGAAGACCTCTGGGGCTCTGGGCCTCTGGGACATCTGAAAAGACCTCTGGGGCTCCGAATCCCTTGTCCACACACACACACACACACGCACGCACGCACACATGCACACAGAACTAGATTTATGGAAATGTAGAAGGACAGGTTGTCTTTCATTTGTAATAACCATTTGAATAGATTTATTTAAATGTTTATGTCCTTTAATTACATAATGCATTATTATTCTTTTGAAATTACATGCATCATACCATTATTCTATTAGTAGATAGTATATAGTTTTTATTTACATTAAGGTCCAGAATAAAAGAAACATAAAATACTGTTAAATTGTTATTAAAATCTTCTACAAGAAATCATTTGAGTGTGATTGAGTGTGATATATTTTTTTATGATTAAAAGAAACAAAGAAGAAAGAAATGCCAGGGCAAAAGGTCTAATTCCAGTTTAAATTAATCTATTATTATTATTTTTATTATTATTATTATTATTATTATTATTATTATTAAATTAAAACATTACATTCATCTCTTAAAATTATTAAATGATCATTTTATCATCTGTCTTCTGATTATTGCAATATAAATGATCTGCTTAAAATTCACTCTCCCTGAAACAATAGTTCAATTTACACATTGCACAATCAATAATTTCCCAAACTCTATAATCAGCTAATAATGAAGTAAAACAATCAGTCAGTATTGCACAGTTGCTCGCATTTATGCACATTTTTACCTCCTAAGACGACCTCAAATGACCTCAAATGTAACGGGAACTGTTCTGATTATGATTAGTCGAGCACATAAGGGTTAAAGATTTTTAAGAAGCCCCGCGTTGGGAGAGAGCGAGGTCGCCCTCGGCCTAATCAGGGCCGTGACATGACACGCTGTAGGTTACACTCCTCAGTGTTAAATATTTATTCCGACTCCGCCACGCTGCCTTGATGGTTGTCAGGCCATTTGACACTTCTCTCTCATTCCCATTTCATTAAAATTCACTCGAGGCTCCATCACAGAGAGAGAGAGAGAGAGAGAGAGAGAGAGAGAGAGAGAGGCAGACAGGGAAAAGGTTTGAGTCTAGGTGTTTTTTTTTCTGACTCAGTTTTACATTACAGCCCTGACAGGAAGTGAATGCTAACTGCTAATGCGTTATTGCTTTTTTTTCTTTTCACAACGTCAATATGCATTTCACTCAGAAACAAGCTCAAACTTCAACACACACACACACACACACACACGAGCAATAGAGAGAGAGAGAGGGAGAGAGACAGATCAAAGCCCACAATTAAACAAATTTTTCCTCTGACATAATCATTAACACTTATCAGCTATTGTCGTCTTTTATTCTTCTTTAATCACAAAAGACAATAAGCTTTATATTAATGGACTCATTCTAGTAAGTTATTATTTTTATATGATTTCAATAACAGCAGACACTCCACTAATAATAAATCTATTTTTAGTGTCTAATTGTTAATCTGTAAGGAGACCTTTATTATATAACGTTAGTGGAAGGAGTCTCCAGTGTCAAAACTCTGTAAAGCTTTAACCTGAAGTTTTCCCAAATCTGCAGGACAGAGGAGTTTACACTTCTTTGCAGATGACAAGCTGTGTTTTTATTTATTTATTTATTTTTTATAGAGTAAGACAAATAGATGCTGGGGAAGTAAGGCTGCTACAATGCGAGTGATTTCTTGTTAAATGTAGCTATAAATAAGAACAAATGATGTCATCATTGATGGTAACAATAACTGTTATTTTCCTGTAACAGTACACGTCCATGTGATTTATTTGTACTAAACTATTTAAAAACATGGAGGTTGGATTTTAGTTTGTGAGAATCAAAATAAAACATTGTATTTGATTTGTAACATTTCATTGATTAGAGAAGAATAACCTCCCTCGTCGCAAGCACAGGTCCACTTTTGGTATAAGCGTAAATCTGTAAGCGATAGTATCGGGATGGCCGTGTTGAGTCGGGTTACGGGGGATTAATCAGTGTCAGTGTGTGTAGTCAGTAAGACACAGGCAGCGTGTGTGTTAGTGGCGGCTCCGTCCCGATCCGCATGCACCTGTCAGGCTAGATGCCTGTGCGAGGGCGGCCGCTTGGCTCCTCCCTGCTTGACCTATTATTTGATATTTGACCACTTGGTTGCGAGACACTTGCTCTTTGGAGCTGAAATGTCACCGGGCGTCTTGTCAAGTCTTCGACACCTCGGCTTGACAAGTGATTTTACTTTGGTGTGCTACGAGGCAGAAAATACAGCAAGCATCGGTCAGGGCAGCTTCAGGCTCCGCTTAGACCGCTCGCTCTGAGTAACAGGCTCCATCCGTTAACAAGCTCCGATAACAGGCATAACAATCCGACGCGCTCTCACACTCGCACGCACCAAAGAACCCTTCATAAGGTGCGTGGAAACACTCACTGCTCAGAACGTTAATTTTGACTTCATTCAAATCCAATCAAATACCCAGAAATCTCTCTTGTAGTAAAAAGGCTCTTTAGGGATTTTTAGCTTAAAATGGCTCTGTCACTAAATGCTGTTAAATGTAAACATTTAAGGTTCTATCAGAGAAATGCCTAAAGATTGGATGCACTGGTGAAATATGGTGGAAAACAATGGGTTCCTCCATGGAGTTCCGGATAGTGTTCTAAACAAGTTCTACTAGAAGCCATGGTGTAAGATACTACTGTATACAGAAAGGACTATATAAGTTTAAATATAGTAGGTACAGTAATACTTAGGTCTACTTAAGTCTTTCAACATTCTCTGGATAAAGTTTTGTCATCTCTGTAAATGGGTTCTCTGAATGAGAAACCATCTATAGGATTCTACATACAACATTTAGATGTACTTAAAGACCCCCAAGTCTAAACCTTAGTCCCTAACCAAAATACAGTACAGTACATGTTCCTTAAAGGAACCTTTGTTTGTTGGACTCTATATCAAACCAATAAGGTTTTAGATCTCATGTTCTATAAACATGTAACTTGCTTGAACCTTACATTTACAGTATTATGTAACTTTAAACACCTAAACCAATTTCAGAACCAAAGACAGAATTTAAAAAAAAAATCCTTATCCCAACCCTTAACTTTAACCCTTAATCCCAATCTTCAATTCTTACTCTTAACATCAAACCTTAATCCAAATCTAAAACTCTAAACTTTAATCTCAACCTCAAACCTTAATCCCAACTGTAATCCTTAATCCCAAACATAAATTCTAAAATCTAATCTTATCCTCAAACCCTAATCCCAACTGCACTAAATCTTAATCCCAACCTCGAACCTAAATCTCTGTCTTAGATTCTAAACTCTACTTCCAACTTCAAACCATAATCCCAATCTTCTATTTAAACTTTAATCCCAATGTTAAATTTCAAACGCTGATCTTAACCTTAAGCATTAATCCCACTTTAATGATGAATATCCTAAATTCCTGACCTTAATCCCAATCTTACACTCTAAATTCTAATCCCAATCTCAAACTTTAGTCCCAATCTTAAAGTCTAAACTCTAATCCCAACATCAAACTTTAATTCTTTTAAACTCTAAGCCTTAACCCCTAGCACTAAACTCTAGTCCCAACCTCAAAACTTTAACACAACCTCAAACCCCAATCCCAACCCTAAATTCTTAAACCCTCTTCTTAGGTGGAAATTCAAGATCACAGCATAATCCTTATCTCCTAAACTGAAGATAAAATTTTCATCTCAACTTTAAACTATAAAACTAAGCCACTCTCCCAAATTCAATCTCTTATCCAAAATTCAAACCCTAATCCAAACTTCAAACTTTAAAATCAACCTTACACTCTAACCACGACCCTAAACCATAAACTCCAACCACAAACTCAATCACTAAACCCTAAAATCCAATCGCAACCTCAAAGCCTACGATCAACCTGAAATCATAAACCCAACTGCAAAGTCCTAATCCAACCGCACATTCAATTTAAACCATCAAATCAAACTCTAATCCCAAAGCCTTAATCCCAGTCCCAACCTCAAACCCTAACCTCTAGTCACTAGATGCCTGACTGACATTTTCTAAATCACTTTGGATCTTCCTTTGTTTATGTCTTTATACTCAATCATATAAAACCTAAATTATAATCCCACACAATGGACCAGGGATGCAGCTTGAAAACACAGCTTGCTTCTCACTAATCCCTTTACTAGATTCTTGCAGTTGAGCTCACCTCAACACCCTTCACTTCACTTATAAAGTCTGTTAATATTCCCATTCCTTCTTGTCTATCTGATCTTCAACCTTACCAGCCCACTCGGACCCTCAGGCTCTCCAGCGCTGGTTTCTTCCCTATCTCTCCACCTTTTGGCGCTTTTTCTGCTCTTCTCTCCTTCTCTCGCTGGATCTCTTTCCTTACACTCTGACCATCTGCAAAACCTGCATCTTTAAATTTCACCTTAAAACTCAACCGTTTTCCTGTTGAGTCATTTAAACTCTCCTGACTTTCACCTTGGTGTTACAGATACTGTAGAACATCTTCAGTTTGTTAATAAGTGTTACACAGCAATGCTGTTGAGTCCAGGATTGGTCAGAAGGTGTTCATCAGTTTTCTATAATGATGGTTGCTATAATAATAGGTCATTTGTGTTAGATTTATGGAAGAAGAATCCAGTGTCAGAGTAAAACTGTAAGTTATTAGTTTTAGTTTTCACTTCTTTGCAATTTGTACAGTATCTTATTCATTTCAAGAGCGAGAAGAAAGAGAGGCAGGTGACGGAACAAGTGAGAATAACTGCTTCTGTACATCAACAGTACAAATAAACAGTACATATCATTTGAGGTATAAAACTCTTGATAATGTTCTGTAAGAGGAAAATACTCATCCAATGTCCTGCATTCTGGCTGAAATGAGGCATTAAGAACAGACAAACTATAAACAGTATCTCTCTCTCTCTCTCTCTCTCTCTCTCTTATTTATGCCATGAAGAGCTGAAAAATCAGAAGCAGGTTGCATCCGAGAAAGACAAGCAATAGTCATGACTGTAGGAGTTTCATCGTTGTATTTATAGATGAGTAACAGTTTTAATCGCAGGAAATGAGACCCAGCAGTTTCAGAGCAGCGTGCTTCAAGACTCAGGTGTTTATATCCAGGCCAGGGTTCAAGAGACACCCTGAGGAAATCCATGGACCAAAGCAACAGCTTCTGCTCTGGAGTGCAGCCGAGTGCTTAAAGAGACGATAACTGTACTTCATTACTTTATAAATCATGTGAAGACTGGAACTGTACCAAGGCAAAGCAGTTTCCCTCTGGAATTAATACAGTTCTGTGAATCTTGAATTATGAACTGGATTTGGAAAATAACTTTTTTTTGTTAGTTTGTTTATTTGTCTTTTACTTGTTTTGTTTGTTTGTGCATGTTTCCAGTGCCTGTATTCCTTCTTTCTTTCATTCTCTCTTTTCCTGTCTGTTTTGCTTTGTAAATTTTTTTCCCTTTCTTTCCCTCCTTTCTATCTATTTATTTGTTTTTTGTTTTTTGATTTTTTATACCTTAATTTTTCTGCATTTTCAGTTATGTGTATTGTTTTATTTGTCATTCATTCATTCAACCATTCAGTAATTTATTTATTTTTTGTTTATTCATTCCATCCCTTTTTTTATTTTGGGTTGTTTGTTGTTGTTTGTTTGGATTGTTTGTGTATTCCATTGCATGCATCTTTTTTTCTTTCTTTCTTTCTTTCTTTCTTTCTTTCTAAGTGGACTTAAGATGTATACATCTTGTACTTTATAACTGAATAAATGTATAATTAATATAATTTATTAAATGATGAATAAAATGTTTGTATTGCATGACAAATCCGATGTACAAATGTACAAAAGCAGTAAGTTTTTACTATGGAAGTAACTATTTACTATTATTTTCTGAACACTCCTGAAAGGCATACAGTATTTAGTCACATGACAAGGGCTCATTATAATATTTAAATAATAATTCAGGTGACTACGGCCCATCATAATATTTAAACACGTAGTCATGTGACATAGGTTTGTTATAATATTTAAGTCAGGAACACATCTGACAGCTGAAAAGAAAGACACGAATGAACAGTAATAGATTTTGTGATTAAAACGAGACATAAAGTGGCACTGAATAATTTTTACACTTCGCACAGGACAGCAGTTTGAAAGATTGTTGTGATTATGTGAGTTTTACACACTCTGCATACATTTGCATGAATTAATCTTGAGCAAGACCTGTGGTTTGGTGCAGTGCTGCAACTCATGCAAAATTCAAAACAGGAATTAACTTCATATGTCTAATATATTTATTTTGTACCTTTTCAGTCTTAAAAAAGTGTTAGATAAGATAAGCCGAGTACTTCTTTACCATCCTTTAGTTCTCTCTTTCTTTCTTTCATTCACGGTGTCGGTATCATTCCGTGTCTAAAAATAAACAAGGCTGTATTCGGGTTCCTAGTGGAAGCTCGGAATGGGTTTGGGGATTATTCATGAGGAGACGAGGAAAGCAGTACGAGTGACATGGCCGTGTTTGGGAGAGGGAGGGGGTC
>JAQMYG010000038.1:6123798-6127649 GCA_030014215.1 Clariallabes teugelsi | reverse complement strand
CGGGGGCGAATATCAGTCACATCATTTCAGGTTTGCGCAAAAAATGCTCCAAGTTTGCAACTAAACGGCCGTCTTGCGTGCAGCTGACAGGGGAGGAGCGGGCGCTCGGTGAAGCGTGGCACGGCTGCCATGAAATGACAGGAATCATTGGCATACATTTCAAACAGCTCGCGCCATCCCATTAAAGTGCCACGTCCTGCGCCTTAACACAGACAAGAGGCAGTGCGCTCTGATAGATAGAGACTAAAATGGCTTATTGATTTCTTTCCTCACTGTCTCCTCCTCTCTCTCTACCTCTCTCTCTACCTCTCTCTCTCTCTCTACCTCTCTCTTTGTTAAGAAGTTACACTGAAAACTTTTTTAGACAATTACAGTAGCAGTTGAAGAGTTTTGTAATGAGTTTAGTAATTGACCGGCTGTATTGATGGATGATTGTGATTGCCCGCTAAACGTATATTTCATGCTATAAACAGTCATAATTATGGCCCGTGGATATAAACTCAGGTCAAAGTGCAGCATGCTAAACCTGCTAACCCTGTGCTAACCCCGCTACCGCTTTACCATAAATAACAGTAGAAGAAAAAAAAGACACCTTTAGGCCAAAAAGACATGAGCACAGTACACTTTTCTGTTGAAACTCTCCTCATTATCTCCTGGCAAGAAGAGAATGTGGGACGTGTCGATGCCTCTCAGCTCCTCCTCGATGGATTTAATGGATCTGTAAGCTTGTTAGCGGAGAGATATCACCACTTAGCATGAAGAGTTTTTTTTTAAAAAGTACATTTGGACAAAGCGAAGAAAGGAAATGATATCCTCCTTCTCCTGCTGCTGATTGCGTTACGTAGAGAAGAGTGGATGTCGGAGACGGGAATTACGATGCAGGACGCTGAGACGGACGAATGAAAAACGTCTTCAAGAGGCGCGCAGGAGCCGAAAAGAGCGCGACCGTCCACAGACGATTCGATTTCTGTTATAGAGTTAAAGGTTCATTTGGAGCAGGAGAACCGAAAGCAGCACTTTCACATGCTCGATAAATGACAAACCGACTCGCGGCTCACATAACACGCCTTTATTTATTCAATCACCTCGATTCTCAGTCGCACATATTTCAGATTGTTTATCACTGCAGTCAAACACTGCACACACACACACACACACACCATACTGTGTTAAAATTTGTAATTCTTTGCTTTGTCACCCTTTATTTTACTCTGATTTATTTTATGATAATATTTATTTATATTATTTATATCTATTCATTTCTTTTGCTTCTCATTTATTAATGCTCGTCCCAGCATTTAGAATGTGTGTCACTGGGTCAAGCTTTCTTGCTTGTTCATTTATTTGTTTGTTTGTTCGCTTATCTTCATCTGTGTCTTTCCTTATTAATTGTGTACATGTTTATTCATTTAAATGAATGGGATTGAGGGTTAGTTGAGTCATAGAGTTGAGTCAAGTCAGGGACTCAAATGGAGTCAAATAAAGTCAAGTGGTGTCAAGTGGAGTTGATTTATAGAGTGAATTTGAATGGTAAAGAGGACTCACGGATTTAAATAGAGTCCAGTGGTGTCTAAGGGAGTCGAGCCAGGAAGTCTAGTGATGAAGTCTAATGAAGTTGAATAATGGAGTCAAGTGGACATGATGCAAATTGGGTTGAGTGGAGTTGTGTCATGGAGTCGAATAGAGTTTAGTCATGGAGTCATAGAGTCATAGAGTTGAGTGGACTCAAGTTATATAGTCCAATAATGGAGTATATTTAAGGCACAGAGTCAAGGCAGATTCACTGCTTAGAGTTGAGGCATAAAGTCAACACATGAAGTTGACGACAGTCACGTCACAGAGTCACGTCACAGAGTCACGTCACAGAGTCAAGGTAAGAAGTCAACGCACAAAGAGTTTGGACAGTGTAAAGGCACAGAGTCAGAATTGAGGCACAAAGTTGAGACACCAAGTCGAGGCACAGAGCCAAGACAAGGCTTAATTTTAATGTTAACAGCAGCTGACCCAAAAGTAAAAAGAAAAAAAGTTGAGTTAGAGTTGAGGGAAAGAGACGAGACACAGAGCTGAGACACAGATTCAAGGCTCAGAGTCCAGTCACAAAGTCAAGACAAAGTTGAGGCACAGAGAGGTAATAACCCTGTCAAAGCATTTTAGACATTCAGAAATAAATGTCACAGACCATCAGCTTCATCAGAGCTCCATTACACATCCTTACAGATAGCCATCATCATCATCATCATCATCATCACACCTCACACAAATACGCCTTTAAAACACAATGATCCTCTCTCAGGTCGCGCTCCACTCGTCTATCACTCACTCCACACCTGATTAGACGAGTGGAAGTCATTTAGCGTCGTCACTTTTACACTGCTAATGCTAATGCCGTCTCTGACACCCTGATGGTGATTAAATGTGAGTCCTAGGAAGATAAATGGGGTGTGTGTGTGTGTGTGTGTGTGTGTGTGTGTGTTATCCTGTAGTTATTCCTTTCAAATATTTATTTCTTTTTATTTACAAGTTATTTGTGTAAAACCAGGTGTTTAATTTAATATCCTATCTCTAAAAAAAAATAAAAAAATGAGACCACTGCAATGTTCTCCAGAAAACCTCTGGAATGTCTTCAAGAGGAAGATGGATGATCACAAACCATCAAACAAAGCTGAGCTGTTTTTGCAAAAATGTATAAAATGGTATAAAATTACCCAACAGCAATGTGAAAAACCGGTGCAGAGCACGCCAAGACGCATGAAAGCACCACATTCTGATTTCTTAATGTTATTTAGATAAAGCATTAAAACAATTTGTTTACGTTATTATTTGTATTTTATTTGATTTTCTTGTTAAAGCTCTGCAAATACTGCATTATTTTATTCATGGCTGTGTCCTTAGGCAAAATTGTGAGTGAGCTCTCTCCCTTGGCTGAGAAGAAAACCCACACATGAATAGTCTCAGGATGCTGAAATGCAGTATGTTGGCATGACGCAGGACTGATGGTAGCGCTCACCTTTTCTTCTCCAGACAAGCTTTTGTCCAGATGCCCCAACCAGTCCCTGTCCTCAGCAGTCCAATCCCTGTACCTTTTGCAGAATATCAGTCTGTCCCTAACATCTGTCAAAAAGATCTAAAACATTAAGAAAAGTAATATTTGTGTCATTCTCAAAACTTTTGACCATGGCTGTGGATATATCAATATATGTTTTAAAATAGATAAATAAATAAATAAATAAATAAATAAATACATTTAGAAAGTTTTTATCTTTAATCTATATTTGATTTTATTTCAATTCATATTTTGTCGCTACAGAACATGACTGACCTCAGACTTTCATATTTTTATTCAGTTATTTTAGTTATTAATTGATTTAATATTTAATAAATGGTTTCTATTATTTTATCCAGACATTATCCCCTGCCTTCCTGTTCCTTCAGTTTCCCTGTTTGTCTGATGCTGTGTGTGAAACAGATGTCTGTACTATGAGACAGATGGCTGTCCTGTGTGAAACACACGGCTGTGCTGTGTGTGAGACAGACATCTGTGTGTGAGACAGATGGCTGTCCTGTGTGAGACGGACGCCTGTGATGTGTGTGAGACAGACGTCTGTGTGTGAGACAGACGTCTGTGTGTGAGACAGACGCCTGTGTGTGAGACGAATGTCTGTGATGTGTGTGAGACGGACACCTGTGATGTCTGTGAGACAGACGCCCTTGTGTGAGACGGATGCCTGTGATGTGTGTGAGACGGACACATGTGATGTGTGTGAGACAGACGTCTGTGTGTGAGACGGATGCCTGTGCTGTGTGTGAGCCAGATCTCTGTGTGTGAGACAGACGCCTGTGTGTGAGACGAA
>JAQMYG010000038.1:6116298-6118798 GCA_030014215.1 Clariallabes teugelsi | reverse complement strand
GAAGGCTTTGTAATTCTCTCTATAGAACTACTGATGAAGCTCCCCAGTCAGGAACCTGCTGAACTTCCTCTAATGGGTTCTCTGGAATATACATTCTTAAAGAACCCATGCTTAGAACCCATGACTCGGTATTTAGTTCTTTCAAAGAGCCCCCCTCAAAAAACATAATGGCTCTTTTGCAGATTAAATGATCTTACCCAATAAAAAATTGAATGCAAAACCTTTACTAAAGATCTGCATCTCTTCATTCCTCCATACGATCAACAAAAAGAGTTCCTTAATGCTTAGTACCTCCCAAAGGCTCTTCTGTTTTGAATGTTCAATGTTCAAAGAGAAACCTCGTATCAAGTTTCACATAAATCCTTCAAGAGGATTTCCCCAAATGTGAACAGTTTTCTAGAAAATTAACAGTTGTTTACAGAGCAGGTTCGTTGTTTGTAGGGTTCTAGGGTTCTACCCATGTGTTCATTCTTCCAAAGTTACACAGAAAAAAAAATCAGAAAAGGATTTCAAGGTGAAGCCTTCCTGAGAGAGCAACACTGTGTACAGTTCTATATAAGGCCTTTAAGAGAACAATCTGTAGGTCTGCTACATCTTGTCTTTTCTTATTTCAGTTACTTGCAAGTTTTTTCAAAGATGACGTGCTCTTATCTCCCAAAAAGGTTCTAAATAGATTATTATCCGAGAGAGAAATGATTTGTAGGCTCCTTCATGGAATCTGGAAAAAGGTGGAAAAAAGTAAATAAGAAAATGGGTTAATTCCTTGCGTGTTCTTTGGAAGATTGAGTAATTTTATTTTTCTCTTTTGAAAATGTTTGTGTTGTAATGGTCTACACTTTCACTTTCATTTATTTCCTTGCAGAATATTACCTTTAGCTACAGTATAGAATTAATAAAAAAATATATAATAAAATTCTAATCAATAAATTTTGAATAAAATTTTTATTCATTAAAAATAACTGCTAATTAACATTAAATATAAATTAAATGCTAAAAACATAAAATAAAAAATAAACATTTAAAAGTTTCATTTAAAAATTACATGCTAATAAACCAAAGAAAAAATAAATATTAAAATGCAAACATAGAAATTTAATGTTAATAAATGTAAAATCATAAAATAAAAGCAAAAATGTAAACAAAAAAAATCTAAATAAACAAAAGAGAAAATAATTAATTTACATTAAATTTGCATTAACTATAATACTAATAATTAGTATTCAAATACTAATGAACATTAATGCTAATGAACTGAAAATCAAAAATCAAATGGTATTAAATGCTCATAAACAAAGGAATAAAAAAATATTAGTGAACATAAATATACAAATGTAAGGCTAATACATGTGAAATGATAAAATATTTCCTCTTAAACTTAATTAAAACAAATTAAATTGCTAATTAACATAAACACTAATAAACTGAAATATGAAAACTTTAATGTTAACAATCTAAAATGTGGAAGTATAAAATAAATATCAACTTATAAAAATGTAAAAAGAATTCAAATTAATATATGTAAAATTATAAAATGAATGCTAACAAACTTAAGTAAATTCTAACAACTAACTTTGGAAAATAAATGCAAATAAACATACATTTAAACCCTAAAAGGACAATAAAAATGTTTGAGAAATATGCTAACCCTAACCCTAACCCTAATAACATTTATAATCGGAATGCTACATAAGTTATATTTTAAATACTAGGATGTTTATGAAGCCCACGTCCATGTTACATAAACAGACATGTTCTGCTGTGTGTTGTGTCTCAGTTGTGATTGTTATGAAGATGTTGTGGATGTAAATATTAGCTGCACACACACTTGTTGTTAGTGTGTGTGTGCGTTTGTGTGTGTGTGTCTGTGTGTGTGTGTGTGTGTGTGTGTGTGTGTGTGTGTGTGTGTGTGTATATATATATCTCCACAGTGCTGGTGTTCTGCCATGTGAACTCACAGTCCAGGCCATAATGCTCCCTTTAGGCCGACTGAGAAGAGAAGCGAGACGCAGAACTCTGACGCACAGCCGCTTGCAGCACCGTGGAGCGGTTTAAGAATTAATGTGCGAGCCTTGCAGGATTAAACAGGGTTACAGTCAGAGCCGAGACCATCCAGAACCAGCAGGGGGGCTTTTTTCGGCTCTGCTCCCATCTCCGAGGATGCTGCAGGCTTCCTTCTCAGGCAAGTGTACACACTCACTGTTTTGTTCTACTGTTCTCGCCTTTGTGTTTTTGCTTTTGTTTTTTCAGTTGTTTTGGGGCCGTGGAGGGAAACGGGGCCTCGTAAGCCGGTTTGTCATTTAAATTGTATGAAACTGCTGAAGACGAGCAGCAGGGCTGCAGATGGGCCGGAGCTCATTCTGCATTCACTGCCCTCGAGCTGCACGCATGAAGCTCCACCACTACTGGGCTGGTTCTTTCTCACTCACACACTTACACTCACTCACACACACTCACACACACACACACACACACACACACACACACACACACACACACACAC
>JAQMYG010000038.1:6104250-6116198 GCA_030014215.1 Clariallabes teugelsi | reverse complement strand
CACACACTTACACTCACTCACACACACTCACACACACACACACACACACACACACACACACACACACACACACACACCGAGGGTCAGATACACCACTTTAACCATTACACTTTTCATGCTATTCAGAGACACCTTTATTTATTATTTCATATCCACATATAAAATCTTTATTTTTTTTAATAAATTTAGCTCAATACACAACTACTAGAGTTCCTCAGGGGTGTATTTTCTCTCTCTCTCTCTCTCTCTCTCTCTCTCTCTCTCTCTCTCTGTTATATTTTCTCATAACATTCACATATTTATGTTATTGAAAACTATTTAGTTCCCTTTCTCACTTACATTATAGCATCTATTCATTAAAATTGGTTCCTTATGGGTTCTTTGGAAGATTAAGTGTTCTTACCTTAGCTAAAAGATGAATATTCCTTATGGTTCTTTACAGAACCGTTAAGAGGATTCATTTCCCAATTGCACCACTAAAAAAGGGTTTATTATGTCAACCTTCCTTACATGAATGATAATAACTAGTAATAAGATTTGCAAAAGTCCCTGTGATTTAATTCCATTGCTGTAGGTCCTTGGAATCACAGTGGAGGGTTATGCTTTTACAGACCTGAAAAGCCTGGGGAATCCTCTGCTCGAGTAATGTCTGGAGCGCCTTCGTGACTGGCGACTAGCAGAAAATCTTACACAGTGATCAGAAAGATCATAACCTGAAACCCAAAACAAAGCACGATATAGAAAAGGAACGAAGAAAAAAAAGCCCCTCATGAACAGCTGCTGCCAAAGAACACACAGTGTAGCCATAACTGGGAGGAGAAATGCAAAGAGTTCCAGCACACTGTGTTCAGGAAATCAGTGATAACCAATGAGCCCTGGACATCTCCTGTAGAACCCTGTTTCAATTTAAACAAAAAAAATGTCTGTAGATCTCTTAGCACCCTTGTTATGATTACTGGGCAAGAAGTCGTCATTACCATGGTTGTCTTTACTGTCATTGGCATTACCCAATAGGCATTAGAATTACAATTACAGTCCTTGGTGCTGGCATTACTGTTATTGGTATAACTGTCATTACTGTCATTACCCTCAAATGCCATTGGACTTAATCTAATAGACATTACTTTCATTGTCATACTGTTATTGACATTGCCATTTTAATTATTGTCATTAACATTACATTTATTGGCATTATCATTATCTTCCCTGGCTTTTTTATTTCAATTATTGGCATAGCCATTACCATCATTGGCATTACCATCATTGGCATTACACTCATTGGCATTGCAGTTATTGGCATTACCTTCATTGGCATTACATTCATTGGCATTGGCATGGCAGTCATTGGCATGACACTCATTGGCATTACATTTACGGCATTGGCATTACAGTTATTGCTGTTACCATTACAAACATTTATATTTACTTCTTTGGCATTATCATCATTGGAAGTACCATCATTAACATTATTGGCATTAAAATCATTACCAATGATATAGTGCAGACTATACTTTATTATTATTATTATTATTATTATTATTATTGTTGTTGTTGTTGTTGTTGTTGTTGTTATTGTTGTTGTTGTTGATGTTAGCTTCATTTATTTATTGAATTTTTTCCCCAATAACAGTTTAGAAAGAAGAAATAAAGCTCTAAGATGTTGGGGGAGGTTCTGTTTCAGATTTTTACCTAAATTGGAACAAAATACACACAAAAACATTTCCAGCACAATCCTTTAAGTCTCAGTTTCTCTAAAGAATGTGAGTAGGCAATTTATTTTACTTTTTTATTTTTTTATTTCCATGAAAGAGATGACAGCGCCATGTGAAAAACGAGAGAAGATACAGTATGGGGTTTGCTCAGAGGCTTTGTTGGTTTTATATTTTTATTTTCTTAGGATGATTTGTATTGGTTTACATACAGAGAATATCAACTACTCATTATTTAAGAACAACAGTCCTAGTTGTCTTGTTCCTTGAGCATAGGGACATTGGGACTAAATATGGCTAAGCGGTGACCAGCTTTAATAATTACATCCACTTGCAGAAAAAAAACAGTGTCTGAGTCGTGCTGTAACACCTCATAATTCTCCTTTACTGAAAGAATTTTTTAAACTCGACGGCGATGGAAAGGCCAGCAGGAGCGGTGAATCATGTTCAGGCCTGCTGTGTGTCAGTGCTGTCATTATAGACACAGAGAAATGAGCTACAGCAGGGAATTATTAGCAGGACGTAATGTCACTATGTTGATGACTCGGCATTGAGGCTTCATGTCTTTTCCACATCGTTGAGGTTTTGCGAACTTTCAAGAATTTTATGGCGCAGTCCTGGGAAGTCTTGTGGGTTTTTTTTTTCTCCTGTTGCTGGACATGGTAATGTCTCACAATGTGTGTGCGTATGTGTGTGTGTGTGTGTGTGTGTGTGTGTGTGTGTGTGTGTGTGTGTGTGTGTATGTGTGTCAACTTAACATCTTTTCTTTGGCTGCTCAGTGATAATATTTCAGCTCCATGTCGCCGTCATGCTAAAGTAGGGCCTCCAAACAGTGTACTCCTGAGAGGAAGAACCGGCTAAATGAAGTTCCTGCTGTAATTCCACACCATGCAGGAGACTTTCGGGTAAAACTGTTAGGTTGTGGCTTAAAAATGCATGTGTGTGGTCCAAACGAAAAGAAAAAGTCCCTGAACTTCGAGACACAACCTAAAAACCATCACAGAGAGGCTCAGGATAAAGCAACTAAGAGGACACATACCACGTTTAAGAAATGTAAATGTTTATTGAAATCGAGCTACAAGGCTAATGAAGTTAATACCTAATGAGCGCTTACTGACACCAGTTTGACATCATGCAAATAACATAAGAGCTAGCACAACACTTTTTAAACATGAGACTTATCCCATTTTTCTGTGGCATTTATGAAATAATCATAACATTTTAGAAAGTATATTTACTCATTAATCTATCCCAGGCAAATACAATGCAATACATTTACAATGGTGAACTGACAGCATTTGACTGTTACATTAGAAACAGGGTTGGATTTCTAAGCATATAATTAACAAAATGTAAAAATACATACTGTAGCTAGTTAATCCATTAATAATCCCAAATGCTGAATTTACTGTTATGTTTAAATAAATTTGTACCATAAATGAGAGATGATCAATTGTAGCTTTTATTTATTTAATAGGCAAATTTTATTTAATTGGTAAACACATAAAAAACATACTTTCAAAAAGACGAGAAAAGCAGAGAACCGATTTAAAGGAGCAGACTAAACACAGCAATTACAAAATCACTCTAAAATATAAACACCCAAGAGACACTGATTTCCATATGCCTTAAAAACACAAGTGTAGAAGTATAACTATAGAGCGTCTGTGAATCAGGAAGCGACTATACACAGGTGAGCAAGTTAAACAGGAAGTGGCTAATAGGGATATCTAGTGATTGTGATCTCTGGTGATCAGTGAGACACGATAACCGGATTACCAACAAACGATGGCTATTACACCTAAGGCTGCATTCACACGACCAACCTGAAGTGACTTAATTCTGGTTTTTGACCTAGATGAGATAATGATTTAAAAAATGTATTGTTGTTATGTTAGGTCTGTATGAACGCACAAATCAAATGAATTTCAGATCAGATCTGAGTGGTTCTAGATCGTCTACATATCCAATATGTGGTCATGTGACTTGAATGTGAACGGGCAAATCAGAAATTCACTTGACTGTGTGCCTCTGTGCATGTGTATGGCTCTGATCTCATCAGTCAGTGCTGGCAGCACAGGGATTTCATAGCAATGCTAGCAACAGCTGCTAAAACAGCTAAAGCGAGACGTCTGGCTTTCTTCATTCTTCTGGACAAATACTGTCTACCAACTGCTCACTGTCCTCCACAGCAAAACCCCAAGCAGATTTAGCTAAAACCTCATCCTTTGGTTGAAATAAATTAGTGCTCACACAAATATGATGTTTTTAATAAAGGAGGATTTACATTTATGCTAACTGATCTTATCTATAATTATCCTTAACTTGATAGCTACGTTAGGGTTAGTGGAAAAGTAAAAGAGCAGACTGCTCCGAACACATCCCAGGTAATGGACTACATTTACAGTCAACAGGACTCCGTGGACATTGCACTTGCAGCCTCACAGTTCCTTTAAAAAGAGGGGGCAAACTGTCACCTCTGAATCTGGAAGAGGAGCACCACTACATCACCGAGACGAAAGAGCAAAAGAACCAATAAGGCAAAAGAGCAGTCCAACAAATCAGCATTTTTTTAAAGCCGCTTGTCACCTCGTAATGTCCTCAGCAGGACAAAGTGCTGACCTCGGGGAAAGCAGAGACGACTTCCAGAAATTCCCCCGCTGTCCTGACGTATTTCTGCCCCATTCCAAACGAAACACATATAAATCTGTCTGCACAAAATTCTCTAAAACCTCACACACTCTAGAGGCACACACATACACACACATGTCCCTACAGCCCCTAAACACGACAGCCTGCTGCTTGACTATGACTCATTAGCCCCCTGTTCTGGTTAGGTCAACATTTTACTAAAAGTGGAACAATTGTAAAAGTCTAAAAATATAGATTTTAACATTATTATTATCTTGGCTCAAGCCTGAAGAGGGGTTTTAACACTCTATTTCCATCACTAAGGGGATTTTATAGTAAATGTTACAGCTATAGTTGGTAGAAAATCTGAGAATAAGAGGGGGAAAAGACAGACTGGAACATTTCAAACTAGCAAAAATGACATACAGTACAGTGTAGTGAAAATGTTCTGCACTTGGTTTTGTTTGGAGTTAAAGCGCTAACGTACTGTAGCTAGCATGTAATGCACATGAGCGACACCTCTGTATGTATTTTCGTTCAGACAACATTGTTAATTTGTATGTAAGTGTATTTTTTTTCTATTATTGGTTAAAAGTGCAGAGATGGTGTACAGTGCTTTTATTTAAACAATAAAGTATAAAGTTTATGCAATATACGCAGAATTGACAACATTTAAAACCAATGCCAAAAAAACAAAAGAAACCAAACCCTGTTCTGCAATGTCCATGAATGAGAAAAACTACTACCAAATTTAATTCCTTTACGCCACATTGTAAAGCTGCACACATTTCCAAAGAAATACAAAACTTCATAGTCACAACACTAGACAATATGTGTTACAACAACTTTGCAACCAACTACAAACATCACAACACAACTTACCGTAACAACATCCTACAATTTCTTGAACTTTATAACATATTACAATCTTTTCACCTTGACAAAATACTACAAAGCTTTACAGTTTTACAACATAAAAGTCTAGTATACAACTACAGCAAAATAGAAAAGTTTAAAACAAAGTGATAGGCTTTACCACATACTTCTAATGCATTCCATTCTACAAACAAAACAACAAATTTACAACATAATATAATGATCCTAGTACATAATACAAAGCTTAGGACCAAAGCTTAATAACACTTTAGAACACAAAACACAACATAATACACTATTTATTTTTTGTATAACACGTTGTAAACTTTTGCAACATAATTCAAAACATCACATCATAAAATACTACATTCTATTATTTTATAACATACAACTAAAATTTTTGTTGTAAAATTTGCAAAATAAAATTGTGACAACATATTGCACATTAACTGTACAATATATTTTGAAACCTATACAACTTATAATCTCACAACAAAGTGTTGCAATTTTATACAAACTAAAAATTAACAAACAAAAAAAATACTGCAACAAAATTGTACAAAATTTGTTAACATACAACAATCAACATTGCAAAACTTACATACAGCATAATAAACATCTGTATTGGTAAAATGTACAAAAAGTCATACATTTTCACATACTACACAATTGTGCTTGTACAGTAGAACAATATAAACTGCTGATGTATTTTTGGTTAAAAAATATTAAATGTTTTGTTTAAATAAGGAACAGTGTATTTAAATTTCAGAAATAGCTACAACTGCAATTAGCATGTTTACATATATACAATAATCTATATCTAATCTAATGTAGATGTGTTTTGTTTAAAACGTGCTTTAGAACATGTTTAGTAGGTTGATTATAGGTCATTATATACTGCAGTATGAATGGTCTCTCTTGAGTTAAGATCATCATATCTATAAATGACAGTAAATCTGGATGTAGTTTAAGGCAGATTTTTGTGGGGTAAAAAAAAATTCAAGTAATACAGAATGTCATTGTTTGTTTGTTAAATCACATTAGTGTTGTAGCTCCAGTACAAAGCCAGAGATGCAAATATCAGACAGCAAACTGTCTTTAACTGTTTGACTATATTGCATTTTTTTTTTTGGTCAAACATTTCCCTTAAGCTAAACTACCCTTCTGTGGGGCAGATGTGAGCTGTACATGTGGATTTATATGTTTAAACACTTTTGTCCGCAGTGTTTCTCCCCCGCGGGATGGCTGGGCTTCAGGAGCACAATAGCAGCAGCCAGCAGCAGGACTTCCTGAGCCAGAGGCAGGGTTTCGATGGCTGAACTATAATTATAACCTCCAGCACCGGGAGCACAATTTGAGTAGGAAGTCTGTCTGCGGCCCAGAAATTACCATCTTCTGCATTTTCATTAGGTGGGAAAGGTTCCTCGGGTTCTCCAAACTCACCACTGCTCGGTCTAAAGGTCTGTGTGCAGTGGAACAGGAACTGTTTTTATTTTCATCATTTATTAAATACTAATCTGAGCTTTTCTTCAGTCTCAGATGTATTACTGAAAAATACACAATATATCAGTGAGAGGCGCAGACTGCTTAGGTTTGTATTTACTAAATAAATTTAGATTTTAAGAGAAATGTTACTTGACAATGTTGACTATATGAAAGTTCATATTCATCACTGTGCCTTGCGATAGCAACAGTTGGCTTTATATGACCCTTTATATGGTATTTTGGAGAAAGTTGGGGACAAATTGTGAATGTTAAAGCAAGATTCTCATTTCTTTACGTTAAATTTTTTTTTTTTTAATTGTAACTTGCCATGCTTGGTAATCAACCAGTAGTAACTAGAGATCAGAGTACTCATTAGTGACTGTGTAAAGCTAAAGTGGCGTTTCATGAAAACACTCCTGGGTCAAGAGACAGCATTATATAGACATGTTAGTGTCAGACTATGAATCCTGTACTTTAGAAAATGTGAAGAATCAGAACTAAAGGGGGATTGAGTTGTTGCGGTAGGCGTGAGGGCTGGGGTGTGTATGGAAGTGTGTATATTTATGAGTCCCGTGTAGCTCATTTCACATCTCATTGCTGTGATTTGTGTTTTATTTACCGTCCTCGTGGCCTCTCGCTGCTCCTTGTGGTGTGTTTGTTTGTTTGGGTGAAGAGCATGGATCTGAACATGGATCTGAGCCTGCACCGCAACGAGCAAGGGAAAAAAGAGGGCGAAAAAATGAAGAAAGGGTAAAAAAGAGAGACGAAGCAAAAGAGGGAGAGAACTAAAGGTAAAGGCAATTAAAGACAAATGCAGATGCGTAAAATAAAATGAGAAATAATGAAAACAATGTGAAAAAAAATCAGCAAAAGGAGAGAAAGAAAGAAAGAAAGATGGATGTGAGACATACGGGAGAAAGACATCTAAAGGAGTGAATGAGACAAAAGGGGGAGTGAGTAAGATACATGGAGGAGAGAGTGAGAAAGACAAGGAGATACACGAAGGAGTAAGTGAGATACATGGTGGAGGGAGGGAGACACATAAAGAAAAGAGTGAGGTACATGATGGTGTGAGTGAGACACATTAAGTAATCATTGAAACACATGAGAAAGGGGGGAGACAAATGAAAAAGAGAAAAAGATATGTTGAGGGAGAGATGGAGACATGTGAAGAAATGAGTGAGACACCTGAGGGAGAGAGTGAGACAGGAAGGAATAAGTAAGACGCACTGGGGAGTGAGTGATACAGTACGTGGAGGAGAGTGTGAGACACACTGGAGAGTGAGTGAGACACATGGAGAAGTGAGTGAAAAAGACATGTGAGGGAGGGAGACACATGAAGTGGTGAGTGAGACACATGAGGAGAGGGGAGTGAGACACATGAAAAAATGAATAAAACCCTCTGGGGAGTGAGTGAGGCACATGTAGAAGACAGTGAGACACAGAAGAGTAGGTACTGTAAGATCCCAGAAGAGCGAGATAAATGGAGTAGTCATCGAGACACCTGAGGAATGAGACGACAGCGTCAGCAGGGAGAGGAAAGAAAATTCCTTGGGCAGAATGTCAAAGCACACCCTGTCTTTTTTTCTCTACCTAAGGGACACATTAACATCTTGAGTCCAACATCCCGACTGCCACTCCTTACACACACTAACACTCTCACACACACACACACACACACACACACACACACACACACACACACACACGGTCTTTGTTGTTGGGCCTCCCGGGTCGGTGCTGTGTCCCCTCACAGCCTCGCTTCGGTTTGGTCTCACGCCCAGTCCTGATTAAATCAAGCTGTTTTGCTAGAGTCGGAGTGGGAGGCCAACACACACACACACACACACACACACGCATACACATGCGCGCACAGCACATCAGTGACACACTGTTCCACTTGAGTCACTTACACACACACACACACAAACACAGACACACACACACACACTGGTCCTGTTCTACACACAGAGAAGGAAACTGAATCTCAACGCCGGAGAAAAACACATAAATCTAAATCAGACATGAGGACGTGAGGAAAAGTCCCGCCGTCTTCTTAACACATTCCGGCTCGGCTCGGCTCGGCTGTAATGTCAGGAGAAAGGTCGGGACACGGGAAACCCCGAGCACGCTCCAAGGGAAAAATGGCTCTGATGGTAACCTGCAGCACAGACACTGTTTTATACACACACACACACACACACACACACACACACACACACACACACACACACACACACCTGAGAACTACACTCATATCCTGAAAGCTGGAACTAAACTAGAACAAGTTTTCCAAACCATAACAAAGAAGTGACGGATGGAGGAGAGGCAGGAAAAGTGATATAGAAGTAAAAAGAATGTGGAATAATTCCCTATCATCCTCTCTCTCTCTCTCTCTCTCTCTCTCTCTCTTGCTCTTTCTCAGAAACTGAAAACTGAAAGAAGAGACGAACAGGGAGATAGGAGCAGGAGAGAGAAGTGTGTAAATTCTCTGTCACAGGGGACTGCTTCCTGTTTCCTGCTTCTTGTTTCCTGTTTCCAGCTTCATTTTTTCCTTGCACAGACAATTCTAAGGTGCACTTTCTTTCTATTATTACTTTATGGAACACACACACATTCTGTATTCTTATTTTTTTCTCTCCATTTTCCTTTTCTTCCTTTCTTTCTTTCTTTCTTTCTTTCTTCAGCTCTGTGCACATTCCATGTTACCTTTAGCAAAAGAAATAATAAATCTACACATAATTACTGTTATTACATTCAGTTATAATGACTCTCAGAAATGTTAAACATTTACATTCACACAGAAAGAGAGAGAGAGAGAGAGAGAGAGAGAGAGAGAGAGAGAGAGCGCACATACAAATGTATGCCACATACACACATGCTAATTATAACGGATATATGTTACACTCATTACAACTCAGAAATCTTAAACCACACACACACACACACACACACACACACACACACACACAGCCTGTTTCTTGGCCTACGTGGTACCTCAATGTGGGCATTTGAGTTAACAGATCCAGTCAACGAGTATGTGTGTGTGTGTGTGTGTGTGTGTGTGTGTGTGTACGTGAGAGAGAGAAAGTGTGTGTGTGATCCAAACCAATGTGCTTCTGATTAAGTTGCCTAATTACAGCTGTAAAAACAATTTTGCTCTAAGCCTCAGAATTGCAGCATGTGTCAGAGACGATTATCCAGCGCTGGATGGTGGCCATTGTTATGTAGCGGCTCCCTCCTCTGTTCCCTTCCAAGTGCACTTCCTGATATCCTATTCCAAATGTCCTAGCCACAGACCCTTTTTGTCTGCTTTGTCTGACTCTTTTAAACTACACCAGAACATCTCCAGCTTTCACCAGAGACCAGAGTCCTAAGACCAGACCTTTTCCTGCTTTTTACCTTGTTGCCTTCCTCCTGACCATTTCATCTTCATTTAGGCCCATTTCTGTGGTGTTTAGTCCATTTTCTACCTTCTTGAGACAATGTCCTCAGCCACTTAAGCCCTTTCCTACTGTCCTTAAACACTTTTCAGTCTTTCCGGTCTTTTATTCCTTTCCCCAAACCCTTTCCTGCCTTTTTTCCCACTTCCCTTTGACCCTTTGCTACGCACATTAAACTCTTTTCTGCTTCCTTACTGCTTCCCACACAGCACCTTTCCTGCTTTTCTTCATCCTTCTTCCCACTTCCCTCCAGATGCTTTCTTCTTCCCTCAGGCTCTTCCCACATCGCTCTGATAATTCCCCTGTGTGCTTAACCATTTTGCTTACACCATTTCTCACTTCCCTCAGGCCCTTTCCCTTTTCCCTCACACCCTTTCCTAATTACCTCAGGCCCTTTCTCACTTCGCACAGAGTCATTCCCACTTTAATAAGATCCTTTCCCTCTTCACTCAGCCACTTTACTCAGACCATTTCCCCATTTCCTCAAGCCCTTTCCCACTTTACTCACACCCTTTCCCCATTTTCTCAGGCTATTTCCCACTTATCTCAGGCTTTTCTACTTACTGTAGCTTCAATCTAAATTCAAATACAAATTTTATTTGTCACATACACTATGGTATGCAGTGAAATGCTTATACTGTACAACTGCTTGTGACCTTAAATTTTAAAAAGAAAATATTAAGAGTATATATGACACCTCTTCCCTCTTCCCTCAAGCCCTTTCCCACTTTACTCAGACCTTTCCCCCCATTTCATTAGGCCCTTTCCCACTTGCCTGAGGCCCTTTCCCAATTTCCTCAAGTCCTTTCTGACCTTGCTTCCAAAAATTAACATTTATTTTGTCACATACACAGTCGAACACAGTATGATATGGAGTGACTATTCAAATAAAGAACTAAAATATAAAAGAGATAAGTGTACAATATAGAAAACTTCTGCTGGAAAATGAACAATACAGTACAGTATGTACAAAGTTCCTCCTTTCCCATGTACCTTAGCTCCTTTTACCTTAGCTCCATTTCCTCAGGCCATTTCCCATTTTACTCAGACCCTTTCCTCATTTCTCAAGTCCTTTCCCACTTCTCTTAGGCACCTTCCCCCCAATTACCTCAGACCTTTTCTACTTTGCTTAAATCTAAATTCAAGTTTTATTTGTCACATACTGTACACAGCCATACACAATTTACATCACACACTTTCCTACTTTACTTAAATTCTTTCCCATATACCTCAGGCCCTTTCACACTTCCCTCAGCCCCATTTACCACTTGCAACAGACATTTTCCCTCTTTACTCAAACCCTTCCATGCTCCCCTCAGAACCTTTCCACTTTCCTCCAGCCCTTTCACACTTCCACAGGGCCTTTTCTACTTTTCTCAAACATTTCCCATTTACCTTCTACGTCCCTCAGATCCTTTCCTCTTCCCTGAGATCAGACCTACTGTACATCTGTCAAAGCTGCTTTATTCAAACTCTTTCCCACATCCCTCAGGCCCTTTGCCACTTCCCATGGACCCTTTTCCACTTCCTTCAGACCCTTTTCCACTTTACTCGAACCCTTTCCCCTTTCCCCTTTTTTCAGACTCTTTTCCACTTTACTCAAACCCTTTCTCACCACCCTCAGAGCTGTTCCCACTTCCCTCAGACATCCTCCCACTTTGCTCAGAGGCTTTTCCACTTTACTCGAACCCTTTCCCCTTTTTTCAGACTCTTTTCCACTTTACTCAAACCCTTTCCCCTTTCCCCTTTTTTCAGACTCTTTTCCACTTTACTCAAACCCTTTCTCACCACCCTCAGAGCTGTT
>JAQMYG010000038.1:6069133-6086914 GCA_030014215.1 Clariallabes teugelsi | reverse complement strand
TGTGTGTGTAAGTGTGTGTGTGTGTGTGTGTGTGTGTGTGAGTGTGTGTGTATGTGTGTGTGTATCGGCCCTAGAAATGAACCCATTAGACGCGAAGGATTTCAGATCCGTGTTAATTGCTTTCAGAGGGCACTGAGGAAACGGCTGCAGGGGAAAACACAGTGTATCGGCATCACACACAAACACACACACACACACACACATACACACACACACACACACACACACACACACACACGGAAAGAGCATACATCTTGAGACACTACATCTAATAAAAGAATGATCTTAAATCTTTATATTTATATATAAACACAGTTAAAGCTAGAACCCTTACGGCTTGTAAAGAGAATTCTTAAAGGTAGTGTGTGTGTGTGTGTGTGTGTGTGTGTGTGTGTGTGTGTGTGTGTGTGTGTGTGTGTGTGTTTTGTAATTTTTTATTTTTACAAAACTGTAATTACAAATGAAATAATTAATATAACTATTGTTATTATCATGTAATCATTAATATTTAATTTTTTAAATCTGCACAGAGGTGATTTAGCTTTATTGTTGATTGTCTGTTTAAATGTCAACATTTCTAATATAAATATACTTATAGACAGATTATTTACATTTCATTAAAATTAGAAGCGCAAACCAAAAATAGAAGAATGTATTATTTATGTCTGTGCATTATACAAACAAAACAAAAAAAAAATAGACATTAGGTAAAATGTATTTTATAAAATCAATAAACATACATTTTACTGCAGTAGACTGTAAATGCAAATGTAATAGAATTTAAATGATTCTCTTTTTTGTAGGTATATGGAAGAAAAAAAATCTTCAGATAATACAAATTATTTATTTCTGCTTAAATTAATTCCTGCAAATCTGTGTCAAAATCTACAGTGTTATAAATATGAATAAAAATATCAATATGATGCGTAAATGATGTGTTTCTACAGTCACCTACTGCTGTACATATTTTTATATATATATATATATATATATATTTCTGTAAACCTGTCTGATTACTAAATAAAATAATAACTCTCTCACACATGCAGGAAAATGACAGAGACAGACACACACAGAGAGAGAGAGAGAGAGAGAGAGAGAGAGAGAGAGAGAGAGAGAGAGAGAGAGCTATGTTGGTATCACACTGCCACCTATCGCCCGCAGACTCACACAGCTGGAGAGAAATAGACACAAAACACCAAAATATTTACACTCTAATTCACAGCAAACACACAACACTAACACAAATGCTTTTTACACGATCACTTTATTTAAATGTTTGCTTTATATACACAGTGAATTTACATAAACACAAAAAAGTTTATTTATATTTTTGCTTTATTTACACAAACAGTGTATTTATACAGACACATTATGAATGAATTGTGTTAAACAAAAGGATACTTTATTACCACAAACACTTTGTTAACACAAACACTTTATTAACACAAACAATTTAGTTACACAAGCAATTTATTTACCCAGTTTATTTACACAAAAATGTATTTAGACAAACATTTTATTTACATGAAACTTTATTTACAAAACAATTTATTTATAAGAAAATGTGTTTAAATGAAAATGTATTTACACATATAATTTATTTACATTAACAATATATTTATACAAACACTTTATTAACAGAAACTTTATTTATACAGTTTATTCACACAAACATTTCTTTAAACAACGATTTATTTACTTGAAAATGTATTTGCAAAAGAATTTATTAACATGCCAATTTATTGACACATTCAATTTATTTAAATGTACAATTTATTTACATGAACACTTTATTTACACAAACAATTTATTTACATGAAAATTTATTTACACAAACACTTTATTTACATTAATCCATTGTTTACAAGAAACTATTTATTTACACAAACACGTTATTTACACTAACACGTTTTACACTAACACTTACAAATAGTAAGTTTATTTACAATCATGCTTTTTTAACATGATTGTTTTAGTGACACATACATTTTAATATTCTTCATAAATGAGACGGTTATAACAAATAGTTTGTTTTAAATAAGACTTCATTTACACAAGCGTTCTATTTAAATTAACATATTATTTATAAAAACATGTTTACTTCTGTAGATTGTTCTGTCCCATCATAGTGAAGCATTCTGCATATTGCTGTGACTCTGGGAGCAGCGCTGGACAGTTTTTCTGGAAGACATTTTATCCTGAATAAACGGCCATCCATGAGGTAGGTTTTGGCATCTGAAGCCTACTTCTGGAGATGACTGATCAACCACTGGGAATCAAGAAACATCTCATGACTCATAAAGAACCAACTTGCACACATCATCAATGCTTATGCTCCAATTTTGGTCACTGAAGGCAAAGTAAAGGTGATCTCTATGCCCATCGTAACAGCAACCTTTAGCCCCGTTACCAACCATGACAAGATCATTCTCTAAGGAAACTGTAATGCCAGCACATAAATCTTAGACTCTGACCTGGAACAATTGGCAAGCAAAGAGTTTCTCAAGGTCAATGTCAGTAGAATGCTCCTCCTCCTCACTATATGTGCTGAACATGACCTGGTGACGACAAGCAACTTATTTCACCAGAAAAACTGATCTCCTTACAGAATCCATTAAGAAGTCTGAGATGTATTGCTGATACAGGTGATGACAAGTGCAGGACATCTTATCTTTTCCACCATGAGATTGAAGATTCAATCAAGAAGAAAATATAAAAATCAGAATAATATTTATAAAGTCAATGTGCACACATTTATTAAGATATCAACTATATACAGAAGTTTCAACAAAAACCTCAAGAACAACTGCCCCAGCATATCCAGTCTTCTGTAGAACAACACTGGGACCAACTAAAGAACACAATTATCACCTATTGCAAAAAAGGTATCATAAGGATTGGTTGGATGATAATTATGACAAACAACTCCACCAACTCATTAACAAAAACAAAGTAGCTTTCATCACCTTACAAAAAACTTTATTACAAAAATAAATTATATAAGAAACACCAAGATACAGTCCAGAAGATCACCCAAAACCTAAAAAACAATCTTGGAAGGAGCACCCTTATGAAATCCATGAACGCCCAAAACACTTCAGGCTTTTTTAAATATATCTAAAACCATTTTATGTTCATTTTCATGCCCAAGCCTGTCTCAAAACTAATTAACTCTGGACAGAGGAAACACTTTAAAGGTCTTCTAAGTCACTTTCTCATTTGATGAAAAATTTTCAACAATGATCCAGAGCAACCTGTTGATGACTCCCTAAGGAAAATACCAACCCTAGAAGAAGTCATAGAACAAAACCTTAAAAAAATTTTTTTTTTTTTTTTTAACATGACTACGGGACAAATTTGGTGGCAACCTGCTCCATTTACAACTGACATCATAGAATTTTCCTGTTAGCAACAGCACCCACATCATGAACAACTGACTTATTTACTAAGAAGAACTTTCCAGCGAGCCCTGCGATGGATTGGCACCCTGTCCAGGGTATACCCTGCCTTGTGCCCGAAAGCCTCCTGGGATAGGCTCCAGGCCCCCCGCGACCCTGATCACAGGATAAAGCGGTATAGAAGATGAATGAATGAATGAACTTTCCAGTGACAAATGACTATCACATGGACCAACCAACATGACTTTCACAATGTGTCAACTACAAGAAAAAACCTTGAACAGCTTCAACCTTGGCATTCCCTGACCTCACCAAAACCTTTGACTCGACACCAAGGAACTCTTATAGGACATCCGGTCCAGTCACAAATGTCCTACAATTAAGAAAAAAAAAAAAACTTTAAATTCTGAGACTCTTCCACAAGCATGTGCTTGCAACAGTCCTGCAGAGCTTCAGCAACTGAGAGCTGTTTCACATCAGGTCAAAAGCAAAACAGGGATGTGTTTCACAGGTCAGCCTAAAAGTGTTGACCTGTGAAGTGAAGACCTCCTCCCAGGGCTTTTGAATCCTGCCTGTTTCAAGGCAACCACAAGACATCTTCTTCTAAAACAATGAGTTCTCTTATCAAGTTCAAATAGAGGGATATTGCATCTCCAAAACCATCAGAAAACTATCTGCAACAGATCCTGACTGCCTTCAACCATGAATACACAAAAGTGTTTCTTACCATTAAACCCACAATTTATCTACTATCCCTGACCAGCTGAGACGACTTAACCATAAAACCATCAGTGAAAAACATCAACCCTGAAAGGCATGAACTGCTATCCACACCTTGAAAATGACCTCTCTTTCACTGGAACATTATGTTCACTGGAAGAACTTTAGACAATCTTTCAAGATAATGCTACAGTATCTGTGCAGATGCCGGTATGTTAGCGCACAAAGCAATATCCCAATTCCACCTATTCCATCAATGCTCTCGAAGAACCATATCAACTTTCAGTTGACATAGGAATCAAAATCGGCATGCTGCAAGAAGCAAAAACAACAAGCCTTCAAGTGTTCGTCATCAAGAACCCATTGAGATGGAGTGATAATTTCGAAAAAAAAGTTTTTAGAAGGCACATGTATATAAAAAGAGGCAAAAGAAAAGGTTTCAAGATCTTTTAAATGCCAACATGAAGACATTGACAACAGTAACCGGGGACCAGTGCCAAAGCTGGCAAACCATCAGCCTAGAAGTAACAGCAACTAAAGGCATCAACAACCACAGCCCGAGCTACCATCTGGAGCTACCTCTCCTGAATACTGAAGAACTTTCAAAGCCAGTTTTGGGCTCATGAGCTCCTGAGAGTCTGTAGATGGATCAGTGGAATGAAGACCATCATCCTTGACCTTGAGGGAGAGGAACGAGTAACGCATACACTTTATTTACTGCAAGATTTTATTAACATTGTTTAGTACTTTTATTTTTCCCACACATACACTTTAAACCAAAAAAAGAGACTTTTTTTTTCATTATTTTTTGTTTGTTTGTTTCTTTCTTTCTTTCTCACTCCTTTTTCTACTATACATTAATTTTTACTTTTAATCTATGACTTTTAATGTTTGGTTTTTCTTCATGTCTCTATTCTTCCCACTTATCATCTATCTTTCGTTCTCTCTCTTTCACATTGGTTGTGTTCCAGGTTTCACAGTGTGCAACACCACAAATGCATGCACACACACACACACACACACACACACACACACACACACACACACACACACACACACACTCGTAAAAATAAAAATTCAAAGGTGAAAAATAACTTATGTAAATCAGTCTGACATCATGAACTCAAATTTCTTAATTTTTTTCTTTCTTCCCATTTTTATTCATAAACCTCAAATTGTGTCTGCATTGAGGTGTAACAATGTAATATTTTTTTTAAATATCCTGACATTATCTGAACATACTCTGTGTTCTTACACATAAAGCACTTTTCTCTGCAGCGTGACAGTAAACGTTCATTTCAGTTTCTTTTAGATTAAATGTGACAGTTGGAGATCTGTACATGAGACTCACTTGTGTGAGATTCAAACTGACTTTGTCAGATGTTGTAGGTTTTTTTCTTTTTTAAGAAATAGAGCTGGGAGGAACTTGAACTTCGCTGAAGTTGTAACCAACAAAGAAAAAAAATGAAAATAATGACATCATCAGAAACATGGGATGATGAAGAACAGACCATGATACACACAGTCAGTGTTACAGCTGGAGGGAAAGGGCATGGTCTGGTCCAGGTCACGACACTCACATGGAGCGTGTGTGTGTGTGTGTGTATGTGTGTGTGTGTGTGTGTGTGTGTGTGTGTGTGTGTGTGTGTGATACACAATGTAATAACCACCGTACATGAATATCTTTAGATTCTAATTTAGATATTCATCAATGTTTTAGTAGCATTGATTAACATAAAACTAATTTCTCTATGGTTTAATAAAGCAACGTAAGACATCGTAGTAAGTGCTGATGAATGAGGAAACAAACTCCGCCCAGCACCCCATTTGTTTGCATGTGTTATGCATATAACATACTGTAATTTATACTCAAAGAGATCCAATTTACCTTAAACACGCCTCAATGTACTCACATACACATTACATTTACATTAAGCTCAGCTCACATCTCATTTTCCTTTACCACATCCAGATAGATAGATAGATAGATAGATAGATAGATAGATAGATAGATGCTCTATTGATCCCAAAGGAAATTTCAGAGATATGTGCCCTAATACATACAACACATTTGCATTAACCCCACCCACATATACACTCTCATATACATCATGTTTACATTAACCCTTCATTTAAAAACAAAATGTGCTATGTCTCTTAAAAGGTGTTTTATATATAAATTGAATTACAATTAATTCTGATAATCTATTGTCTATAATATATAATGTTATGTTATAATAATGTTATTACAATGTTGTTATGTTGTACTGTGTTGCATATGTAGATATATAATAGCAACAATATATAATTTTCATTTAATCAAGAATAGTTAATCACACAGCGTGCTGTTCATTCATAGAATGAATGTATATTTTAAATGTTATTATAGATCATGTATCTGAGCATAAAATTATTATTATTATTATTATTATTATTATTATTATTATTATACTGAACAATTGTATATAATTCTACTCACACAATTTTTTTATGAACAAAATATACTGTATAATTTTTGGACACAAAATCTTATATCTTTATAAATATTTGTGTGGGTTTTTTTCAGCTGTTTTATCAGGACTTTCTGAAGAAAGATTTAAATGCTTGGACATAGGTGGAGGCAAATGTGTCTCTGTGTCACCCCACACCTCAAATCAAATAAATCACTGAACAGATGTTTACCGTCACACCGGACCGCCGTGGCCGCCACGTGCACATAGAGAGAGTGCGGCGATTTATTACGGCTCTACACGTGCAAGCTTTGGCGAGAGGTCAGCGCCCGAGTGCTTCTCCACGCCTCGCCTCAGCATGACTCTGACATCCGAGAACGTCAGATTTCTCCACAGGAGGAGGAAGAAAAGTAGAGATGAGTGTGAGACAGAGGTTAGGAAAGGTGAATGAATTTAACCCTTTAACTTCAATTTGATCAACTCAATGCATTTGTATGGTTAATGAAAATTGGAGTTAAATGATTCTTCATCACACAGATAAAATCAATTAAATAAAAACAATAAAGAAATGAAAGAAAGGGGAAAAAAGGTGGGAGATTATTCATTTATAGTTTCATAAATCCTTTCCTTAAGACAAACACACAGAAGAATCATTTAGGTAAATTTAAGAACCATGAATAGTTAACAAAAGAACAAACTACCATTGATCTTGAGGCTTATTTGGCAACAAACAACAAAAAGTAACTTAACAACAATATACTGAAACACTGGTAAATTAATATAGGTACTATTCACAATAAAACTGGACACGGGATGGTGACATGTGACATGATGGAAGTTCTCCCCACATTTGGTACTACCATGACAGAACAACCCTTAACACACCACAAGTCTTATTTCAATTAATAAAGACAGGGTCCGGCATAGTCATGCAAGATTTCTCTCAGCTCATAAGAGCCCTTAGGCCAACAAGATTCTCTAGGAACAGTACCCTTAGCATAGCCAGCATGCGACGTGAACATAGATATGGGGTGGCATGATGTCCAAGGTAAAGGATAAGAGTGGCACAAGAGGAGAGCGATCTGCCCCATAAGGCAGTAAGGCAGACCTATCTTTTCCACATACTGTAAATAAAGGGCGGTGTGATGAAGGCAAAACACAAGAGTGGAGCAACAAACACTACCAAGCCAATGAGGGGATTGCCAACCAAGACAGAGCCAGGTGAGGAAATGATGTTCCCTGAAAAGCAACATGACACCCTAAATGGTAAAAGGAGGTAGAATGACATCTTCAGCAGAGCAATGAGGAAGAGTGATATTCTCAGGAGAGCAAGTAAGCAGCGTAATGTCCTCGGTAGAACAAAGAGGAAGAGTGACATCATTGCTAGACTGAGGAGGCAGTGTGATGTCTTCTGGAGAGCAGGGAGGCATACTGACATTCTCAGTAGACCAAGGAGGTAGAGTGATGTCTTCAGTAGAGCAACGAGGCAGAGTGACATACTCAGTATATTAAAAAAAATAGAGTGACATCCTCAGTAAAAGTGAGGAGACAAAGTGACTTCCTCAGACAAAAAAAGCAAAAAAGCAGAGTAATGACCTCAGTAAAACAAGAAGGCAGAATGACGTCCTCAGTAGAGCGATGGGATAGAGTGATATCCTCAGTGACGCGAGGAGGTACTGTAGAGTGATGTCCTCAGTAGAGCAATGAGGTAAAGTGATGTCCTCAGTAGAAAAGGAGGCAGAGTGGCGTCCTCAGTAGAGCGATGAGGTAGAGTGATGTCCTCAGTAGAGCGATGAGGTAGAGTGGCGTCCTCAGTAGAGCGATGAGGTAGAGTGATGTCCTCAGTAGAGCGATGAGGCAGAGTGGCGTCCTCAGTAGAGCGATGAGGCAGAGTGGCGTCCTCAGTAGAGCGATGAGGTAGAGTGACGTCCTCAGTAGAGCGATGAGGCAGAGTGACATCCTTAGTAAAGCAAGAAAGCAGAGTGATGTCCTCAGTAGACGAAGGCAGTAGAATGACTACCATGACAAACTTAGTAAGGAGTCCACCTAGACTGAACCTCGACTACAATAGTTAAATATCTTGAAATAACAATATATATATTTTAAACTTATTTGCTTGTACAATATGTAAACAAATAAGTTAGAAAGATGTTGTTGTTGTTGTTGGTCTTACGGCTGCTCCCAGCAAGGGGTCGCCACAGCGGAATATCCGATCCACACAACGACTTGGCACAGGTTTTACGCCGGATGCCCTTCCTGACGCAACCCTCCCATTTTATCCGGGCTTGGGACCAAGTTAGAAAGATGTACTATTAAATACGTATGTGAAATATATCAAAATTACAATTATCTGTTTGTCCCTGATGAACAAGCCAAGGGAGACCGGAAAATTCACTGTGATGACCATACTAAGAATCCTAGAGAGGAACCAGAACCCCTCCTTAACTTCAACAGGTTCTAACTAATAGTTAAACTAATATTTTAAAGATTGTCTTTTTTTTTTCTTTAAATAATAAGAATTTCCATTGAAAAAACAGGATAATAGAAGGAAATAATGAGATAACAAATATTTTTAACATTTATTAAAAACAATTTTATGTGCTTTAGGTTGAACATGTTTAATCTGTAATAATGTTCATCACATTGTTTATTTCACACACACACACACACACACACACACACACACACACACACAACCTCCATGCGCAGGATTCTGTATTTTTTTTCATCAGTATTGTTTATATTGATCGAGAGCGAGATGAAGAGGAGACAGATCGGGGATTGGAGTGTAAACACGGGACAGAACAGCGCTAAGCAGCGCACACTACAGGACGCTCGATCAGGAGACGAGGCGGCGCTTGATCTTCCGACGTGTCATCTTTATGACAGACCATTTGAAAAACATAGCAGTGTGTGTGTGTGTGTGTGTGTGTGTGTGTGTGTGTGTGTGTGTGTGTGCATAATAAAACTTTGCCAATATCTTTATTGTGCTCAGCAAACTTTGGATGTGTGATGTAATTTTTAGCATCTCGCATTGTGTGTGTGTGTGTGTGTGTGTGTGTGTGTATCAGTACATTGCATCAGCGCTCAGTCCAAGCTCCACAATTAGAAAAGTACACTTCTGCGTAGATGACTTTAGGGCCCGCGGCTGAAACGCGCACTTCACTTTTTTTTCCTTTTTTTTTCTTTTTCCTAAAGCAGACTTTTCTTGAGCGTCTGAGAACTACTCCCGGCCTTTTTCCCTCTTTTTGCAGAAAGCCCAGGCAGATGAAAGGAAACACTCGAGTGGATTAAAGTGCTCAGAATGGATCAACATCAAACCACCAGAGTTTTGGGCCCTCTACATTTTTCAGCCACAGTCAATAGATCTAAATATTTCACCGCGCCCGGGCCGATTTATTGTTTGATGTTTTAAAAACTCGAGCGGAATGAAAGAAAATTCATTATGAAGCGTCGAGCCCCTGCGCGAAACCCTGCGCCATCGGGCTTTGAACCGGGAGTTTAGCCGGGATATCGATCATTCTCTTTCTTCTGTGACAAAGGCCACCAGGGATGCCTCGGGTGCGTGAGTGGAGAGGAGCGCTGCCAATAACGCCAGACAGACAACAACACACACATATATCATACACATATCACACAAACATATCACACAGGTGAGACCTGCTCCACACTCACACACACACACACACACACAAACACATACACGCATACACACACACACACGCACACACACACACACACACACGCACACACACACCCATACACTGCACCCTTGCATGCTTTGTTCTCCGTCTCAACTCAATTAAAGGCCACATGGGGATGGGGATTTAAAAAAAACATGCACATAAGGGAAGAGTTTGGCAGATGGACTTGGCGTTTATTGATCCTCCACCCACAGGAAAAAAACACACACACACACACACACACACACACACACACACACAAACACACATACATGCAGGATGAATTTCCCTCTCACTTTCACTATTCCATTGGCTAACGAGCACTTTGCCACACAGAGGTCAAATCTCATGCTGCAAAATCACTAAACGCCACAAAATAAACTCCTCCAGTTTATCTCCAGTTTACAGTGTGTGTGTATGTGGTATAGCGTGATCACCTCAGGAACATTTACACACAGATAATTACAAAGTCAGCAATAGTTAATGGTTATTTCTAGCACCATGGTTTTTATTTTACAGTTTTTAAAACTCAGGTCTAGGGATTTTTTTCTTTTGCATTGTTGAAATTTGCAATTCATACGGTGGAAATCAGCATTCTATTACTTCTCCATCTAATACACTTGAACTTTTTGACTCCAGAACTCCCAATCTGCACAACACATAAAGTTAAAATATACAGAGAGAACATAGGCCAGTCTTTCATGTAGAGCATGCGCCATTACCAGGAATCATCAGCTTTTTGAAGTGACCGATAGCGCTAGAATACAACAACCAACACACAATGAAGTTCATATAGTTACACAAATATGTTATAATAATTAAAAAGAGCTCTTTGGCAGCTTCCAAATGATAGCAGATCCATGCTGCTGTGATTTACCAAGTGTGAGAACATTGCTGCAGAAATCAGGCGTCTTTGGAGCTCTATTTTATTAATACGCTGCTAAAAAGCTTGTTATGGTTAAATCGGTTATTTTCTCTGGGGAATTTATTCATTGATTTATTTACTTATGTAAGATATGGTATAAAACATTTTGTTTAAAATGGCAATTTTATTATTTTTTTTTTACAGACAAATGCACATTGTTTTTCTTTATTCCTAATTCAGATTTAGTTTTTATTTAATTGTCGTGAAGCCAGCACTGTGAATGAAATCAAATGTCATTGTTAATAGTGTTACACCCCTGCATCATTACACCCCTACAATTAAAGCAAAAATCTTCCTGCTATCGCACTAATGTTAAAATGTTTCAATAACTATTTAAAAAGAACCTGCAACCTTCATAAAATTCCCAAAACATACAGTACTGTGCAAAAGACGTCTTTCCATCTGCGAATAACTGCTGTAGAGCAAGGATGTCTTTTAAAAAGTTTCTACACGTAAAAAGTGCAATAAAAAGCAGTAAACACTAATTTATGAAACAATGTAAATAATTGGTGGGACGACCCTTTGCTTAAAATATAGTCTCGGTTACAATTTCTGCAGTTTTATAAGGAAATTAGCTGCTGAGATTTTTACTGAACATCCTGCAGAACCAGCTAATGTCCTTTTTAAGACTTTGTCACACCTCCTTCTTTTTTCTCATGCAGCAAAACCCAGAAGCTTTCTTTTTTTTTCTTTTTATTTAAAAGTTCCTTTTAAGGAACTGCTTTTCTTTTCTAAGATTTTTTTTTTTTTTTTTTGCTGGAATACTAGTATGTGGAAATCAATAAATTTTTGGTATTTGTCTTAATAATGAAATCATAACATAAACATGAATAACAACATTTGTATAAAAAAACACAGGGTGCTTAAGATTTTGTACAGTAGTGTTAATATTCATTTTACACTGTATTAATATTACAGTGTAACACTTCAAATCTCCTGAGATGTCTATCGTTATCCTGATTACGTAGCATAAAATACAGAATTTACATTTTTATTGTCATAATTTCACAGACCAATCAAAATTTTTTTTATAATTTCTGCATCAGTTACATAAATGAAAAATATCTCCTAGAATTTTAATTTCCCGCTCCTACATAACGTTAATGCAACTAGGGAATAACACTGTTACTGTACATCGCTTTCCTATTGCTGCTTATGCTAATTTCACATTCTGCCTTTGAATATCACAAGTCCTCGTATTCACGTTCTTTTCATCATTTAAATTGTGTCTTATTAGTTGTGCGTTGTGTAGAATGACAAATTTGAGAAGAACACCTTCCATTCAACTTTCCATCATTACAGATTAATGACTTGAATTCAGTACAACAGACATTATATCATAGATAGTAGCAAGTAGCATTATGTCATAGCAAGTTTCTGGTTACACAGTTAGCATTGTATAGTATACAGTTACAGAAGGAAAACTATTTCTAATCACACATTCCAGTGTTATCTGAACATGGGTTCACTTGTGAGTCGGGTTCCTCTACAGATTCCATACTCATGACCAGTGGTGGCTGGTGCTGGTGTTTTGGGGGCGCAAACAAAATTAAAATTAAACTTTTAATAATAGCCTGTAAATAGCCATAAGAAGTGCTGGAAAAGCACAGAGGGGCGGTGCCCCTGCGCCCCTTAGTGACCGTCTGCCACTGCTCATGACTTCTCAAGGAGATTTTCTTTTGCCAATGTCACCTCTGGATTGCTCATTAATCATAAATGTACTAATATTTTTTAGCTGACGTATTCCTATAAAGTTGTTTTGTGACCATGTCCATTATTAAAAGTTCTCTGCAAATAAAACCGAAGTAAATTGTGTTATTGCTTGAAATAAAAGTGAAGAGAAGTGTTTCAGTCTGTGAGACAGCCATCAGAGTTCTTTTTGTTTTGACATTTATTCTTATTAGTGGTGTTTTACTGCACACGTTTATCACCAGTCCATTCATAACCTCAGGAGAAATACCTTCCTTCACAGGTAGTGTGGTTTTTTCAGTTTTACCAGAGAGGAGACACACTGATATTTAATTATACATGTCGTTGTGATAAACTGATAGTGTCAGAATATGGCTTCTGTTAGCAAACTTGGAACAAACAACACACTCTGTAAACATGCCATCACGGCTGCTGTGTGTCGGAGGTGAAGGACACAGAAGTTGACGACCAAACCTGCTGTGACACCGATTCCCAAAGCTTTAATCAAACCCATCACATACATACACACACACATACACAAAGTAGGTCAGCTCTAACATGAGTGTTCACTCAAGGCTACATAATTTACTGGATTGAGGTGTTCAGTAAAAAATATTTTTTACACCAAATAAAACTTTTCATAATTCTCTAGAATCTATTTCCTTAAAAACTAGGTCAGATGATGATGATGATGATGATGATTATTATTATTATTATTATTATCATTAGGGGTTTATTTACAAGTGCACCATGTATTAGAAAAGAGATCAGTCCTAGATCTCTCCAGAAAGACAGTTTATAACCTCGTGAAGACAAATATCTAGCTTGCTTAAATGATAACACTATGACATATCACCTAGTCAAGGCACTGTTGCTAGCTAGCTAATTCAAACAATGGTTACAGCAGCTTTAACATAGCCAAGATGATATGGATGTTACTAGCTAAGCTAACTCAAACTATACGAATAGAGCATATAGCCTATATCAAATTATTAGGATAGTAGATGATCAATATAGAACAGTAAATATTATATTTCTAAATAAAATAATAATCTTCTGTACCGCTTTATCCTGTATTCAGGGTCGCGGGGGCCTGGAGCCTATCCCAGGAAGCTTAGGGCACAAGGCAGGGTACACCCTGGACAGGGTGCCAATCCATCGCAGGGCATAAAATAATAATAATAATTTATAATAATAATAATAATAATAAACCTAATTTTAACCTAATTTAACTGGGCAGTTAGGTATAGGTATGTTAATTCTGACTTTCCTATATCCCTTTTAAAATTAATAATTAAAATAAATATGGTTGAGAAACATGTTTTTAACCAGCTAAATGCTAATATGGTCTATACAACAGATTGGAATTACTATTTGTGGTGATAATAGATAGTAACAGCACTGGGATGTTGAATTATATGTATCACTCCATGTCCCAGCTGTTCTAACAATCATTAATTACGCTAATTGTTGGTCCAGCACTTTCAACAAGGAAACACAATTGATAATGTTATGTCATCTTAAACAACACTTTGTCTCATTAGTAATTGCTTCTAAGTTGTTCTAAAACATCTCTAAACTGTCTGTGCTGTTTCGTTCACAGATAACATGAGCTTCAACGCTAACTAGCACCTATAACACAAGGCTGAATTCCAAATCTCTCTCTAACCCCTGATCAATGGCAATACTTAGTGTATGGAACAAGGGATTGTTTCCATTTAATTCTATTTGGGATTTAACCCTGGAACCCGGAATTTCACGGAACTGATATTCTAAAGTGAAATAAGTAGAAATATAAAGGAAATCTCATAAGTTTCTCAGGACTGTCCACTGTCTCCATGGTTTATACTGTACTCCTCACCTTTTGGTCAGTCGCAATTAGTTAGTTCCACCAGGCGCAGTAGGATAAATAAAGAAATAAAGTAAATAAAGAAACAAATCATAATCGGTAGATAATAAATGGTGTTTCAAACTGGTGTAAAAAGGCAATAGCACTCTCAAGTGTGATACTGCAAGTGTGATAATTAGACTTCACAGATATTGCTAAGTACATAATTGTGGTTTGTATAAAGCAAAAAATAAATAAATAAATAAATAAATAAAAAATAAAAACCACAAATCTTGCTTGCTAGCTAACTCATGAAACAGGCTATTTAACAGGTAAGTTATCTTTTGAATATACAAGAGCGGGAACATGGACACTGAAGTAAGTGTAAAATGTCTTTCACTGTGGTTTCTACCAATAACTGCTACTACTGCTGTCACGCTGCTAGCAATAAACCTTTGCCTTTTTATGTAGTGCGCACTTCAGAATGATAATTCTAATGTGAGCCGTTTTGCTGTTGGCGTGTTAGCTCATGAAGAGTGACCTCTCTCATGCAAAGCCCTGGAGGATCATGGGTAATGTTGCGGGCCAAATGTACAGCCCAGTGCTGAAGATTATGATTGATGCCATGCGTGTTATTGAACATGTGAGAGCGGTTAGTCCACCGTGTTTTCCTCCTGCTTTTGTTATTCATGCTCAAAAGCAGCTGTTCTGTGAGTCATTTACACACGCATTATGCACACACACACACATACACATAAACACACTCACTCACACACACACACACACACACACACACACACACACACACACACACACACACGAGTTCTGCAGTAATTATACACTTTCTCATTTTGATGCACAGAGAAATATCCTTTAAGGAATTTCTGGTATATCCGGTTGAAAATAATCACAAGCAGATGATTGCAATCTCCTCTCTGCATTTCCTTATGAGAGAATTTAGTGCATGTCGATTTACACGTGCAGTTTAATCCATGAACTTTTACACTACATCATAGAATTCTTAAATTGGTTTGGTTGAAAAGTTCCTAATTTATTTTCCATAAGTTTTTTTTTTATAATCATCTACAGGAACTTGAACAATGGACGCACCTCATAACTGGATTTTTAAATGTGTGCAAATATTGATATGGAAAGGGTTTTCCCGGGAAAATAGAGTCCTAAAAATTTGGAGTGCTTGAAGAAAAACGTCCAGGAAATGTAAGATACTGGAAATATAGATTGCTGGAAATAGTTTGAGGTCTACTGAATTCTGGGAACAGAAACATTTCGGACATATTGGGCCTGGAAAAATAGCACACAAGAAATAAAGATTCCACTGGATATATGAAAGAGTACTGGATATATAGATTGCTGGATATGTAAGGTCCAGGACACATAGGTCCTGGAAATATAGAGTGTTGATAATGTATGCCCTGTTGTGTCCCCAAACATCCAGGAAGTATATGACTCTGAAAAAATAGGCTCCTGGAAATATAAGGTCCAGGAATTATAGGTTCCTGAAAAAATAGGCTCCTGGAAATATAAGATTCAGAGTCCTGAAATAGAATGGCTTCAACTGTGCTTGTGCTTTAACTATAGTAGGGTCTTTGAATAACATGGCACACAAAATGTAATATATCAAAAAAAAAAAAAAAAAAAAAAAAACGAGGCCCTGGAAACATATACTTCCATAGAAATTTAGGGTCCTGAAAATAAAGAATCCAGGGGAAATGTCCTGGAATTCCTGGAAAATGTGGGATTACTGAAGAGTGAGTGAGTATGTGTTCTTGGAAATATATAGTCCTGGAATTATATTTTTCCCACAATCAACAGGTTTACTGGTTTTTCAAAATTGCCTGTAGTGTGTGTGTGTATGTGTGTGCTTGTGTGCCCTTCAGTGGACTGGCACCTCATGCAGGAGGTACCCCCTCCCCCCCCCTTGTCCCAAGTCCCCTGGGATAAACACTATAGAGAATGAGAGATAACAGAGGAATAATTGAGCTTTGCAAAAACATTAAATGGTGGTGAAATAGACATCTGGAAACATCGAACCCGGCCGACAAAAGACCTGTAATGGAGGGACTCTGGGAATATAGGACCCTTAATTAAAGAGCCCAGGGAATATGGCACTCTAGGAAGAAAATACCATTGGAAACTCCAACACAACTAATACAGCTAATTAGCTAACTTAGACCATTAGTGAGCAGGCTACATACTGATGCAGGGTTTGATTGGAGATGAGAGCTGTAAGCTGAGGAGGTGCAAAGGGTAGAATTAATATTCCTGGAAGAGTGAGCACATGATGCTTTTAAGAGGCTAGGGATATTTAGGGACTAGTATGATGAAAGATGAAAGTGATGTCTTTTGACATCACTTACTGTATATTGCATCGGATGGACAAGACTGAATTCACCTCTCAACTTTCTCTTCCTCGTTTGGTCTTTTCAAGCGCTGCTAAATGATGTATATTTTTGAGTTTATTAGACATGAGTCAAAAGTTGTCTTTGACTTTTGCCTTAGATACTTTTTTCTCCTTTTTATTTTGCTGTTTATTAGCCATTTTGTAGTGACTGTAGTGTGAGCTCTGCCTTTTTATGAAGTTTTGTGGGCATCACCAACCCCACACACCCACCCACCCACACACACACACACACACACACACACACACACTGTACCTTCTGGGTGATTGCCATTCATCAACATGTGAGGGAAATCAGCTCTTACAATCCTTCTATAAATCCAATAGAAATTTTTGAGTTTGGTTGAAATTATTCAAATGTTTACACACATCGTTTATGCAGATATTGATAAATGATGCCCACTTTTGTGTTTCCTACTGCAGTATATCACTCGAGAGAGCCACCAGAGATCAAGTCAGACAGGAGGCAGAGTAAGGTTGTGTGTGTGTGTGTGTGTGTGTGTGTTTTCCTGATGACTGGCGGGGCTGATGAGAACCTGTCCTGGCCTCCAGCAGCAGCGTCCTTGGGTGTGTGTGTGTGTGTGTGTGTGCAGGGGCGGACTGGCCATCGGGAGCACCGGGAGTTTTCCCGGTGGGCCGCTGGCCAATGTGAGCCGGCCCAGTCAG
>JAQMYG010000038.1:6006122-6021688 GCA_030014215.1 Clariallabes teugelsi | reverse complement strand
GTAGCAATGTTATAGTAAATAGTTCACTCGCGCACGGATGTCGACTATATGAGTGACACATGCGCACTGAGACTGAGGATGGGAGATGATTACCAGCAAACCCACAGCATGAGAGAAGAACCACTGGCTCAGTTGTGATCATGTGACGCTCGGCAGACAAAGCACATGCGTACTACTTGTAAACCAAGACCTCACTCGTTTATCAAGTTAAAATTTATTTTAAAATGTAGCTCGTCTTGCAAAACACTCGCAGAGGTTCCACTGTACTTCATGACAACTTCCTACTTCGACAGTCTTTAACCACTGAAAGACCCAAACACTATGTCTCTGAGTCTTTGTAACCATAATAACCGTAACCACGATAACCATAACACTTATGTTTTCTCCCTTCTAACACGCAGAACGTTTACATGACGTGGTGTTAGTCTGACTTAAACTAAACTTTTGAAATAAATGTAAACATGTTAGTCTGACTGAAATCAAGATAAATCAAACGTCTCAAAGTTGGGGAGTGCGATTTGGAGTCGAGCGACTCCTGCATGTATTCCATAAGGCTTTGACCTAGAAGTTGAACACGATGCGTAACAGCAGAAGAAGCGGCTAAGAATTCGGCGGTGTCATCTCCCTCCTGATAACATCATAACCACAAGGGATTGTATGGGTCTCATTTGTACAAAAAAAGTAAAGTGTACAGCACTGTAAAGTTCTCTTGTTTGTCAAGTGTGTTGGTCTGTCTAATAATAATTAATAGGTCAACCTGGAGTACAATACTAACAAGCTGAAAGGGGGCATATTGTCACCTAGTATAGAGGAGTCAAAATTCATTACATCAGCACAGAACTTTGATTTATATATACACAAGTCAAATATTTACATTAATTATGACTTTTGTCAGCGGCCGGACCTGCTTAGCTACGTTAGTCTTATGTGGGCGACATTACAATCGTTGGCAAACACGTGAGCACCCTGCCATGCTGGTGTACCAGGACAAGGCTGTGTACAAGGACAGTAGTCCAGGTCCATGTCCTCATAGAGCTTTAACCACAGCTCCATTTCACTGTGCTTGGACACGGTTCGAGCTTATTCACTATTTGCTGTGAAGCTTTTTTGAGTTTATTTACCGCGATGCTTTCCTCAACAAAGCCAACTCTACTTTTGAAGACGTTAACTGACGTGTGAATGGATCAGGTAACTGTTGTAGTGAGCGACTTTTACTGAAGAGGGACCAGGTGCGAGGATGAAGTGTGACTCTTAAAGAAGCTCTGCTGTTAACCTATAGTTCTATAAGTGTCCTAACATCTGGTTGTGTGTGTGTGTGTGTGTTTTCACAGTGTGATGAATCCAGCAGAAGAATCTGCCTAATGATGATGCACCTCTGATGATGGTGGTGATGACGATGGTGATGATGGTACACCACGGTGTGAGTGTGTGTGTGTCCTCAGCACTAAAGAACAGGAGTGGCCTTTACACTTTCTCAGTTTTGTCCTCATCAGAACCCAAGGCTCTTCCCTCGTCTTAGTGATTTCCAGTATCAGAATTACGGATTTAAATTTTTTATATTTTTTTTGCTAATCTCTATACAAACAAATGTTTTAGTCCTAGTTTTAGCTACACCTCCTGATCCAAAGCTTTTCAATATTTTAACAGCCTCAGAAGGAATTGATAATTATTCTCACACGCATTTTATTTTAATTTCTTTTTTTAAACAAGTATCTCCGGAATGTCTGAGATGAGGATCTGGGAATCCGTGTGGTTCAGAGCGTTCCTCAGACTCTCCCCACTATAACCTGGCTGAGTGTGAAAGAAAGTGGGAGATTAGCAGCTGTTAGCCGTCGCTAGTGCAGTTTCACTGTGTGTGTGTGTGTGTGTGTGTGTGTGTTCTTTCTGTATGAATATAGAGGTATATTTTTTATACAGAAACACTTCTTTTTGTCTCTGCCCGGTGCGAGTGAGGTGTGTATGTGTATGTATATGTGTGTTACTGAGCCTCTCGGGATGTTAATGTAAATAAGAGTACTGTATTTTTGTGTCTGTTCTACAAACTACAACTTTAAGGCCTTTAATAAAGTAGTGTTTTGTTATCTTTGGCTTCACCGTCTCTGGTTTATTTTCTAGCCGGTACTGAAACAACACGAGCTGCAGACGAGACTGTGAGAGATTATTCGCTGCTGGATTCTGATTAGTCAGAGGATGTTGGATTTTTGCTTTTATTACAGATTTTAATGTTCTTGTTCAAACCAGGACTTGAAATTTGAAATTTCTGGTGATTGAAGGGTTTTAAAGTGTCACCGAACTCATGACCACTTGCGGAAAAGACGCATCTGCCTGTGGGAACAGTGCACAAAATCATTCACCAAAACCACGTGTGCGTTTACAGGAACTCAGTTTGGAGTTATTCGCACATCCTCCGTACAGTTCTGACCTCGCTCCAAGCCATTTTCACAAGGAGTTCCTGGGAGGTCAGGGTTTCAGATGTGAATCAGACCGGCAGTCCGGTCATGAAGTTCTCAGAAAGGTGTGAGAGGTCCGAGAAAACTTTCTACCTTGATGGTATCCAAGCACTTGTGAAACTCTGGAACAGGAGTTGTAGCAGGAGATTATATTAAGAAATCGAGTTTTTATTCTCATTTTACAAACAAGAGTCCTGCTTTGACTTGAGCACTGCTTGTAATTGGCCCATGGTTGTGAAGTTGTAGCGATGCAAGATGATAAATATTGTCAGAAAAAGGAAAGTACACCCTCCTTAACTTCTAACTGGGATCTACATATGAATTGTTTCCTCACCAACTTCTACAAACAGAAGAAGAAGAAAAAAACACTCCTTTGCACGACTGAGGTCCATGCTCAGAAACGGACAGCAGGACAAGCCCAAGAGCTACCTCATATGACCTCCAAGCCTCTGTGTGCACATGAAATATGTTTATCTTCAAATATTACATCGCAGAAATCAGAAAAAGACCAAAGTCCAGATTTGTATTAGAGACTGATCGGAAAACCATACATAGAGCACAATTGCCATGTCAGAAACAACCTGGAAAAGTTCTGGAACATGGAAGTTCTGGCCATGTGTGTTTGAGGTTAGTTCCGCTACCTTCGTCACTGTCTCCGAAGTGAATCGTAGCCCTGCTTCCCCAGAGCTGTTTTCCACTGTATTGGACTGAGTTTTACAGGACAGCCATTTTCTATCATCATGCTTCTGAACTGATTCATTGAAACCAATGAGGCCAATTCATTTCTCCCGCACCTCCACACGTCAACACATACAATATACCAGACTTTGTACGTTTTATACATTCACTTACACACTAAAAAATATCGTGTATAAAATTGTAAATGTTGATATCTGATGCACTGCAGTGTCTATTTTTTTTTCTACTTCCGCAATTTGTTCGCATCTACAAATGTTCGTAAAACCGCAGTCTGTTCGTATCTGCGGAAATAAAATGTTTGTAAGTCGGGGACTATCTGAACTTTACATTTTGGCGCATACCATATGGATAAATCCTAACAATCAGATTGTCCCTGATATGTAACCCGAGGGCGACGGTGGCAAGGAAACACTCCCTGAGATGACAATATGAAGAAACCTTGAGAGGAACCAGACTTAACAGGGAGCCCATCCTCATGTGGGTGACATCAGATAACAGGGATTGATTAATATTAGAATGTTCTTGTGGTAAACGTGAAGCCATCTATCAAACAGCACAAGTTGGAATAAAAATAGGTCATGAAACTGGTGATCCCAAACACATCAGCAAATCAACATCTGAATGAATGAAGAAGAAAAAACATCCAAGTGGCTTCGTCCAGGTTCAGAGCTCAGCCGCAGTGAGATGCTAAGGCGAGATTTTAAGAGAAAGTGTGTGTAAGCAGACGCCTTCGAACGTTTTAAACGTGTGCATGTGAGACATTAACTTATGGATGACAAGGTAATATTGTTCGTCTTTTCATTTCAGTACTGTATATTTTGGCACATACTGTATTTCCTCATACTTTCGATTCTGTAAAGCTCCTTTGTGACAATGACAAGTGATATATAAATAGAATAGAAAAGAAAATGTCAATGTTGTCTCAATGACTGCAAGTGTCCCAGCACCTGTGGCTGCAAAGTGCACCCATACACTTACACCACCATGCTTCACAACTGATACAAGGTGTGTGTAGTGATACACCCAGTTAAGACGGAGTGAATGTTTTACCAGAACGATGTGAGAGACTGCTATCTCCTACAGCAAACACCCAGCACAAATGACTGTTGCTGAATGTGGTTTCTACAGGTTACTTACAGACTGTACTTTTTTTTTTTTTTTCCCATCCAAATGTTGGTTTAGGGTTTTTGTTGCTGCAGTAGTACGATCGGTTACTAAGATTCAGTGTTTAAACCTTTATTTGGAAAATTATTTTATTTAACTTGGAACACGTTCACTGGGAATATTCCACGCTTCGGGATGTGGAACAGTTGATGAAACATTTCAGCCTTTATGGTTTAACATGACTGAGGTTAACTGAGGTGATCAGGCTTTATCGTGTTTTTATCTAGGTTCATTTCATAGCCGTGCATTCTGAGTAACACACACAGGAAACCGCAGGGTTAACCCCAACCGCTGCTGCTTTCCCCTCACCACACGTCCTAGTCTGAACATCACGCCTCAACCTGCCACCTCATGGAGCATGACATTTACTAATCTTACACACACTCACAACACGGACCTCAAGGTACACAGCCAGACTTTATTTTACAGATCTCAACATGAACATACTATTTACACTGAGGTAGCTTTTAAACTGAAAAAAAAAAAAAAAGTATATATGGATTCGAGTAAAGATTAAGGAGCAAAAATATACAAATATTTATAAGGAAAAGTAATACAAGGTTTAAAGCAGCAGGCTGAGAGTGTTCAGTTAAATGCTCCGGGGTCGACGTAAACATACGCCTGGAAATCGCCCAGTTTGTTGCCGTCCTGGTCGTAGTGCAGCTGCCGGAAACACTGATCACAGTACAGACACGGGTCCATCGGAGCGAGAGCGTCGTTCATCGTTATCCATCTGAGGGAAAAGTTGAAGAGTGTTTAAAGGGTTCCTGTTATGCAACATAACACAAGTTTACAGGTTTTCATTGTCATACTGGCCAGGGCTTAAACATGCAGATTTGTTTCTCCGCCCACCTAATGTGACCTCATATAAGAAGAGCCCCCTCCCCCAGCTTGTTGCTCAGCTTTGCTGCTCTTTGCAGGAGCTCATTTACATAGACACCGATGCAGTAAGTTTGGAGGAGGAGTGAAAGAGAGGGTTTAGAGTTTAAAGAGTTTAAAGCATGAGGTCGTCTGTGGGATGTTTCAGCTGGGCCGATCAGTAACAGACGGAGTTTTGAGATCGGTGTTCACTTATTAAAGAAATAGTACAATGTGGTACCTTTAAAGATGAATGTGTATGTAACGGTCTATAGCACATTATCCAATCACACTCATTCATGCTAACTATTTAGCTAAAAAAAAAAAAATGAGTTTTTTCTGTTTTCTCCTTCGTTGTTTCTGCATCGTTAAAAGCCTTAAGAAGGAACTGTGTTTATTCTCAGTGTCCAGTCTGTAGCATGAAAAGACGACATACATAAATACTTTGTACAGAGAGAGTGAGTGCGAGAATGTATGTGTGTGTTGATCATGGTTGAACAGCTCACCTGCCGATGTACAGGTGACACACGCAGCACTTCCGCGTCACGACCTTGTGCTTGTGTGACAGCAATGGATACAGCTTCCTGTCTAAACAGTCGTCCCTGTGGACCAGTCTGAAGTACACACACACACACACACACACCATCAATAATTTAATGAATTGTTGTTTAAATCTTTACACAATAAAGTTATTGTTATTAACAGAACAAGTCATTACAAAAGAAACTTTGTTTTAATTAATGGATGACAGAGTGGCTGTGAAACCTGGAAATGAGTTCTTCTGCTTTCGAATAGCTTCTTTCATATCAGTGTGTCATTAACGCTAAAAATATTTAATCAGTACAGAGATGATGCATCTTGAAATAACGAGTTACTAAGTGAAAATAACGAGCTAATATCTTGAATTGACTCATTAAGACGAAACAAGATCTTTAAACGAGTTACTAGGCCAAAATAATTAAACATCAAATAAGGTTTTAAGGTCAAACTAAGATGGTCTTAAAATAATGCCTAAATGTCTTAAGATATTTTTAAATAGCAAATCAATAATAGTATATTACAGTAAGATCTTGAAAAGACAAAGTCAAAGTTAAAATAAACTATTAAGTTAAAAAAAATTTAAAAAAACAATGGAACATGTGGTTCAGTGCTTCTGAAATGCGCCCCCTAGTGGAATTTCCATTTCACTTCCATGAAAGTTCACACGAATCTAAAAAGAGAAAATTTGCACTGTGCTGGTGTGAGAGTGTATGAGAGAGAGAGAGCGGGGACAGAGACCTGACGTCTGTGAGGATAAGGACATGTTCGCAGTCCCCCTGATGGCAGTACAGGTACGGATATCCCACCTTCACCCTCAGATCACTGAACATCGTCTCCTCCATCTTAGCCGTTCCGAACTCAGGGAAATCTCTGCTTCTGGTCCATTCACGCGTCACCCTGTACACCAACACCAGCAAGACATAGTGACGCGATTAGGGACATAAAAGCAGAATCGGGGGAGGGGTGTGTCCACAGGCACACTTTAATCTTTAACAGACACACGTCGGTTGTGAAATTCTGTGCCGATATTGATTTTTGAAATAAATGTTTGGTACAGATATTTATGGGGTTTTTTGTTGTTGCTGTTGATTACCAGTTTTGTGTCAGAAAACAAATAAATTTTCATTACGGAAAATACCTGAACTGTTTTTAAGCACTTGATCTCACAGACTTTGAAAGAGCACAAATTCAAGCATACAGTACATACTTATGAACCTTTAACATAATCTTCTTTTAGCTACTGTACCTACTCAGTTAGAAAAAAAATTCAGTACTTATGTAACACAACAGAAACCATTATACACCAAAAATTAAAAACGATTAAAAAAATAATAATAATCTAAATTTATTATAGCACCGAAACTTCAGCTGGATAGACGACTGTTGTCTGAGTCAGAGGGCAATTGATGATGAATAAGGCGAGTATCGTCCGATACTGGTTCTTACGTGCTGATATCTCGGCTCTCAGAGAAGCGCATATCATTGTAGAAAATTCCCTCGAAGAAGAAGAACGCAGATTTGTAGTGATCCTAAATGCACAAAGAAAAAAATATATTATTTTACCTTCAAATTTGTCTTAATAAACTACTCACTCAAAGATACTGACAAAACTGATGGCTAGGAGCAGTGCAGTGTGTTCTGGTTATGTGTGTGTGTGTGTGTGTGTGTGTGTGTGTGTGTGTGTGTGTGTGAGAGAGAGAGACCTTGCTGATGAACTGCGGCACCATGTCGGGTGTGTTACTGAACTCTCCGAACACTTGCAGGTCGCTCACACAGCAGATGGCGTCTCTGAGCTCCGTGAGCTTCTGAGAGCCGAGGACATGCAGCGTCTGATGAGCCCTCACGTGTTTAAACTAACACACATACACACACACAGGAAAACAAACCCTGAATGTTGTATAAAAAATTTTTTAAAAATTCTTTCTCATCACCTCAAGGTCAAAACCCTCTGAACGTTATCCCTCTATGAACATAATTAGTTCTCTTATAACATCACTCTCGTGTCTTACCCGCTGAAACAGGACAGGATAGATGACGTTGAAGGTCAGGATGATTTCCCCCTCAGGAATGAGGTCTGAGGCGTCTTCAGGTTTCCTGCCCATGAACAGCATTTCCTACAACACGGTACCAAAAGGTTAAACTCACACACACACACTCCTGTAAACACCACATGAACACACGGAACAGGGCAGAGGGGTGCCAAAACTTTGTAGATAACAATCAGCAGGTCTACACCGAAAGGGTGTCCTGAGTGTTAGGTGGCAGCCGTAAGGTGTAAAAAAAATAATACAGAAAAAAAGAAAAAGAAGGAAAGAAAGAATGAAAGGTAAAGATGTGAACAACAGCTTCACAATACACAGAAAAATGTAGCAAATAAATGATACTTTATTATCATTATTAACATTAATATTTTAAATAAGACTGTTTTTCCCTTTTAATAATAAGGCTCATTTTACATTGTAGGTCATATGAGTGATATTACAAGGCTGGCCACTAGACGGCGATAATGACCTAATCAAAGTAATTAATTTAAACCTCCCTCACACCCACAAAAGTACAAATCTGTGTTATGACGTAAACGTGCAAATTGTTTAACTTTGTTTGTATAGGGATTTTTTTCTTTTTCATTTAAATGTTTTTAAATATAAATAAAATGTGAGGGTTTTACGTTCTAAGTGGATTTTACAGCTTCTGTAAGCTGTGTGTTATGCTATATACCTTTCTTCCACTAGATGCCGCCAAAGCTACAATAATAATATATAATAATAATAATATCAAAATAAGACTAAATTAAACCTCTGAATCTCAGAATAGACTTGCCTCTGGGGGCAGTTTACTCAGGTGAGTGTTAAATTTTAATTGCATTTAAGTTTTAATCCTTTTGTGTATTTTATATCGATCAATTAATCACGTTTCACACGGAGTCTTACCAGCTCATTAGCGTACGCGTCGTGTCGTCCTACGTTGTCCCGTACCAGTGTCTTCTTATAGTCCTGTCTCCTCTTCCTCAGTCTGAGGACGGAATAGAAATAAGTGGTTCATTCATAATTATTATAAATGATGAATCCAGTCTCAGGCATGTCACATGAATGCCTGAAAAGTTTATAAAATGTAATGAAAGATATTTAATTTTACATAATTAAGGCTATGTTCAAACTAGTGGTTGAAAAATGCTGAACTGTAATAATTTCTGTGTTATTTAAACATATAAACAAAGCAGTAGGGCTTTCTGTTTATTTAAAATCAGTATATTTCATTGTTTTATTTGTCATTTTTAAAGCAGAGCTAGAATGGTTATTAGTTTTTTTTTTTTTTTTAAACATTTGTATGAATTGTATGAATTTGTAGAAAATGTCTTAATCCATGGCCTGAGGACAAGAGGATATTTTTTTGGATGAAAAACCCTGTTTAGAAAACTGCGTCTGGTCCAGAATGCTGCTTTATGTTTGCATATGAACACCTCCGGTCTAAATCTTACACAAGTGTTCAACTACAGGCTGTGTCTCTAATCAGTTGCTCCGCTGGTGTCTTTTTACTTTAAGGTGGCGAGCTGGGGATCTTCAGGAACCAGGTCAGGATCAGGAGCTTCATCTTCAGCGTGACAGCGAAGTGTATCAGGGCTGGGGAAAAATTATAATAATAAATAAATAGCACACACACACACACACACACACACACACACACACACACACACACATCTCAGTGACTGACTAACTATAGCTCCGTCTCATTGGAACAGAATTCCAAAATGAAATTGAAGTGCACTCTAGCGATTAAAGAAGATAAATCTCAACCTCTACATAGTGCACTTCTACAGACTAGGGATCTACTTGCACTAATTATTGTACTAAGGCAGACAAGAGAAGAAATTGGACACATTTAGTATTAACCCTGCATCTTACTCTCTACAAGTACATTAAATGGAGTGTAATCACACCAAATCAATTCCTGCTATCTGATATCCCCCAAATACGGATGGGTTTCCTGTTGAGTCTGCTTCCCCTCAAGGTTTTTTCCCCCCATTGCAGGGTGTTTTTCCTCACCACCATCACCCTTGGCTTGCTCATCCATACACACAGAGGTAGGAATCGAACTCAGACCCTGAAGGTGCAAGGTGACCGTGACAAGCATTATATGTATGCGTCATTGCACAGAAAAGGTGGAATTTGGGTCATAGAAATCTCCTGAAATCTATTTCTTCTTTCACACCTTGAACTGCTTCAATAGCAATAATTTACTTTTAAAGTTTATGAATCGACAAAAAGTAGAGCTTAATGCATTTTAACACATTTAATAAATGGTGTTACTTCACTTTCTGTTAAGACCAATGACAATTCAGAGAAAAATCGTGACTATTAACAAAAACCCTTTTATTTGTGAGATAAATGATGTCAAAATCAATTAATTATTAGATGTAGTGGATTTATATAATTATATAGTTATAATTATAAAATGAGTAACACCAATGACGGACTTAAAATATCATCGCGTAAAACTGGTAAAATAAATTTCTAAACAAATGTAGCGATCTGACACGTCTTGCATTTATCCAGCGCTCTTCATCTAGTGACCTCAGAAACAATTTCAAATGGTTAAATGTATTTCAAAATTAAACTCTTTTTGTGTAACAGTAACACCAATGACCTAGTTTAGGGTGACTGATGGTTTTTTCGTATGATTAATTATAATCTATGATTGTTCTATGATTTAACTGAGTGTTTAACGTATTTCTTAAGATATTCATGTTAACGTGAATCAGATTTATTTCATGAATAAATAGCATTTAAGATGATAAGTATATGGTTCCACTTCCATGTATGGTCATAGTGACAAGACATTTGCTTGAATTTGACCTTTAAAAAAAATAAATAATAATAAATAAATAAATAAATAAATAAATAAAAATGCAACAATTAATTATGGAACATTAAAGTAAGAAAATGCATTGCATGGTGGGAATTACATCCTATGTATTCTGAAGATACAGTATACAAGTAATGTGTACAAAACTAAGTCACAGAACTTTCCACCATTTTTGTAGAATGACCCAATGTAATTCAATTTTATGAATTGGGAATTAAACTGAATTCATCACGACTTCTACATCCTATCTAGTGCTTTTCACAAGTCATCCTGATTCCAGCTTCAGTTAGGAACATTCTCGAGTTTATGAAGGGAATCAGTACAACAGAACAATAACGCGCACTGCAGAGGATAGGACACTTCTGTCTACCCGTTATATGCACCATCACTAGTGTCCTACACTACAGAGAGGGAATTCGGAGTTATGGAGTTAGAGCAGGGTAATAAATCTAAAGCGGAAGTTAACCTGCAGATGGTTTTCAGCTCCTCCAGAGTTTCCGGTGTGATTCCCATCTCCTCTATAAACTGCGCATCCTCTGTTTCACGGGAAATCTGGCTAAAAGAGTAATCTTCTGGTTTCAGCACGCTAAGCCATAAATCTCTAAAGCTAGCGAGGTGAAACGGCTTGGAGTTCACTCCGGCGTGTTCATAAACCGGCACGTTTTCGTCCAGTGAATTCGTATCGCCGCCTTCAGCCATGTTTACTTCCTCTTCACGGCGCGTCACATACGTCATCAATCAGCGACTGATATTTATATTTATGGTGTTTTTAACCGTTAATTATCCGTACAAACAGAGATTTGTCTATTTCTGGAAGAGTACTCCCTTCTAAAGCAGAAGGTTTGTCTCGCCTTGTTTACCCGGCCCTATCTTTATATGTTATCATTAATAATTGCAAGGAGATAAATAAAATTATCTTTAATTTCATTTGGAAAAAATAGATGTAAGATGTAAGAAAATGTAATAATAAAAATATAAGTCAAAGCATTCATAATTTAAACAAGAATGTTCCAAAAATAAAATTTTATTGGGCCTCAATAATTGATAATATCAACTGGAAAAAAACATAGCTTATTTCATATAAATATCCTATTTCTAACAAGGTTAAAGAAGTTCACTTTAAAATATTACACTGTATTTACCCAGTTAATTCCATAATTGCTAAATATGTGGACATTGTGGACCTGTGTACTTTCTGCAACCATCAGAAAGAATGTATTCCTAGTCTTTTTTTACTTGTGGAGTGGTACAAGCATTCTGTCGTCAACTTGGAAATTATATTTTTTATTTTATTCAGGAATCTTACAAATTTACATTAAAGGACAGTAATAAATCACTTGAATACATGGTCAACATTTATATTTTAATGGCTAAATTCTACATCCATAAATGTAAATTTTCTAAATCATCTCCTAAACTATCACTTTTCCTCTGTGAAATACAAAACCTCTTAAACTCCTTAAAGCTAATAGAAAATCATAAACCTGCTTTGCTATTGTCTCGACATTCTGATTTAATCGATGGAACACTGATTTTTTTTCTTCTTTTCTCTTTCTTTCTTTCTATATTACTCTGTTTACTGTTATTACTTATCTGTATTTTTTTGTTAAGTTTGTTTATATTCTATAACTTCTATTTAACTGTGTATAATTATTTGTGTAATTTGATCTTTAATAACTGATTCTTGTATTTTTATATCTTTCATATTGTACATATTTTTTTGTGATTTTATTAAAAGAAAACAATTATTCGTACATACATTAAAAATAAATGTTATAATTTTCTCCTTTTGACAGAGATGCTTTTGTTTTATTTATGTTTTATTTGTTTTAACCTGATTATGATTTTGACCAAATTGTCTTTAAATCTAAATTTCCAAACAAAATGTCAAATGTCTATATTAAATTATATATCCAAAACTGAGTACTCCAGTTTCCTCTTACAGTCTATATACATTAGGCTAATTAGCGTTTCCAAATAGCCTGTAGTTTGTGAATGAACGTGAGTGGTTGTATGTGCGTGTGCCCTGTGATTTATTGGTACCAATCCAGGTTGTATCCCGCCACGTATCCTATTCTTCTGGAATAGGTTCCAGGCCCCCTACAACCCTGTATACAGGATAAAGTGGTATAAACTATGAATCTGTACAGTGCCTTGAAAATGTATTTGCCCCTTCCCTTTGATTTTTTTGCAGATTTGTCACACTTATAGTCAAACAAATTTCAATATTTTAAAAAAAATGCAGTTTTTAAATGGTGAGTTCATTTATTAAGGGAAAAAGCTGTCCAAACCTGTCTGACACCAGTCAGGGTAATTGCTAAATCATGAATGAACTGTGATTTTTGAAAAGCTGAATAAAATTTTACTTGCCACACCCAGGCCTGTTTAATGCCAGACCTGTTGAATCAAGATGTCACTTAAGTAGAACCGTTCTGACAAAGTCAAGCATGCTAAAAAAAACAACAAAAAAAAACAACGTAATTCACTTCTATCAGTCTGGAACGGGTTACCATGCCATTTCTAATGCCTATGAAATAAATACTCTTTTATGGCACTGTATATACAGTCAGCCAAAAAATGTATACACACACTTAAGGAAAAGAAAAACCTGTATAAATATTTTAATACAAAATTTATTGCTATACGTCATATATTGATATATATGATAATATTATGACAATAATATGATAATACTAGGAATATTACATTATACTATTACATGACCAATTTTGGTTTAATATATAGAAACAACAATGAAGGTCCACCAGATGCACCGGAGGAAAACTATGTGAGGAAACATTAAAACAGCAGGGATTATAAAATATTAATATTGCACTGAAGACAGGTGTATCTGTTAAATATGGTCAACGGGGTGACATTTTCGAGTCTTTTACAAAAAAATCTATTTTTCGTTGTTATTACACATATCCACTGTGCGTTGTTATATAAAAAGAAGATATTTATTATTAGAATGTCTTTATTATTATTAACTTGTCATAATTGAGTCAGATTATGCAACGCAAGTATCAGCTGAGCCGGACGGATTATTCTTTTTTCCGCACCCGTTTTTCAGAAAGCCCGCCTCTTGGGTTATAATTGGTATACACTTGAGTGATAGTACAACTGTCCAATAGAAGCGCTGTTTGTGAGCATGAGTTACTAATCAATCATCTTGTAGGAGGCGGGATTTGATGGAAGAGAGGTATTGAAAAAAATAGCGAGCCATAGAGAGGGGGGGAGACATGGAAGGGAACAGAGACGAAGCGGAGAAATGTATGAATATAGCGACGAAGGCCCTCGAAGCAGGAGACAAGGACAAGGCTATCAAATTCCTGAACAAAGCGGAGAAATTATTCCCGACTGACAAAGCGAAAGGTAAAATAACAGCGCCTGTACTGCCGTTTGTTTAAACGAGGAGCAGAACTGCGCTAAACGGAAGACGGCAGGTGGGCCATGTCCCAAATCAAACTGCGATTTTTATGTAAGGGTGCTAGCTAGTGAGAGTGGTTCAGCGGTTTTAAACGCAACCTGTAGTGCGGTAGGTGTCGATTTGGACACCGCCGTAGAGTGGAGCTATATTTAATAATCACAACACACACATAATGTCAAATATTTTAATTAATTTTATTTTACAGTAATGGACAGGTGTTTGTAAACGTAGACAATTTGAAAAACATCATTATCCTTCACTGAGGTTGCGCTATCTTAGCCTAGCTTAGCTTAGCTGTGTTAGCTCAGGAAGCTAAACTACCAAGCCTGAAATGTTGACCAATGTGTAGATTAATATATTAATAATAAAGAACTAAACCTTTATTCTAACCAGTATTGTTTTATTTAACTGAACAAATCTTAACTAACTGTTTCCTTGTTAGAGAATGCTAACCTCAACAGTAATGTAATGGATTTTATATAAATGTGATTTTAAAAAAGTCTAATATAATTGTAGATAATGCTAATTACATAGTGTGATGAAAAAATAATATAAGCAGAAATTGAAATGTATACATAAAGTAAATATTAGTATGGAAATCACAAGTTATCTCTCACATATGATATCATCATGGTACTTTAGTGCCAATTCAATTAAAATTGTGATTCTGTAAATAATCACAATTTTATAAATATCCCAATTCGATATTACATTTCACCCAATTTTGTTTGTTCTAATTTTAAACTTTTAAAAAGTGTAATGATTAATTAAATGTATCCTGTTTCTTATAACATTAGTCTTCTCTCTTAAAACTCAAGCACAGCATTTAAGCACTATTCAATTAAACTCAATTCAATTTTATTTGTATAGCGCTTTTAACAATTGTCATTGTCTCAAAGCAGCTTTACACAATCAAAAGAATGATTTAAGTTTGTATGGAATGAATGTGTATGAATAAAAATGGTCAGATAGTCCCTGATAAGCAAGCCGAGGGTGACAGTGGCAAGGAAAAACTCCCTGAGATGGTAATAGGAAGAAACATTTTGAGGAACCGGACTCAACAGAGAGCAGGAATTGATCTGCATTCAAACTGTGTGTTAGATGGCAGGCAGTTCAGTATAACAGTTGATGTTAATATGGAGTCCAGGTAGTTATTGGAGACTCAGGTGGACTTGTAGGAAATTCCAGTCCTGAACTATCAAGCACCTGCAGCCAAGTCAAGTCCTCAGAGAAACAGCTGTCAACATCAGTCGAGGCTAGAACCGTCTTCATGGTAGAGTGAAACCGTCCCCAGACACCGGGCGCATCCCAAAGAGACACCCGGGGCATCCATGTGACGAGATCTCCAACCAGAAGCGGGGCAACAGGATGAGTCAGACAGGTCCAGAGGGCAGAGGGAGTCTGGATCACTGTCAGCTCAGGAATGACATGTGTAGCTCGACAGAGAGAGGGAAAGATAGAGAGGGGGAGAGAGAACAGGAGAGGGGAGAGCAGAAGAGGAGAGATAACAGTTAGGTATGGACATAGTCACATAATGTATAAGGTGAATGTATATTTAGTGT
>JAQMYG010000038.1:5988069-5999739 GCA_030014215.1 Clariallabes teugelsi | reverse complement strand
GTGTGTATGTGTGTATGTGTGTGTGTGTGTGTGTGTGTGTGTGTGTGTGTGTGTGTGTGTATGTATGTGTGTGTATGTGTGTGTGTGTGTGTGTGAGGCTGTTTTGTTCCAATAATGAGCATTAGTCAATGTGTGTTTTTGAGCTCAACTGCGAGATGTCATGAGACAGACAGAGGTTTTCTCCAGCTTGATTACGATCGATACACATTTCAATCCTCTCTGCAGAGACTCGTCTCCTCCTGCGTGTTTTCATCATCGACTCTTCTCACGCTCCTGCAGAGCCACGAATCTGCTCAGACGGCAAAACAGACCGTCGTGTATTGAAACAAACGCTCCATGCGCTGTCTTGTTCGAGATTTTAGGAGAAAACATGAGCAGACGTTTTATTTAGAAGGTGTTTCTACAGACTGTGTAATATAAGCACATACTTGCTTCGCTTAAATCTGATACAATACCGTGTCAGCTCATAATGATGCGATACAGTGCACTTTGATTAAATTCATAAGGCTGATTCACAACGAAGCAGTATCGTTTTATTATACTATGTTTCAATTTAGCTTTGTGTCATAAGCCAAAGATTTAATATTAGATGAATCATATACCTGCTACGATTTGATTCAGTGGGGGGGACGATTGAATTATAACAAGTGTGCTAAATCAGATCTGCTGTGGTTCAATTCAGTTTTGATTTGTAAGGCAACAATTCAATAATTAAACAATAAACTGAAATGAAGCATCATTTATACGCTGCAGTTTTCTTTAAGGAGATTTTTATTTGATGTTTATGTAAGGAGTCTCCTGTCAGTGCTTTGGTGCTGCTTCTGACATCTTAAGAACAAAGGAGTCACAATTCTTCTGTAACATAATACAAAGCAAATCTGGAGATTTGGACAAGAAAAGAAAAGAAATGTAACACAAAATTTTGAATTGAATCACATATTTATATGATTATCTAATCATCAATTCAATACAGATTCCAGATTCCATAATTCTGTGCTCGAGTGATTTTTCTGACTCTGAGGATGTTTTTAGCCCTTTTTGTCTGGCATTTAACATAACTCTTTATTTATCACTCTGATTCAGAGTAATAGACCTAAAAGTGAAAGTCATGTGAACAGATTCGATCATTTAAACAGGATTTTCTCCCGATCGATTTTCTCAGGTGAAGTCCATGTTGTCCTGTATAATTGTTGTTGATGCAGCGCGTATGTTTCACCTCTCGCAGTGTTGTTGGAGGCCCTGTTGAAGAATGGCAGTTCGGCCGGTAACGGAGGAGCGCATTACAGAAAGGCAGCGAACGGTACAGAGACGACGGCGACGCCTCCGCCACAGCAGAACCAGGAATCAGCAAACAGCGAATCGCCCAAGAGCTTTACCAAGGAGCAGGTGGAGGGAGTGCAGAGGTCAGTGTGTGTGTGTGTGTGTGTGTGTGTGTGTGTGTGTGTGTGTGTGTGTGTGCGACTGTAACTGATACTTTCCAAATGAGTCGATAGATCCGATTCACTACACTGTCTGTGAACATCTTCCTCTTCTTACAGTTCTACCATTTAATAATAATACAAATTAGATGAATCGTTATGTATATGTATCACTCTGCGTCTCGGGTGTTCTGCAGTTATTACTTACACTGTCGGACGTTGCATGGGTGAAAGCAGGTCTGTGCGGTCCGCAGTACTGAGGAGAGAGCAGCTGTCTGCCAAAATCCACATTCACAACCCGCCACAGACGCACGCTCAGCAAGAAATCACATCTGATAATGTAATGTCATCTTAAACAACACACTGTCTACTTAGTATTTTTTTCTAAGCTGTTCTGAATCAATTCTGAACCATCTGTGTTGTTTTATTCTCATCTAATGCGAGCTACAAAGCCAACTTGCTTCTAACACAAGGCTGAATCTCAAAACCCTCTCCAACCCCTGATCAAGGCTACTTAGTTTGTGGGACAAGGGATTGACTTTTAACAAAGTTAGTTCACATGCTACAAACCCAGAGCACGCATCTCGTAATTTAGAAGTGGGCTCAAACCTAATGACGAAATGAAACTAGTTAGCTGATTTTAAAAAAGTGTTCGTTTCTATTTCATGTTTAACTTTCCATTTAACGCTATTTGGGATTCAACCCTCCAACATGGAAGTTAACACAGCTGATATTTGAAAGTTGAATAAGTGGAAATATAAAGTAAATCTCGTAACTGTCCACCGCCTCCATAGTTTATTTTGCTCACCTTTTGACTACAAAGTACTGATAAGAATTTAACTACTTTTACCTCTGTTAATTACACTAACTGTCGGGCGTCAGCTGGTTAAATAAAGAATCAAATCATAATCTGTTAATAATAAATGGTGTTAACGGAACTGTTTTATGAAAGCAATATCACACTTAAGGTCGTGCTGTTGTACTAAATATCAGCGCAGCTGTAATATTTTCAGTACTCTGGGTGCGTCCTCGAGCCTAGTATCACAGCCATGCTAATATTCAGTACAACAGCATGACCTCGAGTGTGATGCTGCTTAAATCTATAACTTTACCAAAGTGACAACCTTAACACATTTATTAATGAAAGTAAATGTTAATGAGATCCACCTGCGTTGAGAAGTTTATCAATCCATAACTCAAAAATCCGTGTAAGAGATCATGGAGATCATCATGTGGTCATCAAAGTAACCTTATAGAGTATACAGAGCAATATTAAATATTAGCACCGCATCCGTCTGCAGTATTGCCATTAAGAACAAAAGATTCTGATTTGCACTGAGTCGAGCACTAGTTAAACATGCAGTGCTAATGAGTGTGACGAACTCACAGGTGCTGGCTAACGAGCTCCTGAGGCAGGAGCATGGAGTACAGGTGAAGTGGAGTGAAGTGTTTTTGTGCTATTTCTGAGCTTTTTCCTGTGCCTGCTTTTCTTATCGTATAGAAAAGACACAATTATATATTGCACTAGCTGGGTTTTATTTATTTTATTTCAGTTTTTTTTTTTTTTTTTTGCAGTAGTTACCACAAAAAGCTTGAACTTGGGGAGGAGGTGGGGAGGGAGGGGCGCTGAGAAAGAGCTAACTCTGTGAATATGCCCTCTCCACACCGTACCCATATCTTATGCTGCACTCGGAAATAAATTATGAAAAGCTCTTGTGACGTAACGTTCACACTGACGCACAGCACACCCGATACACACACATGAGACGAGAGAAACCAGGTGACTCGCGTGTGTTCAGTTAAGAAGGTAGGCACACAGGATAAAGAACGGCTTACAGTATCTAACTCTCTAAAACTGATGAACACAGACTGTGAACATTCTTTCCCGACACAATTAAAACTACAATGTGTCTTCATCATCAGTGCCAGATGTGTTTCCTGTCAAGCACCGTCAATTATAGAACAACTTTCCCTTCACTACAGAATGTGTACATTTAAGGGTATGACGCTATTGCCTAACTTGTCCTCCCTACATAGTGCACTCCAGTCACAGCGCTGAGATCCTCAGGATGCTTGAACGTAGTTAATCACATCTTTCTTGTGATTCGTAATGGAGTTGTGTTGTTACATCATGTTGCATCACACATACACTCTTTTAGCCTGTTTGTGTGTAAGAAAGGTAGAGTGAGTTTGATCCCTGTTGAGATACAGAGCTACTGTATCGATCGCTGAGACTCGGGCTCATGAGACCTCAACCTCAAACATCCCTTTGTTTCACCTGACCTGCTTTTATTAAACATATCACCGCCATTTTTTTTTTTTTTTTTTTTTTTTTTTGGAAGCCCATGTACACATTCAGTACTGCTTTGACATTTCCATATGATGTAATAAAGTCTAATCTAGGCTCTTTAACAATAAACAATAAAACAACAACAAAATCTGCAAACATTCTGTGAGGAACATGTACCAAACCTATAAATGATCTATCTACATAATTCCAATCAAATCTTTGTTAATCTATAGAGACTCTGGACCAAATAAATACAAAATGAATCTCTAATGCATCTGACATCAAACAACTGTAAATAATATATAATAAATCTGTATCGAATTTCTAAAATCCTCAATGAATCTGTAACAAAACTGTACACAATCTCTAACGAATGAAACCTAATCTATCCCAAATTATCAAACCTCTAATGAATACTTAATGAATCTGTAGCAAAACTATTTTTAATCTGTTTTGCAGCAATCTAATTTCCCAACCTTTATTAACTCTCGAATTCTGTACAAATCTGTAACAAAAACAAGCTTTACCTAATATACATATATACATATTATGTATAATAATTCAGTAATGAGTATCTAAAGACTCTGTACCAAATCTTTAACAAATCTCTGTGAATCTGTGCTGAATCTGTATCAGATCTTTAACATTGTTAATGAATCTCTAGTAAAATATTACTAAATCTCCAGAAAACCTCTAATGCAACTTTGCCTAATCTGTAATAATTCCTTAACAACACTTTACAGATTAGGTAAAATTAAAGAGTTGTTACTGAATCATTTTAGATTTAGTAAAGAATCATTAGTGGTTTACTACTAAATCATTGATTTAAGTAAAGATTAATCAATGATTCAGTAGCAAACCTCTAACAATTCTTTACTTCATCTATAATGATTCAGTAGCAAATCTTTTAATTGATCTTTAATTATTCAGTAAGGAATCTTTGCCTAATATGTAATGATTGACGAGTAAATCTCAAACAACTCTGTACATAATCTCTAATGAATCTTTAATGAATCTTTATCTAATATTTAATAGTTTAGTAGCAAATCTTTAACGATTCTATACTTAATCTCTAATGAATCTTGACCTATTCTGTAATGAGTCAGGAGTGAATCTCTAATGAATCTATAATATTAAGACTGGCTGAGGCTAAACTGTAATGATTCAGTAAGAAATCTCTAATGAATCTTTATATAATCTGTTATGATTCATTATGAGTCTTTAAATGATTTAAAGATCTTTATCTAGTCTCTATACAGTACAGTAACACAGTAACAATCTCAGGGACTATTTAAGTACCAACCCTCTAAGTAAACTTTATCTAATTTGTCATGATTCAATAATAAATATTTATTGGAGAAATCTGGATCATACCTCTGAAGGCTGTGCAACAATTGCTGAATTAGCTACATTAGCCTAACCACTGATCATTTAAGAAGCATCAAACACAGATGCTGTGTTTGTCTCATCTGGGAATTCTGCAGTCGGACCTCGGTTAGAAAGTGGGTAAAGAGAGTTTAGCTAGGTAATGCTATCAGTATGTGCGCACTTTAATGTTTCTGAAGTGTTTACCTTTTTTAAATCTAATCATTAATAACTATCGAAGTGATGCTTTATTAACAGTGTACATAACAGTACAGTATATTGTTAAATCCAGAATTTCAAACTTTAAGTAGTGTGTGTTCTTTGGTCTTTTCCTAATCAGAGGTTGGACATTCCAAGCATCAGTATAATGTACAGTATGTAGTTTATATATATACAAGAATATGAAAAGTTAGCGGTGTTAGGCTAAAAGGTAATTAGCACACTTATTAAAAGTCTCGCAGCCCCTCCTCACCCCAAGGGGCAGGTGTGCGGTCTCTCGGAGATGCCTGTTTAGGCAACACGCAGGGTTTATTGCGTCTGTCTCTCGGCTCTATGAAACTCATTCAGTTTTAATTTACTCTCCAGTGGCTCAGTTTCTCCGCTCTCAGTGGCATCTCTCACTCTCCATGCCATGCTATGTGGGGGATGGTTATGATGATGATGATGATGATAAGGTTTATTTATTATAATGATACGGAGTTCGGGTGTATTTACAGAAACGCTATAAACATATCTCGGCTGATCGACTCCATATTGAGTTAAAGGGAATTTTAATAGCTGTGTTTACCTACAGTCTGACAATAGTCCATTAATCAGATTATTAATAATACTCACTTCAGTCAGAGCTGAGTGCCCTGACTGACCCACCGACTAAATAAGGTTAGAAGATATTATTGTAATTATAAGATTGGTGATGATACTGTTTATGCTGTGATGGAGAATGGGGGATTATTATTATTATTATTATTATTTTTACTTTTCACTGATTCACAAGAGTGTGATTAAAAGCAGATATTGTTGATCCTCTTTGTTATGGAAACTGTGAGACTAAACCTCCAACCCTTGTGTGTGTAACTTTGGACTAAATTACATTGGATTGTGTAAAATCTTTGCATGTATGTACAGCAGTGTATCTTGTAGTTTGTGTTGTTTATTCATTTTGTGTGTGTTTGCAGGATAAAGAGGTGTAAGGACTACTATGAGGTTCTGGGTGTCAGTAACGATGTTAATGACGAGGAGCTGAAGAAAGCCTACAGGAAGCTGGCGCTGAAGTTTCACCCGGATAAAAATCACGCTCCCGGAGCTACAGAGGCATTTAAAAGTAATTCCTACTCCGGCTCGTCCTCTCACACTCACATTCCCTAAATATTTAGGGAAAATTAATGAGAAAGGACAAAGAAGGAAGGAGAGTGGAAAGAAAAGAGAATGGAAGAAAGCAAGTTGGTAAGGAATGAAAGGAAGGAGGGAACAAAGTTTTATAAATGAGGAAAAAAGCAAGAAGGAAGAAATGAAGAAGGCAAGGAAAGGAATGAAGAAAGGCGAAAAGAAAGTTTTATATTAAGGAAAAAAGGAAGGACGTTAGTGAGGAAGGAAAAAGCAAAGGAAAAAGGAATATGGTGAGGAACGTTAGTGATAATTGAAGGACAGTATGTAATTTAATAAGGGAAGGAGAAAGAAGTAAAGGAAGGAGAGAAGAAGGTGTAATGAAAAAATGAATGGATGATGTAAGGAAATTAGTGAAGAGGTAAAAATAAGGAAGTTAGTAAGAAGCCGTTGTTGTTGTGTAATAGTTTTTACCCCCTGCCTTGTTGTCATCGTTGTGTAGAGATCGGGAACGCGTACGCAGTGCTGAGTAACGTGGAGAAGAGGAGGCAGTACGATGTGAGCGGAGGAGAAGAGCCCAGCAGCCCGGGACACGGGGGACATGGGGGATTCGAGTTTCACAGAGGCTTTGAGGCCGACATCACGCCTGAGGATCTCTTCAACATGTTCTTCGGAGGCGGCTTCCCCTCCTGTACGTCCCTCCATCACTCCATCATTCCTGACTTTAATCCAGCACCACCTCTCTGCTTTTATCTCCAAAGACTAAAAACAATATAAATTATTATAACGATTAAAACATTGGGTTATAGAATCCCGATATAAAACTGAAATCTGCCTGCTGATGGTGCTTATGTAGCACTTTCAGCCAATCAGAGCGCTCTGCTCAACAGCTGCAGTAATGAAGTGCACCTGGGCTGGGTGACGCTCATAGCGCTTTCATAGAGACTGGAGGTTCCTGAGGTGTGAGAACGTGAGCCCGGGTGTGCTGATAAAGTTCCCCATACACACAAGGAAAACTGGGTATTTATAGAACAAGCACCGGTGCTTTCTGGGAATTGTGGGATTGCGCTGACCTGATTACACCTCTCTCTCTCTCTTCTAGACACTTAATCAGACAGCTGACAGTGATATTAATATACTCTATCTTTTATAAACTCTGTGTGTATGTATGTGTCTCTCTCTCTCTCTCTCTCTCTCTCTCTCTCTCTCTCAGCGAGTACATTTGCTAATGGCCGGGATCGATACACCCAGCAGACGGAGCAGATGAGGAGGGAGAGGGAGGAGAGAGGAGATGTACGTCTGTTTATTTATAATCAGAATCCAATAAAATCAGCAAATGCTGTGATTCAAACATTTCACTCACCACATCAGAATTAATCAGATCTTTCTCTCGCTCTCTCTGTCTTTCTCTTGCTCAATCTCTGTCTGTCTGCCTTTCTATCTGTCTCTCTCTTTTTAACTCTCTCTCCCTGTTCATCTCTTTTTCTGTCTTTCTCTCTCCCCCCCTGTGTTTCTCTCTCCAACCACCCTCCCTTCCTCTCTTTTTCTCTCCCCCTCCTTCTGTCTTTCTTCATCTTACCCACTCTCTTTCTCTCAATCTGTTTGTCTCTGTCTCCAACTCCCCTTTGCTTCTAACCCTCTGTCTACCCTCCCTCTCTCTCTCTCTCTCTGTCTATTTTTCCCTCCCTCCTTATCGTTCTCTCTCTCTGTCTCTCTCTCTCTCAGGGAGGCTTCTCTATGTTTATCCAGCTGATGCCGATCGTGGTGTTGATCCTGGTGTCTGTTCTCAGTCAGCTGATGGTATCTACTCCCCCGTACAGCCTCTACTCCAGACCGTACGTTTGTTTTCTTTTCCTTTATTATCTCTATCATGGCTATCATGAACAGCATCCCAGCATTCAGTGGTCTCTACCGTTTTTTTGCACCACAGTTTTATGCAAGACCTTAGCGGCCATCACGCATTCGTAACAAAGCATAATGAAGTGCATAATATGTACAACATACCATAATGCAGAATTATTGTGAACCAGGAGCTTGTTTCCATGTAACGAGACGTTCACATCTAGGAGTGATCTTTGTGAGACAACACCGTCTCACAAAGATAGGTTGTTGGAAATGGAAGCAGGATTTTTAGTGCTGCTGTTGTGGCGATTTCAGGATATTCTGCCGTGATTTTAAACCAGAAGGTTGTCTCAAACACTTTTAAGGCTGCATTTATTATACAGAACCCGCTTAGAGCATGTGAATCACATGTTTCGATGTGCAGACGGAACTGAATGGGAGACGATATGATAAAACACTCTGCAGACTCTGATAGTCAATAAAATGGAAATAAAATCAAATATATATTTTTAATTGTTTAATTAAGTCACGTAAGTCATGTTTGAGATTTGTTTAAAGCTGTGAACTGGATGTGAGTTTACAGTACATAGTTTATTTGGGATAGAATGGAGCAAGCTGACAGGGTTTCCTAGTTTCATTAACTTTCGTTCATTAGTCTTATGGAAGCTCACAGATTGTATTGTCTAGGGGAATGTTAATTGGTGAAGAACCCATACCAGCTCATAGCATGATTTTAATGTGTGCTGTCATTGTTCATGTCCAGCTAGTTGCTTGCTGGGCTTGTGTGCTTTAAGGTGAGCTGAAAGCTGTTCAGGATGGATTATTTACAGGATGTGTGTGTGTGCGTGCGCACAGCTCAACAGGTCAGACGGTGAAGAGACAGACTGAGAACCTGCACGTGGACTATTACGTCACACGAGACTTCAAATCGGAGTATAAGGGCTCGGCGCTGCAGAAGATCGAGAAGAGCGTGGAGGAGGATTACGTGTCTAATGTGCGCAACAACTGCTGGAAGGAGCGAGAGACAAGTATGTTTCCTTACTTATCAAGGATCACACATGTTTTCTGGATGGTTTCTGTGAACGGGCTGTTCCTATAGAAACAATAATGCTTTAATATAAACCCGGACACCAGTCAGAGCTCCTGTACTAGAAAATCATTCATGGAGAATGTAACAGAGCCGTTTTTTTAATTTAGCTAAGAAAACTTTGATCTGATTGTTTGTGTGTGTGTGTTTCAGAAAAAGACCTTCTGTACGCCGCTAAAGTATACCGAGACGATCGTCTGCGCAGGAAGGCCGAGCTCATGACCATGGACAACTGTAAAGAGCTGGACAGACTAAACGAGCTGTTTCGCGGAGGATGAGCCTCGCTCAGCATGGACTCTTAGCACATAGATACGACAGATTCTATATGTATATGTCACAAATGTAAATGTTTTTTAAGGAAAGATATCAGGATGTTAGGAGAGAAAAAAACATACTAAAAAATTTATGTCTAACGTACTGTGAGAGATCTTTTACTTTTAAACTGTTATCATCATCATCACGACTCCCTGCTGCTTATGGCTGAAATCCTCACGCCATTTTACCTCTGAAGAATTCTAACACGCTGAAAGATGAAGGACGGAACCCCTAACATTCCTCGTCTCTCCCACCTCTTCCTTCCTTCACGCTCCTGACCCATGTTAGACTCTCTAAAGACTCCTGAAGCTCACCAGGGTGGTGCAGCTCATCTCCCACAATACTTAGAAGCAGCAGAAGCTATAGTGAGTTGTAGTAAACCTGAAGAAAACACCGTTAGCTACTTCGCTAGTCCACGCTGAAGCTCCATGAACATAAACATGAACGGTACCGGCAGGAAACGGGTTGAGCTGAGAGTCCCCCCCTGAGGTCGCGGTTCTGCTGGATGGACCAACGAGCCATTTTAATTCACGTTGCTGTACATTTTATTTCTGAATGTTTGAAGATATTTATGTCAGAATATTTCTTCATTGCTCGGCTAATCATTTGAATAAAGTTTAAATTATTACTGACTGACTGGATAGAGTTCTTGATTCACTGTCTCTGAAGCCTGAACTTTTGTAGTGCGTTCATATGATAAAAAAAAAAAAAAGAGCAAACTGGACAAACCCTCGATGGCGCCACCCACAGGTTTTCTGAAGAGCGGTTTTGAAGCTCAGCTATGGGAGCTCTGGTTGTAGCCGCCACCTAAACCCCGGTTAATGCATAAATTGATGGAATAAACAGAGGCTGGCTGTTGGTTGGAATACACCTCCTCACCTCAGTTACCATCAGTTAACTAGTTTAGCTTTAGCTTACCCAGATTGCAACGGTGACTATTATTAATTTCTATGGTAACGTTACTTTGCATTTGATTGAACTCTATCATCCATACCCTACACTAGTGATGGCCAGATGAAGCCTCATTTTGGTGTCGAGGTTTCCCAGCTAATAGTTTCACCAAAAGGTTAATTTCATGAAGCTTCATTCAAGGGCTCATTGTACTGCCATATAGTGGACAAATTTTGTGCAGCAACTAGATCATAACATCACAAGCAGCACAATTAATATGTACATGCAGCTGCACTGTTCAAGAAAATGTTTATGCACTTAATCAACATCTGAATCTTTGAAAATTTACTTAAGCACCAAACGAGTTGGTCACGAGTTGGAATCTCAGGGAACCGACGCACGTCAAAGTAAGGCTTCATTTGGACACACCCTCTTCTGCTCGATACAAACTTCCGAGCTTTTGTGTCATAGCAGATAGCCAGTGGTTTGAACCTGTGATGCCACGATCCTATTAATTATGCATTATTTTATGGCTTAATATAATTTTAACTGATTAGTTGGATAAAATTTACCACTGTACAGTTGTCAGGAATAGGAAATCTAGCTCTATGGAGACCAAAACTGATTTTGTACCAGTGACTCATCATCTATACCACTTCATCCTGTATACAGGATGGCAGGGGCCGTGGAGCCTATCCCAGGTGACTTAGGGCACGAGGCAGGTTACACCCCCTGGACAGAGTGCCAATCCATTGCACTTTACGGGCAAGTTAGGAATGTCAATTAGCCCTATCTACAGGTCTTTGGACTGTGGGAGGAAACCTGGAGGGAACCCACAAAGCACCCACCAACTCCATGCACTTAAAGAGGCAGGAATCAAACCTGGACCCTGAGGTGCAAATATAGGGTGTAAACATGTTTATTTCTGTTGTATATTTGGTCATTTTAACATGGGGGTGTAAGGGTATTGACTTACTTTTGAACCTAGTGGTCATTCAAGGAACTGCACATTTTAACTCTTCACCTTCGGACTAATTTTTCAGAACTGGAGGTTGCCTCTTAGTCAGAGGTGTCAAGTAACGAAGTACAAATACTTCGTTACCTTACTTAAGTAGAAATTTTGGGTATCTATACTTTAC
>JAQMYG010000038.1:5962874-5973238 GCA_030014215.1 Clariallabes teugelsi | reverse complement strand
AATTACAAAGCCTCTAATTAATTAGATTAATTTTTTTAATCGAGTCCCGGCCCTAATATATATATATATATATATATTATATATATTACAATAATTGAGGATATTGTTTGTGTTAATCTGGAATGTGCTTAATTTCATGTTAAAGTTTTTTTTTTTTAAAGGACAAAGGCTCTTTCCTCAGCCTGGCCACAACCCGTCATCCAATGGATGTGGTACCCCACTGTTTGTATTTCATGTAAGTTTCAAAGAAACTCGACCTTCCTTGTGGATGTTAGTCACAAACGGATCCAATATATTACTTGATCTAGTACACTAGATCAGTGTTTCCTAATGTTTGTCATTTATAACAAATGATAAAAAGCTTTTCATGTTGTATTAAGGTTTAAATTATCATAAATATTTCAGATAAAATATTTATACATCAAACCTAATAAAAAAGTAATGTGATTTAATCAATGTGATATTCTTCATTTATCTTAGTCTTGTATATTGATCAGAGATGTGAAAGTTTTATCTGGGATGCAGAAGATTTTCAGATTTCAGATTTGGCCACAACCTTCGTACACTAGATACTAGATACACCTTAGTGATGGGTAGTGATGGGTAATTGGGTGGTAGGTTTTATCAGAAAATAACCATCTTCTTGTTTTAGGTTTTTTTTTTTTGTTATTTGTGCAGTAATTTGTTTATCCATCCATTCATCCATCTAGGAACCTTTGTAGTCCGACCAGGGACTGTGGAGGCCAATGGCAACCATTGTATTAATTCCCATTTTGTACGACCGTGGTAGGACGTCTGGTCTATTTGTTTATCACACTCCACTTTTGTCTGCAGTTTGATATTGGAATCCCAGCAATAACCAGTTGCTGTAACCAACACGACCGCTGCTACGACACATGTGGACGAAAAAAGCTGGAGTGTGATGAGCAGTTCCAGATTTGCTTGAAGAACATTTGTGGGAACCTTCTGAATGCACTGGGGCTGGACCGGAATGATGGTAAAACACTTCTTAACCTAGAGAAATCAGTTTAAAGGAAAAAGTGAGTGTTTAAACAGTAATACATATAATAAATAATACATACTTGTATGTACTCTGTAATATAATTCTGTAACTTTAAAAACAAACTGTAGACATGCTCCTCTTGTGAAAAGTAGAATATCATATAGAAGCAGAAATTAAATAATAAAAAAACATTCAACCTTCTCCACCTTATTTTTCATAAACTCTACTTTGAAAGTCTACTTTAACAGTAAGGCCAATTTCTTAGTTTTTACTACACAATGAAAATGTCAGAGTTTGATGTCAGAAAACAAATATGCGATGATAGATTAAACATTAGCTTTATGGTCCTGATATTAACATCTATATGTGTTAAACTTAGAACATGGCCCCTTTTGTTTGAACCCACCTTTTTTTAAAGTGATCAGAAATATTGAAACACATGACTGACAGGTTTTTCCTGTTCCCCGGGTATGTCCTGACTCATTCTCTGAAAGTTGAGTCATGTCAGCTGGACTTAGTAAAAATGTTTTACTAATCATCCAAGTAGCTTATTCAGTTTAATTAAACTGATTGTTTAAACACATAACAGCTCTGAATGTTTGCTTTTGATTTAAGCTCTTATCACCTATAACCTTATGACCACCCGCCTAATATTGTGCAGGTCGCCCCTTCTGCCATTAAAAAAGGGATGCACTGTGGGTTCTGACATCTTTCTACTGGAACCAGCATCAACCTTTTCAGTAGTTTGAGCTACAGTCGCTCTTCTATTCCCCATGCCTTCATTCCCCATGTGCATCAGTGATCCTTGGTCATCCATGAGCCTGTCACCGGTTCACTGGTTCTCCTTCCATGGATCACTTTTGGTAGGTCCTGACCATGGATTAAAATGAGAGCGATATTACTAATCTCTGTATAGTTGTTATATAGTTGATTATATAGAGTCAGTTTAAAAACGTAGATTCCTTGGAGTCTTGACAGATGACAAATTGACAGATGTCACACTGGGTCACTTCTGAGGAGTTAATTCTAGGGTTATGTGTTCAAGTTTCTGTTCCTCCCAATGATCCATGTACAAACATATCGTGATTTTTAACCATTAACTCAGTAATTCAGTCATTAGAAAGAGCCTTTGCACTTTTTTTTTTTTTTTTTTTTTTTTTTGCTGCCATGTTTGATTCTGTTCTAACGACAGACTTGCACCATTATTGTATGTATCACTGTGGCTGTTTTACTCTTTTGGTTTCTCTCTAAATCAGCATGTGATTCACTGGTGAGTCAGGTCTTCGATGGCATCATGCACCTAGGCTGCAAACCCTACCTGAATAGCCAGAAAGCTGCATGTGTCTGCAAGGATAAAATTGAGCTGTGATTAGACGTGTTTGGGGCTCAGAAACTCCTGATGCCTTTGAGAATCATCTGATGTGTCAAGTCTCTGTTCTGAAAGTCTAACACTCATCATCATCATCATCATCATCAAGCACTCCATAGGATGAATCTGATGCATTGAAACACTGTGGGGGACTGACACTGGGCTGAGATTAAGACAAATACTAATATATTAGAAGGTATACAGATACTTGAAGAAACAGTTACACCTACAGTATAATGTGTTCTGAAAACACTTCTTTTTGTGGTTCTTACTATTCACATGGTTTATGCTTGCTGTAACTCACAGCAGGTCTGTTTTACATTTAAGACTCCTGAGTGTAAATGTATGATGAAATATATGTAAAGTATAATATATGTAAATATATGTAAATATACAGTATGTAAATATGAAAAGTTACCTACAGTACTGTATATTATCTTTTCTTGAAGCTCACCATGTGACTTTTAAATTCTGCCTTTTCTTCTAACTAGGGTGAACACCTAATAGCTTTTTCATGTGTTTTTCTTGGTAATCAGGAAAAGTATATATTTTGAAGGTTAGACTTTTTTAATCCTTGATCTCTCTTGGAAATAAAAAAAAAGTTAAGTGGATTTCTGGATGGGATATAAATAGGTTAAAATATCTGTGTCCTGTTTTGTTAATGCAATCAGAAAGAGAAGGTGGTGTGTGAGGTTGTTAAATGAAGGCTAAGCTTATAAAGATGCACTATTTGTCTGTTTCCATTTTGTAAAGATAAAGCTGTGAAACTACATGCACAAAATATATATTCTCTACACACAAACACACACACACACACACACACACACACACACACACATAGTACTAATAGTATGAGAAGCGTTCAAGACAAACCAGGACTTGATGAAATTTATATGCTTTATATTTTCAATTTGGAAATTGTTTGTATTTAACAATAGGATTCCTCCCAGATTCCCAAACATTTAATTTTATTTATACTTTATAAAAATAGTTCTCCATAGGAAGATTATTAATAATTATTATAAAAAAGTAAGCTGTAAATAGAGTGTGATTTGGTTATATTTGTATAGTACAAATAGTATGAGAAGCTTTCAAAGTCAAACCAGGACTTGTGATGAAATTTCTGTTGAAAAAGTGAATGATATTAATAGAAGACTTCAAGCAAAGTGCAGTAATGAGACTCTGCGGTAGGCACGTGCACAGGTAGACTCCAGGTGGTGCTCCAGCACCTACCCTTTGACTTGATAAGTGCTTTTTCTGCAGGACATTTTTTCCAACAATTTATATTGAAGGTTTTGAAATGAAATATTATTGGTGTCCGCAGTAAAAAAAAAAAAAAAATGTAATGCTAAACCAGCTGCCCCATGTGAAAAACAAAGACATAGATAAGTATAAGAGGCAGTAAGAGACAGAGAACAAGAGGTAGTAGCACAGTTTTGTGTTCCCTCACCTGTCTACCTCCACAGCAGCTCCACTCACCTGCTCACCATTGGTGTTCATACCATTTTCATTATTAAACATTGAGGCGTAATGACTTGCTTGACTCTGTGTGATTAACTTAGACCTGAGGAATGTTTATGCAAGAAGTATAACCATTTATCTATACATTAATATATTGACCTCATATCTTATGATGAGTGTACAATTTATTTAACCACATAAAGTGGTTTAGTGATTTTAAGTCACATAATTATAGCTGAACAGGTTTAGGATTATAGCTAAGTCAGCATTATAGCAGATTTTTTTTTGTCTTGAGCTTCTGACACCAAATTGTCTCTAAACAGCCGTGCTCTTAGCTGCAGTAAAACATTTGAATGGTACAAATGTTTTAAAGAAGGTCGAACATCCATGAATGTCAATACTGGCCGAGGTGGCTCAGTGCCACCCTTATTCAGTGAGTAGAACGCCTGATCCTTGAAAATTGACAAATAACTTGTCACCAGCTTGCAAAGAGACACATCTGTCTGTGGGAACTGTACACACATATACATTCATATACACTACTTGCACATTACAGGAACTCGGCTGAGAGTTATTGCCACATCCCTTGAAGAAGCCTTACCTTACTCCAAGCCATTTGGGACATTTAAGGAGTTCCTGGGAGGCCAGTGTTTCAGATGTGAAGGGAAGCAGGCAGTTTGATTATGACAGTTTGGTTTTCTCCATACGTATAATTTATTGTTTTATTTGCTTATTTTATTCAGTGAGGGTGTTTTTTATTGTTGTTTTATTTGGATTTGGATTCTATTTTCTTATTAATGCTTGTTTTTATATGCTGTTTCAATATCTGCAACTATTTTAGGATTGTAGCCTGCAGCACTTTGGTCAACTGTGTTGTGTTAAATGTGCTTTAAAAATACATTTGACTAAAGAGAACAACAATAGTCTAAACTGTGTAATTATATTTGTGCATTATGGTTGTATAAATATGATCTTTAGCTTTTGTTTGTTAGTTAATGCTCTGGCATTAACCAGAACACGCTCCTGCATGTTGTTGAGAAATTCCACTGAAGAAACACTTTTCCGTAAGTTTACCAGTAAGGCGGAAGTGCCTTTCGTTGATCGATATCTGTTTGGTCCAATCACGGCTGAGTATTTGAACCTTTACCCAATCAAAGTAGTTTAGGGGCGGAGATTATGATTGTCATATAATGGTGTGTTCAACCTCCGCAGGTTAATTCAAGATGTCGAGCCCGAGGACAGGCAAGGATTCAGGTAATCAATTCTTTCGTTATTTATCACTTTTTTCCGTTTTTAAAGTTCTTCAACTTTAAAAATCGTGCGTTTATGTTTATTGTTTCTAGTTCGTGCTTGTATTTAATTCTAAACATGTGTTAATTTGGACTGTCATACTTCCTTGTAGAAATTCTCAGTCGTCTCATGAGCTCCTGAGTCATATAATGACATATCATTCTATTCCAGCTTATTAATGTCAAATATATTAATATAGTCCTGCTTAATTGTAGTGCAGACACGCTAAGCCGTCGCTAAATGTTATGAAAAGCATATAGTTCAGGTTTGTGAGCTGAATCATTGACCGTATGCAGCGTTCAAGTTCTTTGTGTTTGTTGCTGTTAAGATTCATGCTGGTGTTTGTTCCTGCAGGTCAGATCAAGACGGATCATGACTCAACACAGCGTGTTGCTCCTACAGGTTGGGTTTCATTTTAAACCATGCTCTAAGAAGTGTCATAACTGCATGTCAGTAGTGTGATGTGTTGTTACAGGAAAATAATCAACAGCAGGGAGGTGAGATAAAGTTACTGATACCAGACCAAGAGTTCTTATTTTCCTAAAAACAGCACATCCTGAGTACATTACATATCTTATTTAATCAACAGTAATATGTAAGTGACTACAGCTGTGTTTTTAATTTACTTAAGAATGACACCTTGCACTATTTAATAAAAAGAAAAGTTAATTCATGTTAAAGACACTGGTCATTTTCCCCAGATTTTGTTACAACTTTAAAACCTTTAAAAAAAAAAAAAAAAAAAAAGGTTTAGTGAGTAATTAAATGTAACCCGTTCCTTACGACATCAGTTTTCTCACTTCAATACAATAATTTCAAATAATGAAAAAGTGTAAATAAGTGTGAATGTAGTACCACCTGTAGGATTATAAAGACAAACTAATTAATCAGTTTATTATCTGGGGTTTCTCCATGCTCCATCTTTTATCTCTCTTAGCTCTATGTCTATAAATCATCCCTGTCCTTGCACTTCCTTGTTCCTTATATAACATTTCCTTTGGCTTGCTGAACCCTTTTGATTTTTTTTAACACATGCAAATGGCTTTGATGTATTAGACTGAGGAAATGGATTAGTGCTTATATACCTCTCTTTCTGTGAATAAACCAGAGAGAACATTCAGACATCATGCAAGCATGCATGCATTTCTCCATCATATCTAAACTTAACATCATGTTAGTTAAGTCATATAATACAATATAATTTAAACTGTTTTAAATTATCAGTGGCGTAGTGGTTACACCTGTCGCCTTGCACCTCAAGGGTTCGATTCCCGCTTCTGTGTCTGTGTGCATGGAGTTTGTATGTTCTTCCCGTGCTTGGAGGATTTCCTTCGGGTGCTCCGGTTTCCATTCACAGTCCAAAGCCGTGCATTTAATTGTTGATGTGGTGAAAACATCTCCTATAGGGAGAGGTTTGTTTAACCATGCTTATTCCCAGACAAAGCAGTTTATACTTTGTGGTTTTGTAACATGACAAGCTACATTTTTTAACTATAAAAGAAAGAGGGGGAAAAAAACGAGCGGCGGGTTAGGAAACTGTTTAAAGTGCCTATCATAAGAAGGAACAAGATTTTTTTTTTTTCATGGATGTTCCACAAATGTTAATGTAACTCTATATGGATAAAAAAATTATGAAATAGCAGACTTGGGCCATGCAGCTGAAAATATTGTTAATAGGAGAAGTAAAATAAAACACTTGGGGCATGCTGTTATAGTAAATTAGTTAGCTCAGGTTGGTAACAGTAACTCTGCTTCATCATCTCACCATGTTGTGTTTCATAGTTTACATAATGTCCTGGAAGTGCATGAGTTCTATTTGTAAAACAAGCATGTTGTATGTTCAGGGCAGGAAGGAGGCATGACTGAGACGGATTATGGGTGTGAAAGGTAAGATCACGGGAAGAATTCTTATTATTATTATTTTAACTTCTAAAGTAGAATCCTTTCAGTTGTGTTGATCAAGTATGATTGTTTTTTTTTTCTTTCTTCTTTTTGCAGAGCTCCCAGGTTTGATCCTAATGAGGAGTATAACATGAAGCACAAAAGCAGGGGTCTGGCTCTCATCTTCAACCAGGAGAACTTTTACTGGCAGCTCGGGTTTTACCCTCGAAACGGAACCAGGGCAGACAAAGCGAACCTCGCAAGAAGGTGTGACGAACACAGTAACGCATAATAGACACTGTGTAGCTCATATTAAAATGCACATCATACCTGTGTAACAGACACTGTAACACACACCATGATGCACCTCATCACATAATGGACATTCTGGCATACTACAGCATAATAAGCACAGTGTAATGCACAAGCTACAATACTCTCTTTAACACAGGATAATAGATACACTGTAACACAGTGTAATAGACAAACTGTAACAAACACAATGTAAAGCATATCACAGTGTGCACAACACAACGTAATAGTCCCTGTAACGTATATTATTAATGCACACCGAACACAGTGCCAGGGACCCATTGTAATGCACACTGTAACACAGAGTAACAGATGCTGCAGTGTGTAACACTCACCACAGTGCTGTGCATTTAAACACACTGTAACATGCCATGATGCACCACAATGCACACACCGTAACAACTGAACAATAATGCAGTAATTTTGCACACCTAACTCACACTATAAGACACACCATATAACACACTCCATAATGCACTTTAACACGCACACATTGTACCTTACCTGCAGTTACAATTTTGATTTCTGTGGATTTAGAGGGGTTTCCATATGTTACATAATGTAGCTTTAATTTTATGAGTTCTGTTTGATTTACAGTAAGTGGTTCACTTTGATGGACATGGGGCTGTGATTAACGGAAACAATCTGAACCACACTTTCAGGTTTGAGCAGCTGGGCTTTGAGGTGAAGGCGTTCGATGATCTAAAACGGGAAGAAGTTCTTCACATCATCACTGAAGGTATGCGCACAAAGACGGACTCTTTTCCCAGAAACCTACAACTTTATCTACACTCACTTCCCTGTGGTTTTACTTTCACATTAACAACGATCTTTGCCCCCAGCTGCAAACGCTAATCACAGAGATGCTGACTGCTTTGTGTGCATGTTCCTGAGCCACGGTGAAGACGGACACGTTTATGCCAATGACAAGAAGATCGACATCCTGGAAATGACGTCTCTGTTCAGAGGAGACAAATGTCCTAGTCTGGTGGGAAAACCGAAGATCTTCATCCTGCAGGTATTTAAAAAAAAAAATCATTCTGTAGCTCAGAATGATTTCAGCTATGCAGTCATCCAAGGGCCTTTTTGAGGGGAAAAAAAAAAAAAAAGGGTATCGATGACTGTGCTAGTTTTGATTATCGTGTAGACATTCCTGTGAGCATCTAAACTAATGGTCATGTGATTTTTAATGTCCCATAGACTTTATGAGGTTTTCTTTTGTCCTGTTATTGCAATCTGCAGTGCAAAGGCTGAATAATGACTGGATTTCCCCATGGACTTTATTCCCCATGACTCTCCTTTTCTTTGTAAACAGGGGGGGGGGGGGGGGGGGTAAGCTTAATTGAACCTTCTGATCTAACCGACTTGTAGATCAAAACCATTAAAATTACACAGAAGTACCTTAAAGACACAGTATGTCTGTACAAACAGTAACTGGGAGATGTCCTACCAGGATAACACCAGCTTATATCTAGCTTCTGCATCTGAGTAAATTAACAGGAATGCCAAAGCCTGGGTGCAACCATGCCAAGAAAACTTTTTTTTAATACTATTATATGTTGTAATACATTGGATTGATTGATTAAAACATTTACATTCTTAAAGTACAATAACTAAAACTCAGTAGTACTCAATAGTAATAAAAGTTATCTTCTATTATAATTCTAATATTATTATATTATCTTCTACTGTAAGTATCTACTACTTGCATTTCCACAATCTTAAATTACCGTCTCAATTATAAACCTGTAGAACAAGAAGTAAAAGATGATTTAGAAATCTGTTCCCGTGTCCACCACTATCATCACACAACCTTCTGGCTGGTTTGTCGATCTCAGCCATGCCAGGAAAACACCTCCTCTCTAATTATTGGATAAATAACTGTATGGTTAGCCATCTAGGACAAGAGCTGGGCATTACCAACTTTCTGTTCATAGACAAAAGTACAAAAGGACATACTTAGCCTAGCAAGTGAAATCTAACCTAGAAAACTAAATGTAACCTGGTGGTTACAAAGATCATAGCCTGTCAACTATGCATACTTATTAGAATATTAAGCCACACCCATCAGTACAGCCTTAAAAGAGGTTTAAATAAATATAAATTTGGCGTTCGAAATACAGAATTGCAGCTTATTTAAACATAACAATGCATGAGCATTAGAAGTATTCTCTTATTACTAAAGAGTCATGATAACTGTATATGTTCATTGTGTAAAAATGCCTATTTGGGGAATGACAGGCATGCCGTGGGGACAAACACGATGATCCGGTGACTCCCATGGACGTGGTGGACAGCAGAGTTGAAAATGAGGTGATGGTGGATGCCGGCGTGGTTCAAACACTCCCCGCAGGGGCCGACTTCATCATGTGCTACTCAGTAGCCGAGGGTGAGTGCTGAAACATTCAGCTTACTCTTTCTATTACAGTAAGCACTTTATTATACTCCTTCTAATTTGAGTGCAAACAATCTTATTAAATGAACTTGATGTGATTTACTGTATACGTCTTTAAAGTAATGTAATGAAATTTGAAAGTAGTAGGTCTATAATTTCAAAGTTACTTAAGGGGGGAAAAAAGGTTTGGGTTGAAGTCATGGGAATTTGGGTGAATAAATGGACCATGGGTGAAAAACGTTCACTTGCTCCTGACATAAATATATTGCGGCATCACACATATCACATAAATGTCATAGTGGTGAAATTTTATATCAAAACAAACACATCTTACAAATATGTTTAAATCTTGAAAGTTGGCAAATTATAGAAGATATAGTCAGGGGGGAATTTTGGATAAAAAGAGAAGTTTTCTTTTTTTTTTTTTTGTCATTTAGTCTCTGTACACTACCACAGTGAATTTGAAATGAAACACTCAAAGATATGAGCAAAGTCATGACTTCATCTTTAATTCAAGGGTTTTAACAAAAGTGTGGCATTTAAATTGCAACAAATTGCAACATTTTTCATACAGTTAACCTAGGGCTGGGCCGATAAACGATATCATATCGAATCGCGATTTATTTGATTTTAAAAACGATGAAAAGCTCTAG
>JAQMYG010000038.1:5951293-5961397 GCA_030014215.1 Clariallabes teugelsi | reverse complement strand
GCCGTTTCTAACTTTCTAGCGAAAGATATGATGCCCCTAAGCACACGAGGCTGAAGTTAGCTCCTTATTCGCAGCTTTTTCAGAAGAGAAAAGTATGGAGAAACAAAGAAACGGCTCATGATCCAACATCATATGTCAAACATACGAATGGTAGAGTTATGTCATAAGCATATATAGCTGCCACTGCCAGGATGGCAGGATGATCTATGGGTAATGACCCAAAACGTACAGTCAGAGCTACCTGAGAGTTTCAGAAGACAAAGAAATTATATTCTTCATTGACCAAGTCAGTCACCTGCTCTCAACCCAATAGAGCATGGTCACTTATAGAAGACATGCCTGAAGGCAGGAAGACCCACAAACAAGCAGAAGCCAGCTGCAGTAAAGGCCTGGCAGAGCATCTTGAGGAAGGAAACTCATCATTTTGTAGTGTCCATGGGTTCCACTCAGACACTGACTGCAAATGATTTTCATCTAAGTATGAACAGAATTATTTTTTTTTTTTAATTAAAGCTCAAACCTCTTGAATTAAAGCTGAAAGTCTTGACTTTGCTCACATCTTGAGTAAAGAGGCCATATTCCAGAAAGGTAACTTTGTTCCAAAATGTATGGACCTGACTGTAAATACTATGAATCAGGACAAAAGTCAGATCAGGTGTGGTTTGTACTTTATGCCCATATTTCCCTCCAGGTTAATGATTATTTGTCCTCATCTGCACTGAGTTTATATTTTATCGTATTTCCTGTCTTTGAAGTATAAGCAACACATAGGGATCACTAAGCGTTGTCTCGCTTCTGTCATCGTCATCCATGATCTGTCCTCATTAGAAAAATGTCATAATTTTTCCTCTATCTGCAGCTCTTCCTAAAGTGTTCATGGGAATCTTCACAAAACCTATACTAGGAAGCACAGATGTGCACTAGCTATTTAATTTTTAGCAGCAGCATGTTCAACAGGCAGGCGACACATGCATTTCTTGGGACACTAATGACATTTTTTTAAAACCATGTTAACACCCACACAAGTTCTTAGTACAGTATTTACTATGGTATGCTGAACATGTGAACCACACTGAGACCAGTCTATCTGGTAAAACCAGTATAGGCTTTATAGAGAGTCTCCTGGGGAAAGTGAACATATACACTACATCCTGAATAGTCACAATTCTGTGGATCAGTGTTTATACTGTGGTAAATTTAAATACATTTGTGCAGGTTGGATTTGAATAGAGTGCATTGGAGTTGTGTTTGTTTGAGTAGATGAATTTGAATGGATTGGAGTATGTTTGAATGGATTCGACTTGTGTAGATTTGAGTGGATGTGGGTATACAGAGTGAATTTGATTGGTTTTAGTTTAAATGGATTGGATTTGAGTGGACTGGTTTGAATGGAGTGTATTTAAGTGGATTTCAGATAATCTGATTAGACTGTATTTGAGTGGAATGGATTTCATGAGGTTTGAATGGGTTTGAGTAAGGTGGACTGTATTTGAATGAAGTGGAACGTTAACATCCTCAGTATTCATGATGCTCAGCATAAGATTTATGCAATAGTACAACTTGGTAAATTTGTGTAGGTTAGATTTGAGTAGATTGTGTTTGTGTGGTGTGAATTTGTTTGTAAGTTTAGTGGATGTGAGCAGATTATATTTAATTGAGTTCAGTTTAAATTGATTGGATTTGAATGGATCGGTTTGAGTAGATCAGATTTGTTTGGATTAGTTTGAATGGAGTTGATTCGTGTGGTGTGGATGAGGGTGAATGTGTAGACTGGTTTTGGGTTGATCTAATTGGAATGCATATGAGTGGTGAGGATTTGAATGAGGTGAGTTTGAGTGGAATGACTTTGGGTGGATTGGATTTAGTGCTACAGTACACAGTTAATCATGTAGAAGTCAAAATCACGGTATGGTGCAGTTTAAGTAATATAGAGTCAGACTCATGCTACGTGAAACTGTCCAATCAAAATCCTTGTTCATCAAAACATTGTTTTAAACTAGTAGTGTGTGTGTATGTGGTTTTGCTGACCACAAAATACTATTTTTGTGCTTTTTGAATATTAATATAAGCAATTAATATGAAGCATTTACCAGCATCATGCTGAATAAGAATGTCCAAGAAATAACAGTTGCTGCCACATGTTACTTAGCAAAAGTCATGTTGTAAAAGGGGGATTTTAGAAACTAATAAACACCTGAGACCGGAAATATCATTTTGCATTCATGCAACCACTTCTAGGGCCTTTTTTCCCCCTTTTAATCTATATAAATAAGGGTGAATACTAAATGATCTATTTAATAGTTAAATATTGCATTTTAAATTACACTTGCATTATAATAATATAATATAATAATACAATAATCGCAATGTACATTTTTAATTCAACCGTGCTGCACTAATTGGATTAGGTTTAAGTATAGTGGATTCCCCCAAGTAAGGAGCTGAAACTCTACAGTAATATATGCAATACAGGGAAAAGCAGATTGTGGAAAATATGTAATATGACATTATGGTTATGTGCTGATACAAATATGGACATCCTCCCATACAGGTTTCTACTCGCACAGGGAGACAGTGAATGGTTCCTGGTACATTCAGGACCTGTGTACGCTACTACAGGAGTATGGTTCCTCTCTGGAGTTCACCGAGCTCCTCACTCTCGTCAACCGCAAAGTGTCTCAGCGCAGCGTGGGTAACTGCAATGACCGCTCAGCTATCGGCAAGAAACAGGTGCCCTGCTTCGCCTCCATGCTCACCAAGAAGCTCTACTTCAAGTCCAAGAAATGAGATTATATTTAGACACACACACACACACACACACACACACACGTAGTTAGGAATTCTGATTTAGAAACAGCAGCAGATAGAGGTACAGATGAACAGTCACAAGGTTTACAAAAGTTTTCAAGGTGTGCAAAAATGATATGCATGTAGAGTGATGGAAACTTGCTTTCTTAAAGCTCTGGGCTGTATCAGGGGACCAATGAAAGTAAAGGCTTATCTTATCTCAGGGAATTAATGAAAACAAGGTTATTTTGGGAAACCAATTAAAATTGAGGGTTATGTCACTGGGACAAAGAAAAGTCAGTGGCCATGCCCGGCATCTAACAAAAAATGCAGGATCAAATTCAGTTCAGGTTTAGGATAGGTAACCACACAAAGTGGTGCATTATCTCAGGCTTTCATTGAAAATGTATGATTGTCTGGAAAACTCATTAGTGCATTTGTGTGAAAATGGATCGCTCTATAAAACTTTATATTGGGGGCCAATGGAAATTGCAGGTTATTTAAAGGGGTACCAATGAAAATGTATTGTTTTAAAAGGGGTCCATTGAAAATGGATGGATATCTATGACCAATGAATATGGTCTGTTTATATTAAAGGTTTTATGAAAATCCAAGGTAATGTAAAGTAACTAATTATAGTAAGCTGCAGTTTTAAAGGGAGAGTTCTGGGAAAGGAAATGAGTTAAATATGTACTAAAGACACCATGACCGTAGCTTAGTAGGACTGCAGACGTTTCATGAGTCTCAGCTGACTGTGCTGTTAGATCTAGTAATACAGCCACCATGTTATGTGCCGCCGGATTCCTTGGAACTGGAAACTTGATCACCACGTGTTTTTATGAACAAATTGGCAACCAGATAATCAGATGAAACCAAAATAAGTTATGTTTTGTCTAATACAAACTTGAGACTTAATAAATTAAGGAACAACATGAAAGAAACAACTGAGGGATATATTTCATTTTGATTTAAAATCATGTCACAGTCCTAAAAATGTGGATATAGGAATAGAGATTGTACTGAAGTCTGCATCATAGCATTAGAATTAGATGGTGTTGGTCTCAAAAAAGACTCTTGAATTAGATTTCTTGAACCAGAAGAGAGGGTTTCTCTTCAAATTAGTCTGTATCAAAGAGACACTACATGTATTTGTAGTTCTGTAACGTATATCATGTTTTCTGTACTTGATTCTACTAAATATTTCGTTATCATTCCTTGGGGAAAGCAATGATTATGGATGTTACTTTTATTGTTTGCTAAGTTGGAACAGCCAGCAACAACACACCTATGAGGTTTATTGTTCAAAACACCATTTCCCTTGCAATCTGTGAAGAGAATCTACAGAAATAGCTTTCTGCACAGATGTCACTTCTGGTCATCCATAAACTTTTCAGAGGTCTGTGTCAGAACATTTTCTCCTATTTGATAAGTTTCACTTCTCTTGCACACATGGTGAATTTCCATGGCATTTGTGTTGATGGTAAACCATGAACATTTACAAAGAAATGCAGGCATTACCTGTTTAACAAGTTTCTGAGAGGATGCTCAATTAGAGAAAACAGAAATGGGCTGGGGATTTCTCTGACATGGAAATAGGAAATGATTTTTACAGAACAGCTAATAAATGGCCAGCAGGTTTAAGTAACTTGGACCTCATTAGTCGTCCACTCTGAGGTGAGAAAAGCATCACAGTACCCCAAATTTTGTCTTGATTGAATTTGCAGTTACTGGGAACCAGCTATTTAAATTCAACCCGACAGTCAACCTTTAGTGTCTTGTTGGTGAAAGGTACAGTATAGAATATCATGTATGCTAATCTCTAAGTGAGTTTTAATGGTGTCTGGGTTTTTTGTGGGGGGGATCCCTAATGTGTTGTTTCTTTAGCTCATGGTTAATAATCATACATTTTGTCCACAAGCTCTTTCTATACACTTTTTATATATGATAAGGTAATCCATGTTTTTGTTTGTATTTGGTGAATGACTGATAAATGTACTGTATATGCAGATGAATAAAATACTACAGGAGAATTTATAGAAAACACTACCACTGATGTTATAACTTAAATTTAAAGTGACCATTTTATTGTTAAAGACACTAAATGTACATAACATGAAATCTGCAGATTTTGAAAATCCATGAGACAGAAGCTCGATTCATGCATGCATTCGATTAGTTAAAGACACAATTTAGCTAAAGATAAAAAAAAGAAACAATCATGTGTGCTCTCAAGCGACTTTCAGGCACTACGTTCAGTTTGATTTGATTTGTAAAGCACTTTTAACATCGAATATTTGTGGATTGTTCTGTTAAATAAAATGTGTGTAATATGTAAGACTGTCATGCTGTTGTGATGAGTGAGACACTACATATGGAAGACCAAACACCGCTGAATTTTAATATTTGATCAATGTTAGAAATCTATTTTTCTTAAATCTTTGTGGCTGGGGTTTGAATAAAAAAAATTATGGATAAAGTATGTTTATTGTGTATGTTGTGTACCTTATATAAATATAAGAAATAAATAATAGTCGTGAATATCCAATGTTAAGTAAGGTGAAATGTTTTCATCCTGACATTTATTATTTTTGTATAAGCACCTTTTTTACTATTTCACCAGAAATTTACCAACCACTACAATTACAACGGTGTAATTACAGGGAGGGGTTAAAAACAAAGGGTGTTCAAGTCAAACTAGGACTTTTTGTTGAAAAAGTTTGCAATATAACCGAATACAGAATTAAAAACTGCATTTCTCATTACGCTGGACCCATGATCGGACTGTCTGCTGCCATCAGGGAAGAAAAACTCCATAGATGTGATACCCTGATCATTCAGTACTTTCGGGTCATCAGCTGACTTCATTTAATTGCCACAAAATATTACTGAGGCTAAATCCTTTCCCCCTCAGAGACAAGCACGCCTAGGGGCAATGTATTATAGCCAATCTTTCTACCTGCATGTTAGGACGTAGAAGAACCCGAAGGAAACTTGATTATCAATTCATCGAAAATTTATTTAAAAACTTGGTTAAGCCTCGTCAACATTCTACAAAGCAGTCTTTTTATTATTATTATTATTATTATTATTAGCATCAGGAGGCCTAATGGTCTAGTAAATGTTATTTAACAAATTAAGCATAACTTCGTTATTTTATAATTATAAATGAAATATCGTTTTGACCTTTTCTTCTGCCAGTTACTGTATATAAGAAAACATTTTACCGATTTAATCAGCTTTCTGGAGAGTTGCACAATCTGGATAGTGAAGCAATCCTGAGAGATTGACCTTGTAATCAGATAGCAACTGTCAAAATGACAAATGCTCCTGTTCTCTCACACCAAAACAGAGAAGAGTGCTTACACACTGTGCAGATGCCTGGAAGACTTTAATAACATTGAACTTAATAAATGACTCAATCAATAAATGCTGCTCAGGAACTTTTCTATGCGGCTTTTCCATACAGGGGGTGTGTGTCACTAACACCAAGTCACGACAGTCTCCTATATGAAGGCGATGTCTACAACAGACATTAAGGTTTAAATGCTCATTTTCCATGGTAGTTGTTTAGATGTACAATCCCAAAAAATGTATAATGCAAAATGCAAAAATGTTCTTACACAATCCATTTTTATTCTTAACAAAACCACTTGAAAATACATATACAACATCATTCACAAACATCTGAGAAGGACTTGAAGGATGACTGAATATTCCAATAGCAATAGTTCAGGACTGATATTTCCACAAACAGTTTTGTACCCAAGCATCCAATAACGCAAGTGGACTATGTATTAACTCAAACACATCTCCTGTTATAGTGAACATCCAGCCTTCTAACACACAGTATGACTGCAGATCAATCCCTACTATCTGTTATGACCCCCATGAGTCTGGTTCCTCTCAAGGTTTCTTCCTATTGCCATCTCAGGTAGTTTGTCCTTGCCATTATCACCCTCGGCTTGCTCATCAGGGACAATCTGATAATTATGATTTATATATACAGTATATATTTGAAATTTCAATGCAGATAATCTGTTCCAGCCACTTAAAAATATTACCAATTTCCAACACTATAATCATATTACTGCACATAACACTCAAAACATTTCGAAAAGACATGTACAGTAAATGAAATAAAATAAACATTAAACCTCACTTAACCTTAACTTACGTATGTATCCTCTTGGCCCTCCTTGGTTCCCTTTCCCTTTTTTGCTAACATTCTTGGGACCCATGGTGCTATGTCTTTACTAAATCTTGCGCTTGGCTTTCTATTGACACAAAAGGTTTTGAATAGCTTCCAAATGTATTTTATAGAATTATACAGTAGTTCAGTTTACAGAAAAGATTAAACATCAGCAAAGTCACAAGCTGTATGACCCCTGGGCCTGTTGGGATCTGTTGAGAAAAACACTCCTCTCATTCTATATGTAGGTGAGGAAGTTACTAAAATAAAGTCAATAAAGTGTTAATAATATATTAATAGCTACACCCTACTTATACTGTACATGTAACTAACAAAAGACCTGAACGCCGGCTAAGTTGAAGTTGTGAAAACTTGTTTGCGTCAGTGGAAAGCCAAGCAAAGAGAGTTTATGAATTTTATGATTTATTTTTCAGTCAGCGAAACCTGTTTAGAAAAAGTCAACTAACGATATCAACATTGCCTTTGGCACGTGCAGTTTTTTGTAATAGCTATATAATTGAAAGAAAGGTTTCTGTACATTGATCAGAACTCAATTAAATTTTAATTATATCTTTACTTTTCATACATTGGAGGACCCGAAACTTGTCTCAGAAAATGTTCTGCCTGTATGTCCGTATGTCTGTCTGTATGTCTGTTCAGTCAAATTTGTCACAGCATCACGCAAAACTGTCTGGACAGAATTTATTGAAACTTTGCAGTTCTTCTGTATTTGCCTGAAGTTAAACCTGCACCATAAATGAAATCAAAATGTTGAGTAGACGTGAAGTTACGAGCAGTTTTTTGCCAAATTATAAATCACACGTTTTGACAGTGTACTGCCCATGCGTCAAACTGTGGTTGCGTCTTAAATCAACCACTGGACAGAATTTAATAAACATTTTGCAGTCCTTGGATATCGTCCTTAATCTGCACCATAAGTGAAATCATAATGTTGAGTAAAAGCGATGTTAAGTACAGTTATGTGGAGGGTTTAATAATCTACTTTTTTTTTTAAAGCTACTAATAAACATCTGCACCAATAGATATTAATTAGAAAACCTAAACTGAATATTTTACTGCGATTGGGTATAATTTTCACCATTGAAGTGATATAAGTGAATTTTAACACGCTGGAGTCGCTTGAAGACAAAACATAATCTTTATCTGATCTACTCTTTCAGTTTCTGATCTGTGGTTCACTCTCCGATTACCGAACATGGAGTGTATTTGGCTGACGATGAAAGAAGTACAACTTAATGTTAACAAGGCATAAAATACTCAACCTTTCAAAATTTTATTTCTTTGTATTAATAAGTTACGCAGAGTTCTGCCATGCAGAACAACATGTACTTGGAACCTGAAATAATAATAACATCATTTATTACAACTGTTTCAGCTAGTTGCTAATATTTTTGGGTGGCTGGAAGGGATTTTCTCTGCATTCACTTTCTTTCGGATCCATATCACAATACGAATTTTCGCACCGGAACAAATTCAATTCGTGTGCCAAGGTCCCGCTGTACTGCACGTGTGTCTGTCCGGCTGCGGACGCACGATTTCACGCACCGCGGCTTTAATGTAAACGCGGATCCGTGCCGTTGGGTGTCGCTCGTGAGCATCCGCCGCTCCGCGCGCGCTTAAAGGAGACGCAACAAAGCCAAGATGAGGTCCGCGGCTCCCGGTTCTCTCCTACAGCCCGGTTTACTATCGCTTTAAGAACGTACTAATACCGTGTCTGCTTCTTTAAAAGATGCTTTTTGCAGAGTTCTAACTAAAGTTTCTGGAAATATAGAACGGAAAGCGCGAGAGGAATCAGGGCGCGAGGAGGACGCGGTGCAATATGTTTGTGTGCACGAGCAAGGCCTTAATCGAGCAAAGTGTTTTCTGGTTTTTATACCATATTCATGATTTCACGTCCTGTCGGATTAATTACAACTATTAACCTGAGTGCAGTTCGTTGTGTGTGTGTTTTTTCGGGGGATGATGGAAGTGCAGCGTGTGGAGAAAAACGAGAAGCGCGAGAAAGATGAGGTGGAGGAGGCCGCGCGCACATCCCCGGACTCGAGTGTGACCCGCACGCCGCGCAGGGCGCTCCGGGGCCGGGGTGCGACTCGAGCGAACTCCGCCGCTCCGCCTCCTGCTTCATCCCCGGACGCGAACGGAACCCAGAGCGCACCGGGATCCGGCCGGGTGCTGCGCGACCGCTCCACGCGATCCGTGCCTGTGTGGAGGAGGAGAGACCTGGGAGCCGAGGAGGAAGAAGAGGAGGAGGAGGAGGATGAAGAGGGGGAAGAGGAGGAAGCGGAAACTCGACGACGGAGGAGAGCAGCGTGTCCGCGGCGCAGGAGGAACGCAGAGGCGGCCAGAGACAGCAAAGCTCAGTACGGCAGTGCAGGCGACACACACAAACATACACACACACACACACACAGACCTGAGAAACAGGATGGAGAGTTTGCTGTCACTCCGACTCGGAGAGTGATGCTACTGGTGCTTCTAGAAGTTTAGGGAGGCAGGAACCTGCCCCTGGTTCAGATAAGCCCCTGATTACAGCTTCCTGCCCCTCAGCCGGGAGCAAATCAGTGTGCAGAGGGCTATTCATGAGTTTACTTTTTTTTATTTTTTTTAAATGACTGAATAAAAATTTCTGCTTAAACTATTTAGTTAAAAACTATTTATCTAACGTGACAAATCTCCTCAAAATAAATGCCTTAAAATTAGACAAAGAAAAAAAAAATTCTTTAAACTGGAGATGATGATTTTTTCCCCCCTGCTTACAATATTCATGGCTCGTGTCGTGTAATTGTCTTAAAAGCACTTGCACCTCCGGGGTCCGGGTTCGATTCCCGTCTCTGTGTGCATGGAGTTTGCATGATCTCCCTGTGCTTGGTGGGTTTCCTCCGGGTTCTCCGGTTTCCTCCCACAGTCCAAAGATATGCATGTTAGGCTAATTGGCATTCCCAAATTGCCTGTAGTGTGTGAATCGGTGTGTGTGTGTGTGTGCCCTGCGATGGATTGGCAGTTTTGGCACCCTTTCAAATTTCAAATTCAAAATCAAATTCAAATTTTATTTGTCACATACACAGTCATACACAGTACGATATGCAGTGAAATGCTTGCACGACCGC
>JAQMYG010000038.1:5925268-5947173 GCA_030014215.1 Clariallabes teugelsi | reverse complement strand
GATCAGAGGGACTACATCTGTGAGTTCTGCGCACGTGCATTCAAGAGTTCTCACAACCTCGCTGTTCACCGCATGATACACACTGGAGAGAAACCACTGCAGTGAGTCACTCACACACACACACACACACACACACACACACACACTCAGTATGCATGTAGCTGTAGTACACGTTGTATTCAGGATCATACTGAAAAACACAACTACACAGATTTAATATTCAAATGAATATGAATATTAGTGAATCTTCATCACCAATGCGATGTGTTTCTTGTATGAGTCGTGTACGATTCATCAGTGCAGGTCAAATGAGTTCTGCCTGACACTTTTGAGTTTTGCACCACAAAGGAATCGTGTATGAATAAGAAATTGTGTATGCGTGACATTTGAACGTCGAATGAACTGTTTTTGTATTAAGGTCATATGTTTTATAAAATGTCATTATTTCTGCATTAATCAAAAAACTAATCACAAACGAGTGAAAGATGAATCAAAAGTTAACTGTTTATAAATCAGAAGTGAGCTGGGGGTAAATTAAATGGCAGGTCTGTATAAATCAGATCATGTTTTTGTGTCATACAGAGAAAGACCAATGATGAGTTAAATGCATTGAGAGGTCACGTGTCAAATTAAATCACACGCCCTGCGTTTTAACTTGAAGTCTGCTGAAACTACAGCTGCTAATATCGGCAGGAAAAATTAAAATTGAAATAGTGACAACTTAACCGTGATTGATCACGCACGTCGTTTTAAACTGTGCGTCTCATGCCGCTCTCTCCGTGCTGCAGGTGTGAGATATGCGGTTTCACCTGTCGTCAGAAAGCGTCTCTGAACTGGCACATGAAGAAGCACGACGCCGACGCCTCCTACCAGTTCTCCTGCGCCATCTGCGGCAAGAAGTTTGAGAAGAAGGACAGCGTGGTGGCTCACAAGGCCAAGAGTCACCCGGAGGTCCTGATCGCCGAGGCTCTCGCCGCGAACGCCGGCGCCCTGGTCAACGCGCCAACTCCGACCACAACTCAGGTGACGCCAGTGGGCGTCAGCCCCGTCATGCTGCTGGACCAGGAGCAGTCGCTGCACACCATGCAGGTGCCCGTCTCTCTCGCGATGCCCTCTACGGACGAGGTGAAGCGTGAAACGGAAGGGGGCGGAGCCTCTGCGGCAAACACGGCTTCTTCCAATCATACGCTGCATTTTGTCTCCGCCCCCATGTCCCAGCAACAGCTCTCGGTTCAGGCTTCTCCACAAATCGTTCACATGACCTTCACCACGCTCTCGCATCCTACTCAGCAGCTCCCCCTACTCTCCGTCACACATCAGCTGCCCCCGAGCACGAGCTCCGCCCCTTCCGTCTCACTCCTCCCGCAGATCACTTCTGTAGCTTTCACCACAGATCCTGCACTTCCTCCTCCTCCAACATCTTCTCCTCCTCCACCTCACGCTGACAGGAAAGAGGGTGGGGCATTGTGGGAGGGTGGAACTGAGAACGTGGGTGGGGTTTGGGAAGCGGGCGGGACCGGAGAAGTGCAGGTTGTCGCAGACAGTTCGGACGGGACGATCCAACACAGAATGATGTAGGGAAGAACGACGGAATCGTAGAGGAAGGATGTGGATGCTAGTTTCGGAATTACACGACGGAGATTCCCAGCTGTTTCTATGGCAACCAACCAACGGACATGCGGATACGCTGAAAGTGTGATAGCTAAGAGATAGCTAAAAAATGTGGGCTACACCAAACTATCAATAATCATCCAGTGCAGGGAATGCTGGGAAATCCGAGTCTCACTGCCTCCGACCGTTCTGACATGAAATGCTGAGTCTGTGACGTCAAAAGTGTGTTGCCATAATTCCGACAGACGCTGTTGCTCCTCATTCTCCTCTACAGGACTTTAAATCTATCATGTGTGTGTTCATACTAAAGTGTGCTAGGTTTGTAGATGTGTGTGTGTGTGTCTCACAATGTTGTTTTGATGGTTGTTGTTTTTTTGTTGGTACATGCACACTTTAAGTCTGTTGTTGTTGTTTTGTTTATTTTTCCATGTGTCTGTCTTGAGTTTCATGCATTATATTTTAGGATCCTTTCATTAATTTTTATTCTTCCTTCCTGTCTGTTTTTAAGTGACTCTCTGAACACTGCTTATAATAACCTTATAACGGGCCACTAATAGACATTAAATGTTTTTTCTGTTTAATTGTACACCGTGGGGGTGGGGGGTATTTATTAAATCCACAGGTTTCTCTTTAGCCGAGTTGGCTAAACTGCTAGCTAGAAGCTTTCCTTAGTTGTAATCAGCATTAGCCTTTAGTTCCTCGTCGATGGAGCGAAGCGCGGAATCCTAGAAGATGATAGAAACAGGCTTGACCTTTTGGATTTGTGCTGTAGTTTGAATGTTTTTTTCTACAATACTATTTTCATCCTTGCAGAACTGAACAGCGACCCAATAACGAAGGTCACACGGCGCTGAGACTGTTTAAATTTCAAATCGTTTTAATGCGATGTAGCAAAAAAAGATTCCATGTTTTATAAACCTCTCAGACTTACTAATCATATCCAAAACATGTCTACACTCCTAACTGTGTGTGTGTGTGTAAAAAGGAAGTAAATATCATGCTTCTGTACATCCTGCTAATAAACACTGAAGAAGAAGGGGGTATCTTTTCACCTGGTGTAATTGTTTTTCCAGTCCCAGAAAGTGCTCCGTATCTGCTTTAACCCCAGAGCCTCAATAAATGGAATACATCTTTAAATGACAGGTGCAATGTTCACTGAAACACAAGCAGTGTGCTGATATGTAATGATCTGTTTCTGTAGACCAGTGTTTAATCACATGACCTGCCATGGCCTTTCTCACAAGCTACATCCTGTTTTAAGGTGATGTGACAGTTGATCTGGGACACTAGCTGAAGTTCTCTTCAGGTCATGGCCTCATCTGAGCTGCTGAACTTTTATAGCACATTACATAAAAAAAATAAATAAAACAATTTACACACATGATGCAACAGAGAAAGAATCGATAATGGAATTATAATGGCTCATGTATGTGACCTGTGACTGTTCTTTTTGTAGGGCGAGTGAAGGTGTAAAGCTTGCAGTGTAAATTATTGAATAAGCTTCGTAGGATAGATTTCATGAACCAGTTTCAGTCACAGACACCAGAAACTTCAACTGGTTAAAAAAAAAAAAGTCATTTAGGAGCTGAAAGAGTCGAGTCTTTATTGCTAAGACGAGTCAAATGATCTGACTCACTGAAAAGATTTCTCCTGAAAAATCTGAATCTTCCCATCAGTCTTAGTAAAGGAGGTGTGGCCTGTCAGTGACAGAGACAGAGACACAGTCTCTGTCACTCTCAATAATGGGAGCACGGCCAGCCACATCAGTCCCAATGAAGGAGGCTTGGCCATTGTGTGTCAGTCTCGCTGAAGGAGGCATGGTGTCAGTGTGTCAGTCCCAATGAAGGAGGCGTGGCCTTTGTGTGTCAGTCCCAATGAAGGAGGCGTGGCCTTTGTGTGTCAGTCTCGCTGAAGGAGGCGTGGCCTAAGTGTGTCAGTTGCAGTAAAGGAGGCTTAGCGTCTGTAAAGGAGTCTGTGATTGGCGTCAATCTCACTGAAGGAGGCGTGGCCTCTGTGTGTCAGTCTCATCAAAGAGGTGTGGCCTCAGTGAAGGAGGCATGGAATATATGTCAGTCCCAGTATAAGAGGTCTGGCCTCTGTGCCATTCTGAGTTAAGGAGGTGTGGCCTTCCACATCAGTCTTAGTGAAGAAGGCGTGGCTTCTCTGTGTCAGTCCCAGTGAGGAAGTCAACTTGTATCTAGAATTTTCTGCTAAAACCACACTCTGGATGAAACTGCAATACTTCACACAGCACCTCACACATCAGAGCACACCTGAGGCAACTAATTTGACCATACACACACTGTACCCTAGTTTCAGATCTTATTTCTCACACCTTGTCTTCATGTATGTGTGTGTGAGGCGTTGTCCCTCTGGATGGCGTACTGCTTCAGCGCCCTTTTGGGAGGGATGAGACTATCGCTCACACCCACTCTGTGCTTCTTCCTCCTGCTCTGATTCCCCTCCTCATCTTCTCTGTCCCTCCCTACAGCCGGCTCACTGCAGTCTACGGTTTGTGCAGCAGCATTATTCACATCCGAGTCCGAAACAGAGGGTTCTGCTACGTTCTGCTGCAGGTCGCTGTCGTGAGCAAACTTGCAACGGATCCCAAAACGGCAGCGTCCGTCCTTCCTGTAGGCCACACACACCTTCTTCCCGCCGATGTGCGTGGGCCTGGCTTGGGATGTGAGTGGGACGTGTTTCTGGAGTGCATTGAGTTTCTGATCTGTTTGTTCCTTAAAGCGATTTGCAAACACACTGCTCCCAGCTAGAACACCGAACCCTCCCAGAGCAGGGGAAGGCAGTTTATTAGAAGGAGAAGCGACTGTGGGAAGAACCGGGAGCTCTGAGGGTAACTGGACACTCGCTGGAGAAGGTTCCTGCTCTTCATCTCGCTCAGACTCTGAACTGGACTCACTGGACGCTGATCCAGATTCCAACAGGAAATTGTGCGATTTCTTCTGTTTGAACACATTCTCCTCATTCCTGCACAGAGACATTTTAATCATTATGTTTGTTGACTGAGGTTTAGCATCGTGAAAGCTGAGAGTCTCACTGATGCAGTTAGATCAATGTAGGGGGCGTGGCCTAATGCATGAAGGCGGAAATGTACGTTAAACGTAATTCTTCTTACAATATATTTCACATTTTAGTCGTGTTTGTGTTCTAAAATTATAAATCATCTCGATTTATACATCATTTAAAGCATGTACCGTGCATCATGCTAAACTTATAACTTTGATTCTTGTGCTAATTATTAGCCTGTATATGTGATGTGATCCTGTACTCACGCTGCTGCTCCGCTCTGAGTTTCCTCTTCCTCCTCTGACTCAGAGGACACTCCGTATCCCACCAGCGAGTTCATCACCTTTGTTTATCTTTGGATTTATTTTTTATAATTAGATATATTTTTGTATCATGTCGGTCTGTTTTTTTTTTGTCCGTTAACTTCCTGCTTATACGGAAGTCCGTTTTTCTTCGGTTCTACTCGGCAATGTTGCCGCGTGCACAATACTGCCATCGTGAGGTTAGTAGTAAATTTACACCGATTAGACGCATAAGAGCAAGTACCCCTGTCAGGGCTTCTCCATAAGAGAATGGTATTTCCTTAATACTGACTTTTTATTTCTTTATTTATACTTATACTTATTTATACTATTTTTAAACACTTTTTAAATACTTTTTGTGTCAATAATTATCATACAGAGTTTGAGTTTAAAATATAAGATGGAACATACCAATAATTTGGAAAAATTTGAGATTTCTTACAAACACACACGGCAGCACGGAGCCTTAGTGATTAGTCCAAGGGCCAGGTTTCAATTACAACCTCAGGGCCTGTGTACATGGAGTTTGCATGTTCTCCCCATGCTTGACGGGTTTCCTACGGGTGCCCTGGTTTCCTCCAACAGTCCAAAGGCATGCAGATTAGGCTAACTGGCGTTCCTAAATTGCCTATAGTGTGTGTGTGTGTGTGTGTGTGTGTGTGTGTGTGTGTGTCTGTGTGTGTGTGTGTGTGAATGGTGACCAGCAGTCCTACCACAGTTGTAAATAGGATTTTTAAAATATTTTATTTACTAAGACACCTGTTTAATGCATATTTATGAAAACTGTGAAGTTCATTGTTGAAGTCATTGATCCTCTAGCACGCATATTTCAGTGTCTGAAGCAGCGGAAACTGAAGAACAAGTTGTTTAACCTGGCCTGTGAAAAAATGTGTATTTTGGATCTTTTCCCAGCTAAAATATTATGCAAGGGAAGCTCCTGCAGGATACAGATATCCTGCTCTTGCACTACCAGACTTTAAAAGCAGACATTACATGGTCTGATATTTTCCACTTGTTATAGGAACTTTAAATAACATCTGAGCTTCACTTTCATTAAAGATCTTCTCGTATTTATTTATCTGATTTATCCTGAATCTTGAATTTTTTTAACTAAATTTAAAAGCGTTAGTGATCTTCGGTGCTGATTTTGGGATGTTGAGGAGGCTCCAGTTCCAGTTCATCCCAAAGGTGATGGTTCAGTGGGGTTGGGTTCAGGGCTCAGTGCAGGACACTGCAATTCTTCTACTCCAACTTTCACACAACATATCTTAATGGAGCTGGTTTTGTGGACCTCACAGGTGCGTCGTCATGCTGGAACAGGGCTTACCCTCTTAGAGACATTCTGTACAGTTGTATGCTTAAAATGTTTGTGGCAACAGTTTGGGGAAGAGCTACATATGGGTGTGATGCTTATGGTGCACATATTTTTGGCTACATAGCTTATCTCTAGTGTACAGGTTTCTGAACCTGGTCCAGGATGTTTTAGTGATTTTGCTGCTCGCAAGGTTCGGTCATAAATCCTTTTCATGAGCTGAAGGTTGTGCGTTAGCACTAATATGTGACCCACATTGGGTTCTCCATGACTGGAATTGGGCACCTGTGCTCTGTCCTGGCTCACTTTAAATGGTGGACGAAGTAACGTATCGGAGATGCTAATGGATAATTCTGCTTCTACTGTTCGACTTTGTCTTCTGCGGCGCTTTTCAGTGATAAACAACCAGATCAAATGAGAATGTTTTATTGATGAAGAAAGGAACTCTGAAGATCAGACTATTTTCAGTTTGCTTTATTATACTTCTTCTTTGTCATATAACGGTGGTTGGAATCCAGTAGGTTACATTCCCGCCAACTATAGGTCTTATTCTCCTTTATCTTCCTGGCGTCTTAAAGGAGATTTTCAAGACCAGCCTTCCTTAAAACTGTCTAATGCTTCCTTCCCTGATCTTGTCTTGACTTGTACTGTCTTAAACTCTTCGTCTTCTTTATCCGTCACTTCCACAAACTCTCTCTTCATGACACGCTTCCTCTCAGTACCACTCAGCATCTAGTTGAAGTTTTGTAGGTTGCATCACCGCCTCCTATAGATCTCTCTCTCTCTCTCTCTCTCTCTCTCTCTCTCCTCAGCTTCTTGGTCATTTAAAGGCAACTTTCCAGTCCAGTCTTTCTCAAAAACAACATTAAATGCTTCCGTCCTGGAACAGTGACTGCCCATTCTAAGAGACTCTTAACATTGCTTTCTACTCTCCATAGTTCTTGGAGCTCTGCCACCATTTCTTGCCTTTCCTATATATATTTCCTGTGTGAGAACAATACATGCCCAAAGTCTTATTTTTTAAGGTATATTTAAGAATATTCATGACAAAAGTTCAGAGTGATTAAGTTACTGTGTTGCCAAGCAACCGGAGTTGAGGAGTGCACAAGCGTGAATTCCTTTATCCCAATGCAGTTTCGTTTCCACCTCTAGTCCTCTCTGTGTTCTCTACTGTGCCCTTTAAAAACACTGAGAGGGAGAGGAAGAGAAAGGGAGGGAAAGGCGGAGAGAGAGAGAGAGAGAGAGAGAGAGAGACGGGGTGGAGCAGCTTGCACAGTTTAAAGCGTACTGTAATTTAATGAATGGACTTGGGAGTGTATGAGAGGAGCTCGGCTGCGCACGACAGACAAGCTGTCTTCACAAACAGTAAGAAATCTTGTTTAAATATGGTTTAAAAACTTATGGCCTTGGTTAAAAACTAAACCTGAACTTCTTTTAAACCTCAGAGAGTTCCAGAGAGTGAATGTGAATGGCTTTAACAGAAAAAACCCTTGAGCTAGCCAGGCTGCTGCATAAGGAATGCACAGAGTTACTGAAGTTATACGTAAGTCCACTTTTATACACACTTTTATTGAATTACACAGAAGTAGCACTGTAAATGGGTGCGTGAAGACAATAATATCTACAAAAAGTAATTTAACTTGTATATGTAAAACATAATTCAGCCCTGTTTATGGCTGCACAATACAGTATATTAGTTATATCCTGATCTCACAGAGTGTAAAACTGGATCAAACTACAGTATGGTGTGTGTAATTTTATTGTCACTTCACTAGTGCTGTTAGTAGTAGTAGTAGTAGTAGTAATGTAATGTAATGTGTAGTGGTATGTAATGTGAGTGCTGTGTCTTAATTTATATAGTGTTGAATAAATTAAATAAACAAATAATCATTTAAAGAACATACATATTTAATCATATAGTAGGGATGTAACTAGACATGAATATTTTACTTATAATGAACAGACAGTGTGTTTTAGGCGGTGCGGTGGCTTAGTGGTAAGAACTGTCACCATGTACCTCCAGGTTCCGGGTTCGATTCCCGTCTCAGGTCTGTGTGCATGGAGCTTACATGTTCTCCCGTGCTTGGTGGGTTTCCTTCGGGTACTCCGGTTTCCTTCCACAGTCCAAAGACATGCAAATTACCTATAGTGTGTAAGTGTGTGTATGTGTGTGCCCCGCACTGGATTTGCATCCAATCCAAGGTGTGCCCCGCCTTGTGCCCTTCTGGGATAGGATCCAGGCCCTACGCGACCCTGTACACAGGATAAAGCGGTATAGATGATGAACGAGTGAGATATTGTGTTTTATACAGATATGATTTACAGATGAGGTGTTTGTTGTTGTTTTTTGTAAGCTTGCCAAAAAACGGTAAGATATAAATGCATCAGGACAGCATTCATACAGCATTTATTCATTCTTAGCCTGATCAGGAGTTCCATTTAAAATAAAATGAGATAAGATATACTTTTATTCGGCCCACTGTGGGGAAATTCCTATGTTACAGGCATTAAAGAAAAATGGGCAAACATAAAGTAGGGTCAATACAGTGTATAAATACAAAAAAAAAGAAAAAAACAAACATAAAAAAAAAACAAATATTTATACACAGTACAGTGTATAAATACAAAAGAAAAAACAATACAATAGTTACACGTTCAGTCAAATTGCACTAGGTAATATAATATTGCACAGTTTAAAAAGGTGTTAGTGCATAGTTGCTATTGCACAAAAATGTAAGATATTGTACCTATATTGTGAGATATTGTGGCTATATTTAAGATATTGTAACTATATTGTAAAATTTCCGATTGGAATCCAGTAGGTTGACATACTGTAGGGTTCATATATGTTTGAAAGTAGGAAATAAAAAATAAAAAAAAAACCTTCCAGTTACAATCCAAAGGTACCCAAAGTTTATGAGAAATACTGTTTGCTGCAGATGTTGCTGGAACCTCATCAAAGTATGATTCCAGACCTTTCTAGTTTGTGTTAATGACAGAATATAGGATGTAGTGTCAGAACATTGCTTACTACATTGCTTCCCGGCACACTTTAGTGTTGTCCCTGCTCCCAGAACACCTGAGTCAACTAATCAGGTAATTAACAGCCTGAACACATGTGGGACTGGTAGAGCAAGGAAAAACACCAACATGTCTAAGGCAGGTTGTCCTCCATGACCAAGGATGGAAACCACTGCCTTACTGTATGGAACATCCTGGCATGCTGTGAGTTGTTCTGGAATGACATCAGGCACTGATCTGATGTCATTCCTGAACAAATCACAGCATGCCAGAATTTTCTATATACTAAAGTAAGGCAGTGGGTGTGAATAACATGCCACTGTCTAGTTCCGCAGAAAACATAATCCCAGATAACTGTAATGGGTTGAACAGTGGATTGACAATACTGTTCTTGCAAGAACTGTGTCTGACTTCCGTGTCTTAAAGTAACAATTGACTGTTGTTGTTACATAATTACCTAATTCCATATGTGTTATTTCATAATTTTGAAATCCCCAGTATCGTTATAGAATATAGAAAATAAATTAAACAACAACAAAAAAAGAAATTTGTAAGTGATTGCAACCTTTTGAGCGGTAGTGTGTATTTGGCAGCATGATGGATTAGTGCTTAGCATGTACCTCCAGGGCAACCTTCAGGTCATTGTGTGCATGTATGTGTGTGCGTGTCTGGAGTTTGTATTTTCTCCCAATGCTTCGTGGGTTTCCTCCAGATAATCTGGTTTTCTTGCAACGTCGAAAGACTTGCAGTTTAAGCTAATTGCCGCTTCCGAATTAGCCGAGGTGCCTGATTATGTGTGCTTGTGCAGTGCAATGCTAGCTTTGCTAGCCAAATCATCTTACTAGTGCACAGTAATGTCTGCTGATTTGATTAGTCTAAAAAAAAAAGTAGCTGGGAGCATTGGTGACTCGGAGGTAGGTTTCTCACCTGCCATGCAAAAAGGCCTGGGTTTAATCCCCATCCAATGCCCAAACCCAAGCCACTGGATGCAGTGCTGGTTCCAAGCCCAGATAAAACGGGAGGGTTGCATCTGGAAACGCTGTTTCGTTTCACTGTGTACTGAACTGTATATGGTTGAAATGACAATAAAAGCCTACTTGACTTGACTTGGAAGTTCATCCAGTGTAAAACAGGTGCCAAGTTGTGTGTAAGGATCGGATGGTGCACTGTGGTCACTCCTCAACGGAAGCAGACGTAATATTAACAGCAATAACAAATAAAAACTCTATCAGTTACGATAAACATGAAATTGGTTGAAGTTCATTTTTTGAAACTAGAACCAGCATATATTGTTCTGTCGCAGTACATTATTCATAGCTAAACAGTAGCTCACTGGACCAGAGCCTACAGTAGCTACATGGCTAGATTGGTATTTTTATTTCTCCAAACCAACAAACATACATTAATTTAAAATGAAAAACTATAATAATGAAAATAATGTTTAAAGAATTATGTGACTATTATCCAAATTCTGAATAGATCTGCTTATAGCACTAGTCAAAAGGGGTAACATGAACCGACACATGAAGTGTTGTATTCATGAACATGATCTTTAGTGGTCGACCATAAAGAGCTTCACCTTTAGTCATGTCGGTTTTAGGCACTTGTATATAAGGAATTTCATTTAACTAGACCACATTAGGCTTGTTGTAACTGGATCCTGACAAATTTTCCGAAGAATTAAATAATTTTGTTATGACGTAGAATACACTGTCAGCGTTGTCAGATATCATCGACCCATGAGACGTTTCTGCAGTGCGGACGCCATTGAAATGTCGCCCCTGATCACGGCCCCTGTGTGTATCCTGAGTCACTGCAGTGTGTAGCAGTGCATCTGGTGGGGAATGTTGTTGCGCAGGAGGAAATGAATGAATAAATGGTGTGTGTTGAGCGTGTGTGTGTATGTGTGTGTGGAGTAAACACAAGGAAAATAAGGAGCTCCATTCTGCACATCGTCCCTCCACAGCCCACTCGCTCTCTGGCTTGAGATTGGTTCTGCTGTAGAAGTCCAGGGTTCCTGTAATCAGATCTATTTACCGTTTCGTGCCAAATCTCCGATCAAACCGCTCCTCTGTTCGCGATACCTAATTGGCAAAGTGTCAGGGTTACACAGGATTGAAGCCTGGAGCGTAGGAGCAGGTTGGAATTACAACAGTGTGACCGTGGAAGAAAGGTATACACACAACACACGTAATATCTGTTCTAGTCAGGACATGAAGAATAATTCCTATGTAGTCTTTCTCGTGCTTAATTTAACAATTACACATTCCACATTCAGCAGGGTGTTCTGCTTAAAACGAATGGTTCATGCTTTCACGTTTGAGTGCGTGTGCATGTGTGTGTGTGTGTGTGTGTGTGTGTGAGACCAGGCCCTTGATCAAGAAGTTCTAAATTCTTAATCAGTGACTTATCTCATGCCACACTTCCTGGTTTTCCATAATCACATTGCCTCAAGCTGTGTGTGCGTTTAAGACTCAGAAACTGCGTACTCATGCCCCTTAAAGTTCAAATAAGCAGAATTTTTTTTTTGTACTAATAAAAAAATCCTGGAAACTTACACATGTGGAGCGTGCTCAGCACACTAGTTGGAGCTCCTTAAAATTAAAAATCCATTGCATGCTGGGATTTGAATGCAACCTTTGCTCCACACATCCACTACATTCTCATTAATATGATGCAGATGTTAAAAGTGAGTGAGGAAAGAGGTTTTCAAGCTTTTATTATTTGTAGGAGCTAACAGCAAAACCTCACTTACAGTATGTTTGAGTGAATTGTTTGAGATTTTCTCCGCTATTAAACATCCACAGCCAGCCCATGTGCCCATGACAGCCTCAGATCCCTGATCTTCTGCTGTTGTAGCCCATCCACCTCACGCCCTCACACACACACTCATTCTTCGTCTATAATGCTTTATCCTGCATACAGGGTCGTGTGAAGCCTGGAGCCTATTCCCGGAGACTTACAGTAGGGCTTGAGACGGGATGCCAATCCATCGCAGAACACACACATACACACATACACATTACAGGCAATTTGGGAACGCCAGTTAGCCCAATCTGCATGTATTTAGACTGTGGGAGGAAATTATTGGAGGAAACCGGAGTACCTAGAGGAAACCCTCCAAGCAAGGGTGCAAACTCCAAGCACACTGTCCCCAAGGTGGGAATCGAACCCGGATCCAGAAGGTGAAAGGCAACAATGCTAACCACTAAGCCGCCATGCCACCCCAAACCACCTCAATATCCAAAAATGTTGTGCATGCTGAGATGCTTTTCTGCTCATTGCAGCTGTAAAGAATGATTATTCTTTACAGTTACTATAGTTGCTGTATATACTTCCTGTCAGCTCAGATCATTGTAGTCATTCTCCTCTGACTGCTCTTATCAACAAGGCGTTTCAGCCCACACAACTGTCTCTCACTCAGTGATGTTTGTTTCCTTCACCATTATGTGTGTGTGAAAATCCCGGGAGATCAACATGTTCTGAAATACTCAAACCAGCCCATCTTTTACCAACAACCATGCCACAGTTAAAGTCACAGAGCTTAGACTTTGTCCCCATTCTGATGTGAACATTAACTAAAGCTCTTGATCTACAGTGCATCCGGAAAGTATTCACAGCGCATCACTTTTTCCACATTTTGTTATGTCACAGCCTTATTCTAAAATGGATTAAATAAATTTTTTTAATCAGAATTCTACACACAACACCCCATAATGACAACATGAAAAAAAGTTTACTTGAGATTTTTGCTAATTTATTAAAGATAAAAAATTTTTGAAAGCACATTTACATAAGTATTCACTGCCTTTGCAAAATTGAGCTGAGGCGCATCATCCTTGAAATGTTTCTGCAGCTTAATTTACTTATGGTAAATTCAGTTGATTGGACATGATTTGGAAAGGCACACACCTGCCTATATAAGGTCCCACAGTTGACAGTTCATGTCAGAGCACAAACCAAGCACGAAGTCAAAGGAATTGTCTCGAGGCACAAATCTGGGGAAGGTTACAGAAAAATTTTCTGCTGCTTTGAAGGTCCCAATGAGCACAGTGTCCTCCATCATCCACAAGTGGAAGAAGTTCGAAACCACTAGGACTCTTTCTAGAGCTGGCCGGCCATCTAAACTGAGCGATCGGGGGAGAAGGGCCTTAGTCAGGAAGGTGACCAAGAACCCGATGGTCACTCTGTCAGAGCTCCAGAGGTCCTTTGTGGAGAGAGGAGAACCTTCCAGAAGGACAACCATCTCTGCAGCAATCCACCAATCAGGCCTATATGGTGTGTATAGCGGCCAAAGAGTCTCATCAGACCTGAGAATTTTGTTTCTCATGGTCTGAGAGTCCTTCAGGTGCCTTTTGGCAAACTCCAGACGGGCTGCCATGTGCCTTTTACTAAGGAGTGGTTTCCGTCTGGCCACTCTACCATATAGGCCTGAGTTGTTTCGAACTTCTTCCACTTACGGAAGATGGAGGCCACTGTGCTCATTGGGAACATGAAACATCTCAAGGATGATCAGGGGAAACAGGATGCGTCTGAGCTCAATTTTGAGCTTCATGGCAAAGGCTGTTAATACTTATGTACATGTGCTTTCTCATTATTATTTTTTTTAATCCATTTTAGAATAAGGCTGTGACATAAGAAAATGTGGGAAAAGTGATGCGCTGTGAATACTTTCCGGATGCACTGTATATCTGCACATTATTTATTTATTTATTTACATATTTCTTTTTGCATTGTGCTGCTGCCACATGATCAGCTGATTAGATAATTGCATAAATGTACAGGCGTTCCTAATAAAGTGGAAAGTCAGCCTAAACTTTATTTCCTTTAACGAGGTAGCTGGCGACATGGTATGATAGAGCTTATGAAAGGTGTGCACTAGTTTCTCCTTGTCATGTCAGACAGTTTTAGAGATTTAGGAACCAGCATTAAGGGTTACATCAAGCAGCTTAACTGTAGCATTTGGTTTAGTTGAACAATCAGCACACTAAACCTCCAACATTCTTATTTTTGTTTTATTACAAATCAGAAGTGTGGGTTTGACTGAAACGACGAGCATCTGCCTAGCAAAGAAATTAAAACAGGACCTAAAACGGAACCTTCTGAAACACCATGTTATGATTTATATGCTCTGAGACTTTCCATCAGTGCTAATTTGTATCAGTATGTCATATAACATTTAAATCAGACAAAACATCAGACTTGTCTATATTCCAGTATAACTGCTCTCAGGCTTGTCATAAACACTAGAACCAAAATAGAATCATAATCACACAGAGTGAGCAGCATGTCACTGAGCACTTGACTCAGCATCATGCTTGCTATTACTGTTTAGAGAAGAACAGAGATTTTGTGTAAGGACTGACCACAGGTTATTTGATTTGGAGATTGGACAGTAATTTCAGAGAATGGCATCAGTATATGGTTCCTTAATGGGTGTCTTATAAAAGTATTGATGGATTTATGATAGTCAGTAATAGCTCCTTAATCACTGTTCATACTTATAAAATGAGCTTAGTGGTGTTAAATCATGAACACAAACTTGTTGACAAACCTCTCCAAACTCACTAATGAGGGCCTTGAAAACATACATATACTGACAAACGTGTGGAACATATGGTTCTGAGAATGCAGAGCCTGAAAATATAGGGTCCCTGGAATATATTACATTTGGGATTATACACATTGGGATTAAATATGTTGTACTGTAATTTATTGTAAAACATTGGAATTATAAAACATTGATTATGTAATTAGAATTGCACTGGGTTTAGGAAAGTGGCATTGGGGTACTGTGATTATGAAACACTGGAATTACACATTATTATAAAATGTGTAGATTTATTTTACTTCAATGAGCCACAATGAGCTTTAATTTCACTAGTTTTTCACCATCTACAGGATAAAATACATTAAATTACTGGTACTATAAACAATCTGATCATGAAAGTGACATTAATTCACTGAGATTATAAAACCCTGGAAGTACAGATTTTGATATTTTGTACAGTATATAAGCGTACAATACAATGACTTTAAACACTGGTAAAAAAAAAAAAAAAAAAACTGGAGTTATAAACAGTGGAATCATAAATATAGATTATAAATTACTAGTACTAAAAACAAAAGAATTAGGACAGTGGCATTAGTACACTGGGATTATAAATCACTGGAAATACAGGTTTTATATAATATATAAATATGAAATACAGTAACTTCAAACACTGGGATTATAAAACACTGAATACACAGAAAATTTAAATAAACTAAAAAATGTAACTCAGGAGTTGACTGATACAGACCAAGGAATTGTGATGTAAATTTTATTCCCAAATAATTTCTGAATCTACTGGATTACTGAACTCATGTGATTTGGAACATTGTTCTCATCCGTTCTGCTTCACCCTCGCCTCTGTTCTAGACTGCCCGAGAATCCCTGAAGTCTAACCCTGTATCCTGCCCGCAGCTGGTCTGCATCCCTTCGTTATCACAACTCTCCCCCCCTGACAAAGTCTCCTTCCTGAATGCGGCTCTGCGAGCGTGTCTCAGTCACCTGGACCAGGCCATAACTCGCGAGGATGACATTTTCCCCAACACACCTGAGGATGAATACAGAAAACAAAGATCAACTGTTAGAGAGAGACTGAACCACCTGGTGTTGAGCACAGATCGGCTAGAGGAGGGAAAGAGATTTGATGCTCAGGTACTTCTAAAAGACTTTTACATACTGTATTTATGCTTTTTCTGTGTATGTTTCATATAGTGTTATAATTCACTTTTTTCCCCATTTTATCTGGAGTGTATTATAGCTATAGAATTTGTCCATTAATTTATTTCCTTTATGAGGTATTCAGTTGGACATAAAATGATTAGTAGTGTATGTATAAAATTATTGCTTTCATGAAAAATGCATTCATAAAACCGCAACAAATTACTAAGAATAATTAGCAAAATGAAATAACCCTATTATTATTATTATTATTACCTTTTCATGAGTCCAAACTATCACAGCAACCTTTTTAAAATCCTGGTAGCATAGCTCATTGGTGTATTCTTAAGCAATGTACAAACTTTTGTGTCCGCTTTAGATCATTTTGTAATTCTAGGGGGAAATGTACATCATAAATGTACTGAAAAAGAGTCAGTTTGATTAATTTGACGTGTGTGTGTGTGTGTGTGTGTGTGTGTGTGTGTGTGTGTGTGTGTGTGTGTGTGTGTGTGTGTGTGTGTGTGTTAGACGAAGGACTTTGTGGACAGTGGGACGTTTGCTCTGAAGCAGTGGATCCTGCAGGTCCTGCAGGATCTTGTTCACTGGTCAAACAAGACAGTTGAAACTCTCCAGACCCTGCCTGCCGCCAAGACCCAAAAACAAGTGAGAACAAGAAGAGCAACAGGAAAGAAGAACAAGGCATGCAGTCTACTGAAATAAACATCTATGAAGTGTGTAGGAGAGAGGTAGTGTGAGAGAGAAAGAGAAAAAAAGAGAAAAAGAGATGCATAAAGGCAGAACGAGAGAGAAAGAGAAAGAGAGAGAGAGAGAGAGAGAGAGAGAGACTTTATGTGGAATTTATGCTGTAAAGTGTATTTACATATTTTCACTTTATTCCATATATCATGTGTAGTATTTGCATATTTACAATGCCTTTTTCGATGTTTGATGTTGTTGTTGTTGTTTTTTTATTAAACCACCAGACAGCTGAAACTCCCCAGCCCTCACCTGCTGCCAAGGTCAAGAAACCAATGAAAATAAGAACAAAAACAAGAAATAAGAAGGCATGAAGTCTACTGAAATAAACATCTACCAAGTGTGTGTATAAGAGTGATAGAGAGAGAGAGATGCAGAATGACAGAGAGAGGGAGACAGAGAAAAATAGAGTTTTGACTTTTATGCGCACTTTATGTTGTAAATGTCGTTCACATATTTTCACTTTTTTCCATATATCAGGTTTAGTATTTACATATTTACATGCTTTTTTTTGTTTGTTTATTTTTTTAATATAATAACCACTAGACAGCTGAAACTCACCAGCCCTCGCCTTCTGCCAAGGTCAAGAAACCAACGAGAACAACAACAAAAACAACAACAACAAGAAAGAAGAAGAAGGCGTGAAGTCTACCTAAATTTACTAAGTGTGTGTATGAGAGAGAGGAGGGGGATTTTATTGAACTATTAATAGTAAAGTAATGCAAAAATAATCAGACCACAAGTGCAAACCCATAAAACTAGTAACAATGATAAAAAAAAGATTTATTTTACTTCAGTGAGCCACAATGAGCTTTAATTTCACTAGTTTGTCGCCATCTACAGGATAAAATGCATTATAACATATGATTTAGAATAATTTGCTGGAATAAATCAATAAAATATTAACTGTTAGCTTAGCTTAAAAGTGTCTAAAAATATTTTTAAATATCAACAGTCTTTTAAAGATCGCCCCAGTTTAGGATGTTCCTTTTCCAAGTTTTTAATTTGGGAATGCAAAAAGATACTTAATATACACAAGACCACTGTTGATAGGCAACTGGACGACATGGACCTACGGTAGCTAAACCGCAGCTAGCTAGATTACAATGTACAAATATTTTATATTTTACAGATATTTTAAAGGTGCAGTGATTGTAAAAACCAGACAGAAACAATTATCAGAAACATTAACATTTACATCAATATGTGTTGATAAATTACTTATAAAATAATCCCTATGTCTAGTATTACACTTTGATTCCACTTAGTACTGATGGCAACACCAACTGCTAGATTTCCCTCAGGATCAGCCGTGTGAAAAAGCATCTTAGTGTGGAACTCTGCAGTCAGAGTCATCTAAAGTTCCTAGGAAAAAAATATTTTAGGAAATCTGAAAGAATTAGCTTATCTAAATAGGAACACTTTTACATCTCTTTTACATTATTTACATTTTGTACTTGAAAGCCTGCAATGTGTGAAATCTTTAACATTGTTCCTATACTGTTCTTGAAATTGTAACACCTTTTACCTAAATAGCATTATTATGATTTTTCCCCCCGTATAACATTTTTTTTAATTATTTTTTTTCATTAAAAGTTGTTTTATACTAGTATACTTAATGATTTTAACTAGTAATATCAAAACACACAAGGTCAGCTACACTGCCTGGCCAAAAAAATTTTTTTTGAAGGGTCAAATTATTGGGCTGCATCTAGCAAAGAAAACAACTAAGGAGATTTGAAATTAACGGAACTCTGTTAAGAACCCTTCAACACATTATCCAAACCTGGAAGGATAGTATTGAACCGTCAACTTTGTAGAAGAAATGTCATCAGAAAAAGTGCTACCGGTAACTTAGTACTGACGGCAACACCAACTGAAATTGCTTGGTAAAAAAATCAGCAGTAAAAAACAGAGCTTTGTTTAATAGTGAAAGTAAGAACATTTTGATACACACAATGTACAGTAATGGGAACTTACAGGAAAACTACTGGTTAGTGATTCTCATCAGAAGTCTTGAATTTGCTAGGGAACATAGAATGAACTTTGGAGCAATGGGAAAAGGTTGTGTGGTCTGATGAGTTCAGATTGACCCTGTTCCAGAATAGTGGGTGCGTCAGGGTAAGAAGGGAAGCACATAAAGCAATGCTCCCATCATGCATAGTGTCCACTGTACAAACCTCTGGAGGCAGCGTTATGATCTGGTGTTGCTTCAGTAGGTCAAGTCTAGGCTCAGCAACGTTATGCGGCAATAAAATAAAGTCAGCTAATGACCTGAATGTAGTGGAGTTTTTTTCTTTTTCTTTTCTGATTTCCATATTCCAGGACACTATTCCAAAGGAATTCCAGATTGTGAACTAGTGGTTCTGGAAGATTGAGGAATCATTTTCACACATGAAATGTACACAACAATGTGTGCTACGTTTTTGTTTTTTTGGCCAGGCAGTGCAGAACTTAATGCAGCATTTTTTTTTTGGAAGTGGAAAGTGAGAATGATGTTGTGTTTTTAAGTTTGTGCTACAAAGTGAAAATAACATGGATGCATGTCAAGGCTGTTTGTTTATTTGTAGCAAAAATCTAGTTAGCCTACTGTGATGAGTGAGGTGTATTTACCTCCTCAAAACAGTGAACTGTGCAGTCAGTTTTACAGATTTACCAAGCGAATATGACGGTATGCCTACCGATGAAGTTAGTATTTGTATATACAGTATAACTCTTTTTAGGGTAGAAAGTATATTTTGTTTACTGCTGACACTTTGAGCATCCATGTTGATTTGACGTCACTTGGTGAACTCGTGATTAAAATGATTGTCTTGTCTTTATGAGTAGGTAGTGTGAGTAGAGATGATCTATTTTTTTTTTTTCCATAGTCTGAGGTCTGACATTTCAAGTTAATGTTTTATACAACTTTTAGTGTAGCCATGCCCCCTAGTGGACCCTCAGAGAATTTTATAAACCCAACAAGAGGAAATAGAGAAGCATGAGGACTAACGCTGCATGTGTGCTACAGGCCAAAGTCGGGGCATGGAAGGAATCTAGTCAATCTAGTCAAGTTTTATGAACAAGGAGAGAAAATATGTTATACAATGGCAGACACTGAACAAAAATACACTCCTTTCTTTTTTTTATTCCAAGTATAATTTATTTAGATATTGTATTATCTTCTTATTAACTTGCATGTAAACACTGTTTACTAATTAAGTGATGATTTAGTGTATTCCTGCTGTAGACAACAGGCATCCCGCTCCTAATGTATGCTAGCAAACAACAGATAAGCACTCTTTGTATGTAGATTTTATATGTAAATATGCAACACATATCTGATTTTCTCAATTCTGTGTAAATTAACGTTAAAAGACCAAATCCAGACTATTGTCTTAAATGTTTTATTTTAAAGGATGTAGCTATGAGTGTTGGTGTTACTGGTGAGTTTATATAGCTAGTGCAGTTACAGTAGCTCAATTTGCTAATTGAATCAGAGAACATGGCTAGCAGCACAAAGGCGAGATCATTACATGTGAATAAAACAACCATGATTGTTTTATTTATGATTAAGTAGAAAGCTTTAGGCACTTAGTCTAGCTGTTAGGCTTTTTTATTTATTTATCTGAACTTAAAAAGTAGCAGTCTCTACACAGGCATTTATGACACCTAAAGTTATGTTGTTATGTGTTTTATGCTTCTTTTTGTTAGCCAACCTGGAAATGTTGAGAATATTTCAGATAAGCAATAACAGTCTCGCTCTTCCTTGCTTTGAGAGTGAATGTGAATATTGTCTCCTGTGTAATAAGAAAAGGAAAAAAACCTTTACACTGATACTGGTTTTATGTATCACACCTTTGCTATTGTTTTATCTGAATACTCTGATCAGAAATCTGAACGAGTTAGCTAAAAGGTGTATTAAGAGATCTCTATAGAATAAAAATATAGAATGTGACCATCACACAATGTTGGAAATAACCGTTACACCTGCAACTACTGATTTAATGACCTCTGTTATATTTACTATTTTCTCATTTTAGCTGTTTCACACTCTCAGCAGGTCACATGTCAGGTCACATGTTTGTCACAAGTTTGTATTAACCTTATAGATCAAATGCAAACAAAGGCATTGCCTGTTTATAGCTGCCTTATAAACTATATTCTAGCATAAGCCTAGAAAATGTAGGCTATTTCTTATTGTGTTTTTGAATTGTGTAATTGTCTTTCTTTGTTCCTTTATATACATTTAATACTTCATTATAGCTTTTGAATTCAGAGTTTACTTTTTTTTTTTTAAGTTACAGTATGTAGATTTTTTTTGTTGAGGATTAAGAGAAAATGGCAGTAAATATATATGTAAATGTTATACAGTAGTTTATTAAAACCTTTAAAAAATCTTTTAAAGATAGCATGACTTAGCATGACTTATCAGCTGAATAGTCAATTAACGATTAACTGCACACCTGGAGTGTTTGATTTCACTCTTGCCACATCAACCATGATCGTACCTTTTCCTGTAGGTGAATGAGTGGTACAGGTGTAATAGTGTTACCATTATCACTCCCTTATAGTGAATCTGTTTGTTTTGTGCTGACACTGGAGTCAAAATATTAAAGAAAAATTTACATTAATTTTAAAATATTAAATGTCAATGACTATTTATTTTTCATTTGATAAGATGGTTTGTTTAAAGGGAATGGTTTAGAAATAATTGTTAGGATAATTCATTTAAGTTGGACAAATGATAAATAAGCACAATATAGTCACTTTAATATACAATACAAGTCAAACATTTGGTATTGCAATTGTTTTTTTTTACTGAAGACACTAAAAGAGAGCGGCACGGTGGCTTAGTGATTAGCACTGACACCTTGCACCTCCAGGGTCCAGGTTCGATTCTCCTCGCCTCAGGTCTGTGTGCATGGTGTTTGCATGTTCTCCAGTGATGGGTCGTTCATGAATGATTCGTTCTTTTTGAACGAATCTTTAACTTGACTCAGAAGAACGAGTAGTCTCGGAGAGTGATTCGTTCATTTTCTACTGGGCGCGCATGCGCATATTATTAGAGATGTTCCGATACCATTTTTTCCCTCCCGATACCGATTCCGACACTTGGGCTCAGGGTATCGGCCGATACCGAGTACTGATCCGATACCTGGGTGTGTATCTGTACAGTGTATATATATAT
>JAQMYG010000038.1:5895731-5913231 GCA_030014215.1 Clariallabes teugelsi | reverse complement strand
TGCCCGAAAGATTACAAAGAAATTGGGACACATAAATGTGCCTGTGTTCTGACCACACACACGCACACACACACACTTACACAAACACACTCACAAACCCAAACTCTCTCAGATCCAGATGAAGGGTCAGCCAGATCAATATCCAGTCAGCAAGACTAAGTCTCATCACAGCTCAATGAATATGTCAGTCTCTCTCTCTGTTTCTCTCTCTCTCTCTCTCTCTCTCTCTCCCTCTCTCTCTCTCTCTCTCTCTCTCACACACACATACACACAGACAACACATGCAGACACGCACACACACAGACAACACATCTGTAACTATGGGACGGAACACATCTTCACGCTCATTTAATTAAGCATTCTTCGTCACATCTGTGGAAAACCAGCCCAGGCTCCATAAAACAAACATTGAACTCTGAGCTGACATCAGTTCAGTTCCTCTGCTCATGCGCTGCTGAGGTTCATACATAAACCACAGGACAGGAATTTTATATCAGAATTTTAGTTTTCCACTTTAAAGATTTGATGTTTTACAGATTAAATGCCAGATCTACAGATTACTGATATGACATTTACAGATTAAAGATGCAGTGCTGAAGAGATTACCAGATTAAAGATGCAGTTCTGACGAGATAACCAGATTAAAGATGCAGTGCTGAAGACTAACAGATTAAGGATGCAGTGCTTAAGATTAACAAAATAAAGATGACGTGCTGACAAGATTTAGATTAGATTAGATTCAACTTTATTGTCATTGTGCAGAGTACATGTACAGAGCCAATGACATGCAGCTAGCATTTAACCAGAAGTGCATAAGTGGCCTATTCACAATAAATACAAAGTGTTATAAAACAGAAGATGTATTTGGTAATAGAGTTATGGTATATATATATATATATATATAGTGATATAGTAATGTACAGTATAACTGTGCAACATTGTGTATTGAATGTGCTATAGTAAACAGCAGACTCAGACACACACTTACAGGTGCAGAGATTTACAGAATAAAGGTGCAGTGCTGAAGACTAACTGATTAAAGGTTCAGTGTTGAAGATTAACAGATTAAAGATGCAGTGCGGAAGACTAGCAAATTAAATGTGAAGTGCTACAGATCAACAAATTAATAATGCTATTTCGAAGCGGAAGAGATTAAAGATGCAGATTAAAGTTTCAGTGCTGAAGATGTACAGATAAAAGATGCAGTGCTGAAGATGCACAGATTAAATTTGCAGTGCTGAAGAGATTTACAGATTAAAGATGCACTAATAAAGAGTGTTACAGATTAAAAATGCAGTTCTGAAGAGAATTATGGATTAAACATGCAGTGGTGAAGAGATTTACAGATTAAATTTGCAGTATTTAAGAGATTTACAGATTAAATTTGCACTGCTGAAGAGATTTACAGATTAAAGATGCAGTGCTAAAGATTAGCAGATTAAAGATGCCGTGTCTGAAGAAATTTACAGATTAAATAAACCGTACTGAAGAGATTTACAGATCAAAGGTGTAGTGCTGAAGATGAACGTATTAAAGATGCCGTGCCGAAGTGATTTACAGATTAAATATGCAGCGCTGAAGAAATTAACAGATTAAAGGTTCAAGGCTCTGAATCAGCCAGATGTTTGTTGTTACACTCACACTGTGCCGTTAGTCTCTCTTGGGAGAGTTGTTATTGTTTTGGAGAAGTCCTGTAATAGAATCTGATGACGTACAATACCCCGGTCGAGGAACAGAAAACGCTAATAAATACCGAAGTACACACAACCTATCAAGTCCCCTCCTGAAATCTCCTCAGTGACGGAGCACAGTCAAGGTGTGGGCTGTACAGTATTTAACTCTCCATAACCCCGTGTGATGAATGTGCTGAACAGTGAAGTTTTAATGTATTACACAGAATAGGTGTGTGTGTATGTGTGTTTAATTTCTGTCAGCAGAGGAAGCTCATTTTAATCGCTTCCATCAGATTTATAATGACTCCTGTTTTACTTGTTGCAAATATTCACAAATGATGGTTTACATTGCCGGACTTGGCAACTTGTTTCCCAGTTGATTGATTTCTATTGATCACTCAAAGTGATTAGAATTGTGGTGTGTATGATGTGATTAATTTCTCATGGTTCACAATGCTGGCTAATTATTAAAGAAATGTGTGTTTGTGTGTTTGCTACAGACGTGGTTGCAGTAGGAAGAGAAAGGGTACACCAGTAAAAGTGTGTGATAGAGTCTTTGCCACAGAAGATGATGAGGAGAACACAGAGCACAGCTACGCACCAGGTGAGCAGTGTGTGTATCTACATCTAATCTAATCCATGTATGTGTTAATTGAGAAAGGCTGCGTGGTTATAAAGAATTATTACAGTTTGAGGTTTTCTAAAACAACACTTGAGCACCCCCTGCTGGTGATTTACTGCAGTTGAGATAAATCTTTGTCCTAATAGTGTTGCTGTATTTCTTTTTACTAATATGCAAGTTAAGAGTGATAATGTTTGCGTTAGTAAACCCACTGATTTCCATACAACACACAGACACATACACAGTTGTGCAGCAAGCTAAGTCATAGTGTTAATAGCACCCATGTAGAAATGCATAATGGGATAGCTCAGAGTTAAATTCTGACATTTCTTCTTTAGTTTTTTAACTAATAAAAAGGTGTTGTTATTGTTGTTGCTGTTTGCGACATGTCAGTGTCCAGGCGTTCCAGCTGTTAGCTACAAGCGGGTGCAGGAAAACATGTAATTACACACAATTCCAACGTGATGTAAGCACAGCGTCAGTTCTGCGAGATCTTCCTGCTTACCGTTAAAAACACTGATTCAGGAACCAGAACCCCAGCCTGCTTTAGGGAGAGAGAATGCAGCTCCTATTCTGCAAGTGTGTGTATGTGTGTAGGAGAGAGAAAGAGAGAATGTCTGAAGCATGTAAATTAACCAGGTGTGTCTGTTTGTGTGTGTGTCTGTCTGTGTTTCAGGTAATGGTCAGGAAAGAACAGAGAACAAACAAAGATCTGGTCTGTACAGCACGGCTGAATCTGCTCAAACCTGGTGAGTGTGCGTGTGTGCATGTGCATGTGCAGTTGAGGGAAGATAGCGGGTAATTGTTGGTGTGGTTTTGGGAAGATATGTGCATGTGTCTGTGTGCGTGTGTCTTTGTGTGTGTGTGTGTGTGTAGATGTGGAGGATTACTGGAATGTTGGCTGTGTGTGTTTATTGCAATGTGTTTATTATCTTTGGGCCAATGATGGAATGTGTGTGTGTGTCTTCGTGTGAGTGTTTATTACAGTGTGTAGTCATGCAGGCAGTACGTGTGTATGCGTGTCTGTATGCTTGTGTATAGCCACAGTGAAGATGATACTGTATGTATGTATGTATGCGTGTGTGTGTGTATGTGTGTGTGTGTGTGTGTGTGTGTGTGTGTGTGGAATGTTCCATGTTTATGTGGAGCATTATTGAATTCACGTTAACAAGGGTTCATGAAGAAAAATGAGCGTTAAATTAAAAAGTCTCACAAAGCAGAGCTGAAAAACATCAAATTATAGTAAAAATGTGAACAATGAAATAAATGGACAAGGTTAGAAAACACCAAGATTTATTTTAGATTTAAAGAAAGCGCAAGTAACTTGAAAAATTATTTTTACTATCAACGCTTTCTGTAGAATACTTTAGATCCTTCAAGTATTTTATTTTGAGAAAGTTTATTAAGTAATTAATGTATTAAATAATAATAATAATAATAATAATAATAATTTGTATATTTGGAAATAATATAAAAAGTCACACTTTATACACTGTTAGGGATGGGAATCACCAGTCACCTCTTGATACAATATTATCACGTTATTCAGTGCCGAGTCGATTTCTAAAATCACAATTTTATTTCATATTACATTTTGTTACAATTTTAAACCATTAAAAAAGTTTAATGATTAACTGAATGTAGCCTGTTCCTTATAACATTAGTGTTCTCACTTTCTCTCTATTTAAACAATACAAACTAACTTTAAATACAAGAGTTTAACATTTAACTGAGCAGCATGTATCTCTGTCATCCGCCATAATTATTATTTCTAAACAAACTAAGCAAATAATTCACTCCTAACACAAAGGATAAAAATATGTAAATAGTTCAGAGAGCACCACCTGTAATATTATAAAGAAATGGTAAAGTTTTACCTCCTCAAATGCCTCCCAAGTCTCGGCACAGAATCGTTTATACCTGAGGCTAATCGACCGATCAGCGGTCATGGACAATCAAACTGATTCTGTGAATCATGAACCGGCATACAAACGTGAATTGCCACTCAAAAGAATCGCAAATTTATAACTAAATTTATTATTTCCCCCATCTCTATTACCCTGAAGCAAATATATCTCTGTCAGAACATTTCGCAGCGATGCGTATTAACAAGACGCATCGTATTAACAAGAACTCCCAACTCAGGAGTAGTGAAGACATCGGTGCACACTCAGGACTCAAAGTCCCAAAATGCACTGCTGTGGAGTTACAGCAGAGACTCAGGAGATGCCGAGCTGATAATGGTTTTAGCGTTGTTAGTGTGAAAGCTGAAGCTTTCGAAACCCGATCTGTTTTGAACAGAGTGTACTGATGCGCAGAAGAGAGAGAGAGCGGTACAGACTATAGCACTAAAGCACTGCTGCATTGCTGTCTGTAGCTAGAGATGATTCAATTGTGAAATATCACTGCACTACTATAAGCAGGTAGTTGCATGGCATCGTGGGTAACGTAGGAAACTGTAGAGCAGCATGCTGATTGTCCTTGTAAGTTTTTATCTCTGGGTGCTCAGGAGAACCACGAGTTCTTCTCTGTGCACATTGATCTGTGAGATTCAAGAACACACAGCTGTGGGATTGTGTACATGGCATTGATTAATCTCTCTCTCTCTCTCTCTCTCTCTCTCTCTCTCTCACTCTCTCTCTTTTTCTCTCTTTCTCTTTTTCTCTCTGATTATCATCATCTATCTATGTCTGTCTCTTTTTGCTCCTACTTATCTCACTGTCTCTCTCACTCTCCGTATTATTCTGTCTTACCCCTGTCCTTTATTCTGCCTCTCTGTCTCCTTCTCCCTCTCGTTCACTCACTCAATCCCTCCCTCCTTCACTGTTTGTCATGTCTCCTGCCTTTGTGCGTCTCCCCCCTTCTCTCACTCACTCACTCACTCACTCACTTATTCCCTCACTATCTGTTTACCATGTCTCCTTGCTTTGTGTGTGTCTCTCTCACTTGCCTGCTTGCTCACTCACTCACTCACTCACTATCTGTCATGTCTCTCGCCTTTGTTTCTCTCTCTCTCTCTCTCTCTCTCTCTCTCTCTCTCGCTCCCCCTCTTCATACCTCCCTCAGTGCTACTGAGACAGGGGAACAGAGCTCCAGCAGTGGGAGGGGAGGCGTTGTCTACCCGCCGCCCAACTGCCGAATCCGGGAAGTGCACTGTGGCAATCAGGTGCGGCTGGTCGTCGTCGCCATTCGTGACATCACCAAAGGCGAGGAGATCACCGTCGACTATAATCCAAGCGAGTGGGGGGAAAACGCTATGACAAGGGTAAGCATTTATCAGCAAAGCTTTACTGATGCAGATGCAGAACTGTAAGGTGTATTTATTGTGTATGCTGTGTGTGTATGTGTGTGTGTGTTAGTAAGCACAGAGATCTAAAAGTTAACAGATTATAGAATAGAAGTGAGGACTAAAGCTGTCAATTATCAGGAGCATTCATACAAAGGGAACTTAGATCAAATTTAGATCAGTAATCCTAGCAATTGGCACACCTGTGTGTAATCGATCTGGATAACTACCTAGCATCTGTATGATTAATTATTCTTGTGTTCTATAGTGATTATAAACATAGTTATATCATATGTGTAAGAAGTTGGGTTGTGCACATGCTCAGGAAACCAGTGTCCCACAATGTTAGTGTAAACTCTCATGAGTATTCATATGAATAAATAATGTACATACAACACTATGTAGTAACAGTTTTATTAATAATCTTGAAAGAGTTTTTAATCACCTTGGCGGCATTATAAGATGAACTGTTGTGGCCAGCGGTCAGTCTGGCTGTTCAGCCAGTCTATTTTGTATGTGTGTGTGTGTGTGTGTGTGTGTGTGTGTGTCTGAGCGTACTGTGATGATCATGATTATTGCAGGTAAATGATTGATCAGTACATGATGTGGTCTCCATGTGTTGTAGGGTTTAACTGGCTCTGTGTCTGGTGCAGCCAGAGAGCCACCTCCTGATCATGACAAGAATGTTAAGAAGGTAAATACTGTACACACCATTCATAAACCTGTATCACACAGACAAGTGCTTGTTTATTGCAAACAACTCAGTATTTTTTCCACCTTATGAAACCCAGAGTATATTTGACATAAGCATAAATGAAATAAGTATTAAAATCAAGACTGATGTTGCATTGTATGACTATAGGATATACTCCACTGTGTAGTTATTTTATGATTCAACTAGAGCAAATATTTAACTTAGAAAAAATGTCAGACTTCTTCAATAAAGTTATTCCTCTATTCATGAACTTTTCACTCAATTTTATTATAATTATTTACAGGAGCACTAGCTTTAATAATAATGTAGTAGGATTGGTAAAAAAAATAAATAAATCTCAGATCTCCTGGCCATACTTTACAGACCCCTGAGGAACTCCACTTTGAGAACCATGGCACTAGATAAAGGGGAAGAAATCATTGTTCAGACAGCTGACTGCTTTAAATGTCTAATGCCTAATTCTGATTGTTTATGTTTAGTATTTTCTTGGTAGAATAAATTACAATAATAACAATTAAATGAGGGCAGTGTGGTAGTAAAAACCTCCCAACCAAAGTGCAGGGTAAGTTATCTAGCTAACTTACTTGGTTATTGTTAAATAGAAGTAAATTGATCCTGTATAATTCGACATGTTTAAATAAACCACTCAAAACATAATGACTGAAATCCTACGTGTATTTGATTTGTGAAAATCTGAGCGGGTTTACTTCCACACTGAAACCTGGCCCTGTGATGTGATGCTAGTGGACAGATGTCTCAGGTTCACATTTCTTCAGTTTGGAGTCACCAGATTGTGAACCTATAGTTAATAGGATAGTGTAACCAGAGTAGCTGGAGGAAGGGGCGGGGTCAGGATGGCAGAAGGACATGAATGTTCTTTTCCAATATACATAATCTCTTTTTTTTTTTTCTCTTATTTTCTTTATTTGCGTCTCTCCTCCTGTTTGTCCACGATCCTAGTATAATATAATATGTTTTGTTTAAGCTCACTTTTCCATCTGTGTGTTATTTTTTTATTTTATTTCAGTCTTCAGTTTTTTCATACATGTAAGTGTATGCTGTCTTTCTCTGTCTGTCTTTCTCTCTTTCACTCTCATTCTGTTTAGGAGGAGGAGTCTGGGTCTGGTCATGTATCGGATTATGTCACTCCATCCTGGTCTCTCTCTCCTAAATCCTCTCAGCTCTCTCATTCTGAGCTCAGCGATTCAGATGACGCAGAACCACGCAGCCGGACGCCTCGTCGTCGCAAAAAGCACCGCAAACTGTCCTCTTCAGCTGCGGCTAACACTAATGCAAACTCTAATGATAAGAAGAAACAGCCTCATCCCCCACCTCATCGGCCACCAGGCCGACCGCCATCGCAGCCTTTACCCCACTCCCTGCCCTCGTGTCCCCCTCAGCCTCCTGCACCCTCCAGGCCTGTGTTTAAAAGCCCTGCCCCTGCTGGGGTTGGAGGCAGCTCTATTAATGTCAGCGCCGGTAGGGGTGTGAGCCCTGTGATGCAGAAGCAGTGTTGTGTGTACTGTGGTCGCCATTACCGCTCTGTCCAACGCCATCTAGACAAACACCATGCTCACCAGCCAGACGTACGTGCAGCCATGTTGAAATCACAAGGTTCTGCCCACCTGCCTCATTTACATGCTTCTCTGCCTTCATCCTCCTCCTCCTCTTCCACTGCGTCAGGACACAATCGTAACCACAGAGAAACTATCGTTACTCCCACACAACAGTCTCCGCCCCCTCCTCCTCTTCCTCCTTCTTCTTCTGTTTCTCCAACGAGAAAGAGCCCTGTTCTTAATAGCCCCACCCATCGCAAAAGCCCTGCCCCTCCTCCACCCACTACACCACCCAGAAGGGTCGGAGGTGTTCCTGTGTCAGTGCTGAAGAGAAGCCCACCCACTCCGTTGACTCCACCCAGGAAAGCAGGACGCAAAAAGAAAGAGAAAGAAGATTTGGATATAATGGAGAAGATGAAGGAGGAGTTTGTCGAGGTGTTAAAGCAGGTGGAGGACCCTAAAATGGAGGAGGAAGAGAATGAGGAAGAAGGAGAGGAAGATGATGACAGCAGTGCAGAGGACAAGAGTGACCTTTCCAGGTAAAATTTCAGACTGGGTTCCTAATTAGTCCAAGTCTTAAAGAGGAATTTCAGTAGCCATTTTCATTAAAATTCTTTTGATGTAAACAGATTTTGGCAAAATATGTCATATTATTGTTATTTCATGTATAATATCTGTATTTTTCTCTCTCCTTGTTTATCAGTTCTCGCCGTCCTCACATGCTCCCCCTGCTCTCATCTCTCTCCTCCCTTGTGTTGTACCTGCGGCGTCTCCAGCACTCAGCCTTCATCTCTCTGTCACGTTCCCCGCAGTCAGCTGAAGCATGGCGTCTGCTCTGCCATTCTAGCCTGGCGCTTCTCATCCTCTACAACCGTCGCCGTGAGTGTGAGGTCTCCAAACTCACCATCTCCGAGTACCAAACACGGGTGACCCCTCAGTCCTATGCCCCATTGCCTCCCAATGCTCTTACACCTCTTGAAGCCTCGCTTTCTCCTTTTGAGAGGCTTGTCCTGCCCCATCTCCCTCGAGTGGGCGTCCAGGGAAAACGAGGACGAGTGCAGCCTCTGATTCTGCCCCCTCACTCCGAACATTGCTTAGAGCTTCTTTTACAAACTAGGGCAGGAGTTGGGGTCGATCCCCAGAACCCCTATGTCTTTGCCCGGCCATACCATTCTCCCGCCACACCTCTGAGAGGTACAGATTTGCTAAGAAATTTGGCTAAGTCAAGTGGAACGCGCCACCCAAGGGCACTCACACAAACACGCGTTCGTAGACAAGTCGCAATTCTTACCCAGTTACTGATGCTAAGCGAGGGTGAAGAGGAGGGACAGCTTGGAGCCGCACAGCAGAGGTTAGAGAACTTTCTCCAGAAGGAGTACCATGTGACCCAAAGCTGTGTTACTATTGGCCAGGACCCAGGGCTCATGGGCCTGATCGGCCGTGTGGTACTGTGCGGGGAAAGAGATGGCGTACTCTTCCGAGGAATGAGTCTTCATCATATCTGTTTAGAGCTGGATGGTGAGTGTGTGTGTATGTAATTATAAGAGTAAAAAAAAAACAATATGTTTATATTAGATCAATCAATTCAGGCTCGAGTTATGTTAGAAATATTAAAGAATAATTTAATATTTAAAGAATAATCTCCTCATTTCATTTTATTCTGTATTATTGAAATACTTTGTATATTGTTTTGGGAATATTTATATGTAATAAACATGCAGTTAAGCATTGAAAAAATTTACTAAAGCGTAAACTCTGCAATCTTTCTCTCCCTCTCTCTCTCTCTGGCTATGGCCAGTGATGTCGGGGAATTCTGCAGATTCTTTGTCGGAAGAATCAGATGGAGAGCAAGAGAAGGAAAAGAGCGATTCTCCAACCATCATGATTAAAAAGTCCTCCAGCGGTATCAAACCCCCTCGGCTCAAGAAGATGAGCTCCTCTCCCTTCTCTCCCAACCGCAAGAGGGGCTCAGGACAGCCCAAGCCAGGTGTGTGTGTGCATCTAATAATTAACCTGCAAGCTAATACAGTTTCTGAGGGGAAACTGGTGACCTTGTGTGTGTGTACTACAGATTATTTTCAAACAGCTCCCTGCCTGTGTTTGTGATGTGTTTGCGAATGACCAATGATTAACACATCCTCAAATCTGTCCTTCCCTCTTCCATTTCTCTTCTTTTTCCTTTATTTCAGAACTCTTTTTTACTGCTCACTGACTCTCACCTGTCTTTCTCTTATCTGTCTGTCCTTCAAAATCTCTCACTCTATCTTTCATTAACTTGATTTCTGTCTGTGCCCTCTTTATTCCTTTATCGTTCTCGTTTCTCACTCTCCTTTTTCTTATTATTTCCCCCGTTTTTCCTTTTTGTTTTGATTCTGTTTTCTTTTTTTTTCTCTTTCCTTTGTTTTTCTGTTTTTCCTTTCTTCCTTCCTCATTCTATATCTGATTTCCCTTATATTCCTTCCCTTCGCTCACTTGTTTTTGTTTCATTTTACTCTCTGCATTTCTTTTTTTACTCTGTTTTCCTTCTGTCTTTGTCTTTGTTTGCTACATTTCTGTCCTGTCTCTGTTCTCTTATCCCATTTGTACAATCTCTGTTTCTCATTCTCCTTCTCCCTGCTTCAGGTAAGCGTGGCGTACTGAAGCGTCCGTGGTCCGAGGCGGAGCGGGCTGCGGTGGAGTCGCACCTGGTGCGGAACATCATGGAGCTGCGTGTCCCTGCTAAAGCAGACTGCGAGCGCTGCCTGGAGCAGTGTCCGCTCCTCGTCACCAACCGGAGAGACTGGAGAGCCATCAAGTTCTACTGCCACAACCGCATCCAACTGCTGAAGAAAACACAGCAGAGACAAAGCCCACCCACCCTGTCCGTCTGCTGAGGCGGCCAATCACAAAGCCTGCTAGGGAAAGGTAGGAAGAGTCAGAGTTAGGGAGAGGAGATGAGGAGTTTCTAAACCAGACTAAAGCTGTACAGATATGAAGGTGTACCCTGTGTGTGTGTGTGTGTGTGTGTGTGTGTGTGTGTGTGTGTGTGTATACAATCACCAGACATTTTTAGTTAGGAAAACTAAAAGACTTGAAATGTCAGCAACTCTGCACATTGATGAAGATTACCATAGACGTTTTTTATTACTGTTATTCTGATGAGTTTGTTTTCATTCTCTTGTTAATTTATAACGACTTGGGAAAAATGTATCCTGACAAAATTGTGATATTTTTGAACATCATGATACATGTGTGCCACAGTATTTCATTTATGAAACTGAAATACATTGTTGTATATATAACAATAATCGACTGTATCATAATGTTCATATATCACAATATCAGTATTCCATGACCATATTGCCCAGCTCTACTATACACACACATAAAACAACACTAATGTCTCTAGTTGTCCCCAAAGACGGCTTGTACTATTTATTTAATGAGCCTCAAAGTTTCAGTGGTGCTTCCTCCTGAGCGACTCCTGAAAAAAAAAAAAAAAAACATTATGATTTAGAAGGAAAGTGTCATTTGATGTTTAGCATCTTGTCACACTTGTGCCATCTTCAACAGATCGTCATAGCGTCTTTGTTTTAAAAAAAACAGTGTCTTAAAGTAAAAGAAAAGTCAGGTTTGCACTGTATCAGACACATTTCCTCCTTAAAATTTTTGACCTTTTTGAGAAAAAAGACCCAAGCATGAAAGAAGGAAGGAGAAAAAAAGGTGAAGGATAAAACCCTCATCTAATCTCATTAATCATACATTTCATGCGCACCCTTCAAAACCAAAAAAAAAAGAAAGAAAAAAAAGAATGACTAATTTGCTCATATCAAGATACACAGCAGCAGGTAGTAACTCAATCAGTTTATTTTTAATGTTCATCTGAAGTAAATAAGGGTAATAGGGGAGTACTCAGATTAGTTATTCACTACTCTATATTTTCACATAAATACATTTCAGCTGGTTTTGCGTATGTGTGCGGATATAAATGCTCCGATATTTTAACAGGATGTTCAGATCAGTCTAGAAAGCACAGAACATCAGCTCAGATGTTTAGAGTACTCAATTGTTATGATTCTAGAACACAACAGAGCCAGTTTTATGTTTTCTGCCAGTAGTGTCAAGATTTAAACGCAATGTTTGGAACGTTTAGAGTTGTTTCTAGTTCTAGACCTTATAGACCAATAGGACAAAACATCAGGTAAGATCATTTAGAAATTTAGAATGTTTGGATTCTATATCAGAAGTCGGTACAGGCTCTAGATTGATAGCACATCAATTTTAACTGGGCAGCTAGAATAGAGTTCTACCCCATTAGCTCAGCCCTTCTGATAGGACAGAACATCACCCTCATAGGTTTGTAATGTTAGAGAGTTGAGCAGAAGTCATACATGTTCTTGGATGGTAGGACAAAAATTAAAATAGTATGGTTAGAACAGAGTCAGTTCTCAGCATGTCATTTCAGCTAAGGATTTTTATTGTTTAGAATAGAGTCAATTTAAACATAGTGTTTGGAACAGCGTTTGTTCTACTTCTAGAACATCCTTTCAGGACAGAGTCTAGAAATGTAGGTAGGTCACACCTTCTGACAGGACAGAGCATTAGCGCATACCTTTTAGAGTGTTCTAGAACAGTAGCGGGAGAATGATGGTTCTAGATTTAGAACAGTAGCTCAAACAGCATTTACAGCATTGTTGTATCCAGTTCTAGAACAATAGCTGGGACATTTTAATAAGGCTTTTAGAGCAGGATGTTTGAAATGGTTTTGACCCTAATCCAGCTTAGTAACAATGTCCATTTTGGTTTTAGACCAGAAACTGAGACATTTTAACAAGGTGTTCATTTTAAACTTGTGTTGGTTTCTGTCCTGGTTCTGGACAGAACAGAATATTTAGAGCGGGGACTGAGTAGATATATGGTCCTAGAGAAGGGGTTGAGATGTTTTAACTGTTATAAAGATGTTTAGAGAGGGTTCTGGCTCTAAAGCAGTCTAACAGAAGTTTCTAAGTGGCGCCGATTCTAGACTAGTAGGTTGGTTATTTCTGACTGAATGTGTGAAGTGGGTTTTTGCTCTGAAATATTGGCTCAGATATTGTAACAGGATATTTGATTCTAGAACAGCAGCTTGGATATTTCATCAGAATGATTAGAGCAGGTTCTGGTTCTAGAGCAGTAGCTGAGACATTGAAACAGAGCGTTTAGAGCGGGTTTCTGGTTGTGTAGATGCGTTTAATTGTTGCTTAACGAGGTTGATTTAATGAGCTTTACTTGTGTGTGTATGTGTGTGTGATCTGTTTCTACTCTTCAGACTTTTTTATATCAAACACGTAACCACACTTAACACCTCAGTTTACACTTAAATTATTTAACAGTGGATATTATTTGTGTAGTGTCTAATCTGTAGTTAATTTTCCACTCACCATGTACATACAGATTTATATAAATATATACATTACACGATCCTTATTATTAATGATTATTAATATTATTAATATGACCCACATTACTGGTGTTATTGTCTTTATTGTTCCTGCTGTTATTTCTATTTGCTTGTTTTTTTCATCCTGTAAATATTGTATGTAAATATATATGTATATAAATATGAGGAACAAAACATGAAAGAACACATGAATGTAAATACATGAACTGTTTGGTGTTTTTTTTTAAACTGGTCTGAAGTGACGAATAAAACATTTTCATTTGTAATTTGTATTTATTTATTTCCATGGTAGGAGTTACAAGTCATGACCACTGTATGGTGCTGTTGGAGCTAAATCCATTATTAATATTACGGATTTTATTACAGTGCTCTGAGTGTTGTCATTTTAAAGAAATGTAATACATTATGTGTGATGTAAGAGCATCACGCTTGTTTTTGCCTTTGTGCTGTTCCCGTTGAGGGGTCGCCACAGCAGACCAACTGATCCAACATTTTGTCAGATGAACCTATTTGACGTAAAAAAAAAAAAAATATATATATATATATGTGTAACTTTTGGGATTTTAAGTAGACTTCTGTGTTATAATGTAAAATATTTAATATTTTTATCTCTACATCTTTAAGTCTTTGGTGTTGGGTAACCCGGCAATTTGGTTTATTAACAAACTTCTTATTGATGTCTCACATTTCCAGAGCTTGATGTTATTCTCGTGTCCAGCTTGTAGAAGTGTTGGTGGAACAAGTCTACCTTATCTGGTTTTGATAAGGAGAGGCGAAGAGAGATGACCTCTAGGAAAATATACTTTAGTTTAATAAACTATTTACTATAGCATACTAGAGTAAACTGTAGTATTTACTACACACCATAGTAAACATACGGACGGGACCTCACCAGGGACCTCCCAATAGGATATTATCATGATACCTCAGTTTGTATTGTGATTCTGTAAGTATAACAGTTTTATTTTATTAATTTTTTTATTCAGATTTTGTTACAGTTCTAAACAAACTTGGCAAATTATTTTCCGTTACCATACAGATGCTGTATTGCCTGCCATTGTGCGAATAGCCAACTTAAATGCAAACATACTGTACATAAATTAAACATTTATTTTTAGTCAGTGAGGCGTTGCAAAAGAATTGCAATACTTAACTGAGTAGATTTTTACACCATGTCTGGTAAACCTTAGTTTTTACTATAGTAATTGACTACACACCATGTGTGTGTGTGTATATAGTGTATTTAATAGTGCTGATGTCTTAAATGAGTTGAGCCCATGACATGCATTGTAAATATTTTTTTAGCTCAATGAGATCTAGAAGTGTACCAAGTTTGACATGTATATGTGCAAGTGTGTATGAGTTATACTCAACTCTCAACTCAACTCATCTTTATTTGTATAGCACTTTAACAACAAGAATGCCCCAAAGTGCTTCACATAAATAATAAAATAATATCATAATCTAATAAAATAAAATAAAAATAAAAACAAAATAATAATAATTAAAAAATTATAAAATAATATATATTTGAAAAAAAAGCTAAATCTCCGTAAAGGCCCAGAGTCACAGATGTCCTAATAGCAGCAGATTCCAACCTTTGCACTGATTTTTATATATATATAAATGCACACAACCTGTGTGCATTTTGAGCACTCGGACGCCGATGTCACTGAATATGGCATAAATCAAATTCAAATTCAATTTTATTTGTCACATACACAGTCATACACAATACGATATGCAGTGAAATGCTTACACGACCACTAGTAACTTTAAAAGTAAAAGCTTATTTATAATAAATAAATATGAATAAAAAAAGAAATACACTAGAGAATACCTAGAAACTAGGTAAAATAAAGTAAAAATATTTCTGTACAAATAAAAATATTCTGTGCAATAGAAAAATATAGAAAATATGGAAATTTTTGTGTAAATAAAGAAAAAGAAGTTTAAGGCATCGTCACAGCTGGACGTGTCTTTCTAGTGCACCCGGTAGCTGATGTCACGCAATGTGGGCAGGGTTTGGTGATCGTAATGGCGCAGGTGCTTGGGCCGGTTATCGTTTGTATGAGATGTGTAGTGTGTGTAGGGTGTGTGACTATGATGCATGATGATGTCATAGTCATGTCATCATCGTGCGATGTCATAGTGCCTGGGCTCATCATCACTACTAAAATAGCATTATCAGAGCGATGGCAATGATGTCATGGTGCTTGCGCCCCAATTATATAGTATAAAATAATACATTCACGTTACATTTACTCATCTAACAGTTTTAATAAAGCATTTACAGTGGTGTCAACTAAATCCCAGCACTGCCATGGTTGGCTCATTGAGCAGGAATTCTCCAGCAATCCTAGTGCCAGAACATGGCTGTAAACTAGCAACTGGATGACAGTGAATTTTTGTTAATGCTGGAACACTTGATTACATTAAGCAAAATGATTTGTAGAAGAATAATATACTTTTGTCACACCTATTTGCAACAGTCACTGCAGATTGGGAAATAATGTTTCTGTTTGATTCACCCTTGTACTGCAGAATCACAACCTTTTTTTGTCTTTAATACTTAAATCTACAGTAGGCTGTGTTGCATTAGAAGGAATGATTCCCAAACTGTTCCCCTGATATTGATGGTTTTGATGGCTTTGTACAGCTCCTGGCTAAATAAAGGATCCACTACACTTTAAGGAGGTTCAACCAGATTATTTGAATTATGGTACTGAGGAAATGGAGTCATCAACGGATGAAAAACAATATTCTCCATAAAGCTGGTTCCAACTTGAATGCCAGCTGGCAGATCAGCTTTTTTACATTTCCACATAAAAATTTTTTTAATCAGATGGAGGTCCGAACTGATTTCTGACTGTGTCAAAAGAAAAGTTTTAACACTCTTTTCTATGGCGAGGCGCAACATCATCATCATCCTTATGTCGGGTATTAAGTGTGGAGATGTGTACATATGCAGATTTTATGGCTTTATAAGGAGACTTCGGGGCAAACAAATCCAAAACAGCAAGAGTCCATGCAAAACAGGGCTAAGGCAAGAACAAAACAGGAACAAAATCAGAATTAAAGGCAGAAAAACATGCAAGAGTATAAACGGTCCAACACTTCAGGGGCGACAATTTAACACGAGGGTAAAAAGGCAGGGGAAGAGGAAACAGCTGAGAACTATTAGGACATGAGAGGAGATGATGGTACAATTACCAAAAGAGGTACACGTGGAAACACACCTGGGAGAATGTCAACAAGCAATGCAGGCATCCAAGGCAACTCATTGTGAAGAGTCTTGTGGAAGGTGGTGCTGTCAAAGTGTCTTTAACTGGTGGACATGGACAGGCATTCAGACGTGTGGTGTCTGTCTACACAATGGTGAGGCTGCACCTGAGAGACTGCAGTGTGAAGCGTTAATGTGACGTCTTTGAAGCCGTGAGGTGGCACCAGCTGGGTGTCACTGAAGCCATCATCCAGGGCAATCATGATATCATCAAAGCTGGTGTGCGGCGCAAGTGTGATATCATAGAAACTGAAGATTCACAATAATCTTGCATAGAATGTGATGTCATAGAAGACATAGAATGTCATAGAATGTGATGTCACAGAATTGTTATGTCCATGTGAATGTCATAGAATGTGATGTCATAGAAGCTGAAGATTCACAATCTTAACCCACTCTTTGCTGCTCACAGCAAAGGGTACAGCTGCTCCCAAAAATTTATTAATGTTGTTTGGTGTTAGTGCTGCATGAAAATCCCATTTTCTATACTCGGATCAAAATATAGACACAGCTGATTGGAGAAACCAGCATCTTTTGCCACAGTCCATGTCCCCTTCATTCTTGAAGGAGTTGTATAATCCTTTCCATTGTTTTAATTGACAGTTTTCTTTTTGGGGCTGCGTTTGATTTCAATTAAACAAAACAGCTTGTTAAGGTTTGTAAAGGTTTCTCTTTTAACTCCAGACTAATTTGTGCAGATATTTGTATGCAAATTCAAGGTGACTCCTTAATTGTTTCCATATTTTTTCCTATTTGATCTGGTAAAAAAAAAAAAAAGAAAGAAAAAAAAAGCCACTTATTAAAATCATTGCTCTGAATTTGATTGAGGTACACTACCGTTCAAAAGTTTGGGGTCACTTTCTAACTCCATGATGGTTCCCGATTTTTATTTCTTTCTACATTGTAAAGGAATGCTGAAGGCGTCCAAAAAATGCATTAATCTCCT
>JAQMYG010000038.1:5762489-5773742 GCA_030014215.1 Clariallabes teugelsi | reverse complement strand
GCGCCCAATAGAAAATGAACGAATCACTCTCCGAGACGACTCGTTCATCTGAGTCATGTTAAAGATTCGTTCAAAAAAAATTAATCGTTCATGAACGACCCATCACTAGTCATGATAGGTTTCATTTTAGTTACAGTAGCTATCGAAGCATGCTAGTTTATGATTAGCCTAGCACAAGTGGATTTATTTTTACACTGTTTAATACAGAAATAAGTGATTTTAAGGGCAAAAAGGGAATGATGGTTGATGAAAACAGGTTTTTATTTAACATGAGTTTGATGGGATGATTTAATGACAGAATAATCCAGCTACTTTCCAGAATGAAGCACACAAAGCTATTAGCAGATAATGTTGACTGTTATTTTGAAATATGTTAATGGATAACATTGTTCCTTTCTGTTTTCCTGGATCAGATGCTAATTTGTTCTCTGTCTTCATTGTTTTCATGTCTGTTTTTTCCCCACAATTCTTTTAAATTAATAAGCTTGATAATAAAGTCATCATTCATGGTAAAGTAACAGCTATAGTATGACAGGAAAGGAATGAGATTTTCTTTAGGTCACCCCATAACGATCACATGTCTTTGACCTTAGTCTGCTGTGTCAGCAGGACTAACTGCTTATAACAGGATTATGTCATACAAAATAAGTAAAGGTAATCCATTCTCACTCCAAAAAAGAGAAATAGACAGTAATCAGATTACGGAGACTTTGGAAAAATAAGGTGATTATTTGAGGGATTACTTTCATATGGTAAAAGTTTTTAACAGTGTTGTAAATCCCTGTGTGGTGGATACACACTGCATAAAAGTCATGTGGAAAAGAATGTTGTGCTTTATTTATTTATTTATTTATTTATTTAATAACTGTGTTAGGTATTTATTCAGGGCTGCACTAAGGTCATTAAATGATGGAACGAGCATCACCTCATATATCTCTCTCTCTTTCTTTCTCAGTTAACTCTGGAATACCTTTTGGATACATAATGCACTTCATTATATTGTACATCTAGATAAAAAAAAACGTACACATACTCTTCCACTAGTTCTTTATCAGTGAAAGGGGTGGACCTTGCAGGTTTGAGCATGTTTCTAATTTGCATATTCATAGAATTTTATTATTATGTATAGAGAATGATAAAATTGTTAACTGGATTATGAATTTTAGTCCACTTAACTGAATGACGTTTGAATGAAAATTTGCTTAACATAGCAAAACTTTGCTAGAGATTGCTAGAGAATATTTTTTATCGGCAACAAATTTTCAGCTGACATCATAAAAACTTTCGCATAATCAAACAAAATATACATTTGTTTTCTTGACATTAGCTGTGGATCTCTATGTTTCACTAGTAATCAGAATAATAGTACAATCATAATAAAAATGTATCATGTACAGTACCAACCTCAGTCAGATCAGTCTGACTCAATACATTCAGTAGGTAAATATTCACCATGTAAGCATTTAATCTCTCCTGTTGGAATAAATCTATCCTTTACACGCATGTTTCCCCACGTGGGTGCAACATTAGACGACGTGACAAGATTTTGGCTTCCGTTCCTCATCTGTAAACTCCGTAAGAATAATTCTTTCACAGTAGACTTTGCTTTGGACTTTCATCCTCTGGCTCCTGGTGAGTGGTGGAGCGAGGAGCATTAAGCGGTTTAGTGTTCTTTATGAGCCGTAAAGTTCCTCTTGCGCTCTCCTCCTGTTTATAAATCACAGGAGAATGATGCATCTCTGAGGTCACAGCTTCATTAGAAAAACATTTGAAACAGTCTAAAAGATCATGTAAACACGGCTAATCAGATTAAACCTTTTTCTCATAGCTTTTGTTCACTCCTTTCATTCCCTCCATTATACATCTACCTCAGTTCTGATCTTTCTTCCTGTCATTCATTTTTCTTTTCTTTTGCTTCCTATTATCTTACATTCACTCTTGTTTTTAATTTCTGTTTTGCTCTTTCTCTTCCCTCCTTTTCATCGAGTATTTCACATTTTTTTCCACTAACAGTGTCTCCTTTTTTTTTGCTCTTCTTTTTTTTTTTTTACTTATATATCTCGTGTCCCTCTTGTTTTTCATCTTTCGCGGATCATTTCTATCATTTCACCTCATCTCCATTTTCTGATGCTCCTTTATCTGCTCTTGACTTCCAGGCTTTTTGCAGTGCCATTTTTACTTTTTTCTCTTTATTTCTTTATTCCTTTTTATTTCTATACTTTTCTTTCCTCTTCTATCAAGTTATTTTCTGCTTAACATTTTCTTGTCCTTCACTATTCTTTTTTCCATTGCTTTCATTGACATTTTTTCTCTGCTTTTACCTCCTCTTCCCGCTTTACAATGTTTTTTCTTTCCCCTTCATGTCACATCTTTTCTCTTGTTCTCCTCTGATCTCAGCTCATCGTTCTCCTATTTTCTCTCCTCTTCTTTTCATCCTGTCATTTATATGTCTGAGTCTCCTTTTCTCTTCCTCCTTTAGGACGCGGGAAAGTCTGGCATCTAACACCTCGAGTATTGTGGAGAGTAACCGACGTCAGAATCCAGCGCTGAGTCCGGGTCACATGGGCAGCTCCCTGATCAGTACTCCATTCTCCTTCCGCTCCGTGGCCGAGGCTCCCAGCACGCAGGCCGAGAAACTGCAGAAACCCAACAACTGCCTCGCCTCCATCACCAGCGTCTGACCCGGCTCGGGGAGAAATACGCAAAAAAAAAAAAAAAAAAACACGCATAAGCTCGGGCCCAGAATAACAGAATAAACTCTAAACAAAAACACACACACAAAAAAAAACAAAGACTCGGGCTGTGACAAGCACCTCAAACCTCCACGGGGACTGTTAAACCCAACAGGTATGGCTTCCACTGACTGTTCTACAGCATCGCAACAAATCACTGCAAAAAAGAAGAAAAAGAAAAAAAAGAAGGAGAAAAAAATAGTCAAAATGGAAATGAATCATGATTTATCTCAATCAGGAAATTCTCCAGTTATTTTCATAACCCGGGATAGTCTTGAAGTATCTGGTCATGTTTTTTGTTTGTTTGTTTGTTTTGTTTGTTTTGTTTCTTTTTTCGGTAATAATTGTTGTTTTTTTTTCATCCTGCTGATGGATTGCACTCGGACATGAGGATCCCGACCGTTTTAAAGAGATCGGAAATCGAAAATGTCACATGGAAGAAAGCCGGTATGAGATCTCAACATTATTTCACGGTTCATAATGTTGTATGATAAAAACCCAGAGAAATAAAGTCATTCCTCATGACGGCGTTAGCTCTGTTGATAAAGTAATAAGAACTGGAGTCATACTTTTCATATTGCTTATTAAAAAAAAGAAATAAATAGTACTTAGATTGAATTACTATAAAAGAAAACAAACTTATTCAGCAATTAAAGGATTCATTTAGGGTTTAAAAAAACACGAAGACTGTTGACTTTTTTGTTTGTTTCCTTTTTTCAGTTGAAATCCCAGACGAGGCAAAGTGTGTAACGTGTGTGACTGTACATCACGTAACGAATTTACTTGTTTCATTAAAGTTTCTATCTGACATTTAATCTCAGGTCATGAAGAGTTACTCTGTTAGCGGGGAAACAAGAATATATCTGGAGTCATGTGTGCTCAGGAGATGGTTCGCCATTCCTCCTTTATTTATATATTTATCTACACACTTCTAATTTTGGTAAATCAGGTCCCTGCATTTATATCCATTGTGTGTTTCTGAAACTGTGTGTTTGTGTGATGGGAAAAATGTACGTTAAAGTGCAAAAACTCGGCTTCACATTCTAAAAAGAAAGGTCTGCTTGTGTTACATGATGCTAAAACTTCGCACTCTGTGCTGCTGTGAAATGATTTTTATTTATTTTTATTTTTTATTTGACTTGAATGCAATCCACAGAACTCCTTCACTCTCTGTGTTCATCACCTTTTCCACTAGAGGTCACTGTTTCTTCCAATTTCAACCTTAAAACAAGCCATACTTTTAAAAAGACAACTCATATTTCTCTTATTAAATATAAGAGACATATTAAATATAAGAGACATAAAAACAACACTGTTTTCTTAATTGATATTCATTAATACTTATTAATTATGAATTTCACGGGGGAAAAAAATCTCTGTATTCTCTAGCATGTAGATGCTAAACTAGCTGTTCAGGTGTGGGTGTTCCCCAACTGCATTTTGTAACCATGACAACAGCCGTGATGGCTAACATCCACCCAGAACCACTCTTTCACAGTCTGAGTCCTGGAATATGCCTGTGCCATCAGGGAAGAAAAACTCCCCACATGGGATAACCTGGTCCTTCAATACATTCACTATGTGAAATTGAGTCCTAACTTAGGTCTATCCTGTGTTAGTTTCAATAATGAATCAGATGCTTCTTAAGCCAATTCTAGTGATTTTGTTTACTTTTTGGCCAATACTTTGACCCTTTTAAAACGGTGACTTTTCTTTTGATCAGGCAGTGTACAGTGGAACCTTGATTCACGAACGCCCCAGAGTACGACCAAATCGGTTTACGACCAAAAGTCTCTGTTCACAAACTCCTCCTCGGAATACGACCCGGAAACCGCCATCCCAAGCTGCCGCTACCAGCTGAACAAAGGCATGTGTGCGTCTCCCAGCATCAGTTTTGCTCAGTCCGCGGTCGTGGATTACGCACATGATAAAATTATTTTGTGCAAAGTGGCGTGACATTCAAGTCTTTGCTAAGAAGTATCACCCGAACAAAACTCTGTAGTGTACTATGCCTTATGAACGATAAGGTTTTGTCCTTTTTGCGCAGTGAGCATAGTTGCGCAGTCATGCAGCCCAGAAGAAACAAATGTCTCTGGATAGATTTTTAGTGAAACCTGCTGCATCCTGAACCAGAGGCCAAGAAACAAAAAAGAGAGAAAACCCCTGAAGGAGAATTACCAAGTGTTATTATGTACGGGGACTCTCCTTCCTAACACTAACCTCCTCCGCACCATCATCTCTCTTCATTTTTTCACGTCACGGAGTCTCCCTAAGAAAGGTGCTCTCTCCTGTACAGTTTTTAGTAATGTTGTATATAGTGCCGTATTATTTTTGTATAATTACGGCTTTTTCATACTTTGTTTTATATGTTGTGATATAAACAAAATACATCAAAAGTTAAATATAGTTCATAGTGACAGAGAACTGATTAATTACAATATATGTACATATATTTCTATGGAAAAAACTGAATAGGTCTATGACCAAATCAGGTTACGACCAGGACTTAGGAACAAATTAAATTTGGGAACCGAGGTTCCACTGTACTTAATATCATTTAAAAATATTTACTTGGGATGCCACAGAAAATCCTCTGAAAACGGTCAAAAGCAGCATTTTCAGACCCTGTTTGATCAAGTCAACCTGGGACTTTTGATGAAATTTCTGGTAAATGAAGGCATAAAACGGATTGACATTTACAAAAGACTTCAAGCACAGTACGGTGATGAGACTCTTAGCCGAGGTGTCTCAGAGCCCACTGCGATCATGAACATTCAGCGAGTAGCACGCCTGTTCCTTCCACCAACTTGCGGAAGAGACAAATGTGTCTGTGGGACATGTACACATTCACCAAACAAACTTGCACATTACAGGAACTCGGGTGAGAGTTATTGCCACAGTCCTGACCTGTCTCCAAGCCATTTCTCCATGTTTGGGACATTAAAAGAGTTCCTGGGAGGCCAGCATTCTGCCTTGATTTTATCCAAGCACTAGTGAAACTCTGGGATAAGTACATTAGTGTAACAGGAGATTATATAGAGAAATAAAGGGAGTTTTTACTGTCCTAACCCACATTCTTAAAAGTCCCACCTTTACTTGAACACACCTGGTATATACAATCACCCTCATCCAATGAGTCAAACTTGTGGCAGCAGCAGAATGCATAAAATCACAGCATGGCTGCTGGTGCCAGATGGGTTGGTTTGAGTATTTCAGAAACTACGGATCTCCTGAGATTCTTACACACAACAGTCTCTAGAGTTTAAACAGAAAGGTGTGTAAAAACAACAACAACAACAACAAACATACGGTAAGCAGCAATTCTAGGGTCGGGAACAAGTCAGAGTAGTTTGAGCTGATGACTACAGTATCTCAAATAATCATTCTTTACAATTGTACTGAGCAGAAAAGTATCTCAGAGTATGCATGACAGCAAACCCTGTGGTGGATGAGCTACACCAGCAGACAACCACATCAGGCTCCACGCCTAGACTTGTAGGATACATTTCATCCCTTAAATCTCAGGACTATCAGACAGTCAAGTCAGAAACCCTGAGATAAAACCTACACTTGTGACTTCTCAGCTTTATGATTTAACAGATGGAAGGTGTTTTTTTTTAACATGGCCATATCAATACAATACAAATGAATTTCTTTATATTATTGTAGCAGCTGTTCCAGGTGTTCATGTTTTGGATTAAAACATTATGGATCTTTTGATCAAACTAGACCACGAATTGCAAAAATATGCTGAGGTATCGTTAAGTGTCTTGTTTCTGAACTTGGTCTTATGAAAGTAATTAGCTGATTTGGAAATTTGACAAGAATCAACTAAACTGAGCAATTCTAATGTACAACATCTAATTCTATGTTTTTAGTTTCTGTGTTTCAGTCTTGGTCAGGGTAACAAAATCTTTTGTGTGTCTTTTGTTTTTTCTTGATGATGGATGACATCATTTGCCAGATTAAGTTTGGTGGTTTTATAATGTGTTATTACACAGATACCAAACATATTCCTCTGTACACTCAACGCGTATGTTGTCTAACACACTATTTTCCTATTTTAATTCCCACTTTGAATCGATTGATCTTGGCTGGTGTGTTCACTTGCAGGTGTAGTTGTGATTTTCCCCAACCACAATATAGCTTGATAATTATTTACTCTATTAATTTCCTTGCTTGCAACATCACTCGCAGAGTAAGGTTTCACATCTCTGTGTGTTACAGGTGACAAAATTACAAAAGTGCATTGTTGTGTCTGTTAAAACAGAACATGGCCATATCAATACAATACAAATGAATTTCTTTATATTATTGTACCAGCTGTTCCAGGTGTTCATGTTTTGGACTAAAACATTATGGATGTTTTGATCAAACTAGACCACGAAACATGCAGGCACAGATAGGTAACGGTGTAGGAGTACCATTAATGATCAGGGCCCGTATTAAGTTAATTTAGGACTACAATATTCCTAGCTGAGAGTACGACATAGGTTTCTTTTCTTAAAGGTGCATGTATTGGTGAGATGAACAGTTTTGTTAAATTTTTTGTGAACTGCTGATAATAGTTTTCCTAAATTCAACTATTGTTATTTAGAGTGTATATTTAAAGGAAATGACATCATCACAACACATCAAAATAATCCAAGATCATACAGTATTTGCAGTATTTCAATAACTCAGACAAAACAAAATGCAACTAATGATTGTGTTAATGTTTTGGCTAAATAACATTAAAAAATCAGTAGTTTTTTCACTAGTTTTTTCACATTGCTGTTGGGTAACTTTATACCCCTCTTTTTGCAAAAAAAGACAAACAGCTCAGCTTTGCTCGATGGTTTGTGACCATTCATCTTCCTCTTGAAAACATTCCAGACGTTATATATATATATATACTGTATTGAATCGATGATTGTGTTGCATCCATAACCACTTGGGACTATGTTGGTATATGCAATATTTAATATGTCAATTGTTAGTGCAACAGATGATGCCCACAACTCCACGAAAAACAAGCGATGAATGCAGTTTGTTTTTCGTTCATTTCACATAAAGTAGTAGTCACCTGTGGAGACGACATACGCAATGGACCAGCATGAACAAGCATTGAATTTTTGTTCAAACGTATCTTTTATGACCTCTGTGTCACTCAATGTTACCAAAATGTCTCTCTTCCACCTGCATCTCTGCCTGAACGCCATTTGCTCCTAACTCCTAAGCAGTTAGGACACCTCCAGAATTCTTCTAAAAAATTTTGGAAGATAGGAGTGATTTCCTATTTTAAGAATGTTGATAAATTGCTCTTACTGCTACTGGCAAAAATAGGAACAAAATCATGTCACTAATTCGAATGTTTGGCCGCTTGCGATTTCGTACTCTGAGACACGTAGTAAATAAGAACCCTGAATCGGGATGAATCTGGAGGCTATCCCCAAAAAGGCTAGGCTAGAGGCAGGAAAACACCTTGGATAGGATGTGAGACAATTGTAGGACACCTTGCCCACTCACATTCTTTAGGGGGAACATGGAAAAGCAAACCCATCTCCCTGCATGATTTTGTGTGTGGGAGGATCATGGACCCTGGACGAGAACAGAGAAGAGATTTGATGCATGTATTTCTTGTGTTTTAATGGACAGTGGATCCAGCCAATTCAATCCATGCTTGAAGAAAAAGCAAGTGGTTTGATTTGTCTTCAAGTTGGTTACGGCCTGTTTTAGAAGGAAGACCTGCTGGGAGCAAACTGTAATAGTCCAAGACAACATAAGGGTGGAGAAAAATGCCCCTCCACATTTGGTCCTAGTGATGTATTACTAGTAAGGAAAAACTGTTTAGCAATATGAAAAGGATAGATAGTCGTCCAGAACTACCCCAAGCTTGCATACATAGTCATATATTGCAGCCCCAGATTTTACGAGGGAGATGACAAGATTTTAATGTAGCAACAAGAAACATAACATCATACCCTTGCTAAGATTTAGTTTCAGGTGATGAGCTGTCATCTGTTACAATAAATCCAAAAGGCATTCTGAGATCTGGGCAGAAACATGAGACTTCTCATGTGTCATCTGCATAGGAATGGTCTGAAAACCCATGTGTAGGCCTCAGTGAGAAAGCAAAGACAGAAGAAAAAACATGCCTTATGGGACGCCATTAGAGAGGCCATATACACCTTCTCCATGTTACCGGATATAAAAAACAAACACAACCATGATCAGACACTAATGCTATGTTCACTTTATAAGCCGCATTGCTCAATTCAGATTTTTTTGGGTCAGATTGGATTTGCATGTCATGATGGTTGACATTCATAATTACAATTGACTTTTATCTGACTCTAATGTGGACGTGTCTGTCCTCTGAAATGTCACACATGTGGACATCGATATATTTTTGCTCGTACCATCTGGGTTAAAACACCACATCATGAGTTTATGCGCAAATCGACTTGGGGTTTTGCTTTAGAGGACAGCATGCAGTTAGTCGGCTGTATTTATTGTAGTCCAGAAGAAGGAAAAAAACAGATAACTTGCTTTGCTGTCTTGAGGTCAGTTGGTACATGACCATGTTTTATGGAGTCATGTATGATGGAAATGATGTAGGGAGAGGTCTTGTGAGATGGTCTGGAACATTACGGAGAAATGGCAAACAGCAAGCAGGTGGGACAAGACGATCTGCAGTGGCTTTTCTGTAACGGGAAGGGGGGTATAGCAGTATAGAGAAAGAGATAGGATAGATTTTGTTAACATTGTTATTTTCGAATGCGGTAAAATTATGAGCTGTCATGGAAGCATTGAAATGTCAAGCAAACGTTATAGAACTTGTTATGTTTTTATGATATTGTTGATAGAGAAAAAAGGTGTTAGTGTATGGGGCTGTTAGGATGCAGGAAATCATAAAGGAGGGATAGATTTGAGTTAGTGTTGAGACGTCATATTTCCAGTCCCTGATTTGATCCTGAGCTCAAGTTACTGTCCGTATGATGTGCTACGGTGTGAGTTCTCCCTATGTTAAAATAAATCTGGTAGCTTAATCGCATACATTTCCTCACAGCCGTCCTGTCTTATATGTACTCTTGCCTCAGACTTATTGTTTCCAGGATAGGCCTCAGATCCACCAACATCCCAGACCAAGGTAAAATGCTTACTGAAAATCAATGTGTAGAGAGTGGAGGTTTTCAATGACGGTTTGTGGTGTAGAATTGATCCAAGGAATTCAGTGGATCCAGTCTTGTGATTGTAATGCCTTAAAACTTGGTTTAAAGGTTACTTGTTGGCCAACTATGTGCCACTTACCACCACAATAGAGGCTCTGTGTTGCTGGTGATGATCTGAGATGGTAAGCAGGTTTATGTTGCTGTCTGGAACAGATGAAGGTCAGCTGAAATCCAGGTAAGTCTACAGCATTTTCCCTTAGTGTCAGATCAAAAACGTACAAGAGAGGAGACAGGATGCGTGAAGCTCGTCAGAAGGAAGGATGAAAAGAGGCTACGTCTCAAGGGACGAGACTCGTAAGCACTTCCAGGTCTTCTCCAGTGTTTCCAAAGGGGCTTGATGGACGAGAGATAATGATGATGACTAAGATCTTGATGTGAGGTAAGACTAACAACATTAAATTTAAATAACTAGATGATAAGATAAAATCAACAGAAACAGAGGCAAACATCTGGCAGTCTCTCCTTCGTGTACACAGGTGAAGGAATCGATGACCAATGCTAGTTTGAAAATGGTACTTTTGGCCTAACTTCAACTTCATCATCAACCATTTTGGAAAGGAAATGCTAGTGCAGCAGTGATTTATGGGTACTGTGATGACTCTCAGTCCCTCGAGTGACACTCATCAAACGATGTAACTCTTTCTGATACAGATGGGGTGGACGTTGACTATTGAAGATTAACTGCTGTTGTTATGCTTTTATTTATTTATTTTTTTGCCCAAAATGTTGGGTTTATTCTTCATATACAGGAATAAGCAAGGCTCCAAAATATATGCAAAGTTCTTTACTGTTAAAGTGATAAATTCACAGTTTTTGCTCTAAAGTCACATTTTTGTAAACTTTAAAACAGACTTTCCCAGTAATTTGGATTAAAACTGAAACTTTAGGTTCTATAAACACTGCCTTTTTGCTAACCAGCTAATGCTAGTGATAAAAATATGCTGTTTGTTATATGAACTGTATTATATCGGTATTACTGCTGTAATGAAAGACTGCCTGGACACAAATTCCACTCTAGAGTATGTTTGATGGTTATCTTCCAAATGGCTCAATTCTCATAGAGCTGTGTCTGAGAGCTGAGTCTATCACCTACAGCTGGGTAAGACAGTGTACCATCGAGAACCATCCAAAGGATGACCTGAGTTAGTCACCTGGTCTCAGTAATATGTAAATATATATCACTTAAATGGTGCGACATCACTATAGCACGAGGACAGTAGTGAGCCGTCAAAAAAACATCAAAAGAAGAGGTGATCACCACCATTCAAAAGTAGAAGATCAAAAGAAGTTAATTACAAATGGTTTCA
>JAQMYG010000038.1:5733175-5756367 GCA_030014215.1 Clariallabes teugelsi | reverse complement strand
AGAAGGATGCTGAGGTTGGAACTGCCAGGCAGGAGGTCTAGAGGAAGACCAAAGAGGAGATTTATAGATGCAGTGAGGGAGGACATGAAGTTAGTTGGTATGAGAGAAGAGGATGCAGAGGACAGGGTTAGATGGAGGCAGATGATTCGCTGTGGCGACCCCTGAAATGGAACAACCGAAAGACAAAGAAGAAGAGTCATAATCTATCACACAAGTTTCCAATTAAATGTAGTAATTAATTTTAAAAATGTTTTTGTAATTAACTTTATTATGTTTAGAATTTTTGTTCTATTTTAACCTTTGAGTATTACAAACTGAAATATTTAAACTTCCCTGAAACCTGAGTAATAAATATCTAAAAGCAATTAACAAATAAATATATTTATTTAATATATTGTATATTAAGTGGATATATATATACATTTTTTTATGTAACTAAATTAATGTTTTTTGTTTGTCTTGTTTATTTACTTTATAGAACTTGGAGAATGAGGAGGGTTTGGGGAGTCCAGTAAACTCCAACTTCAACAACCTTTTTAAAATAAGGTCAGGTTGCTTTCTTATGGTGTGTGTGTGTGTGTGTGTGTGTGTGTGTGTGTGTGTGTGTGTGTGTGTGTGTCTTTCATGATTAAAAAAAAAAAAACATTAGTGAAACTTGTAATAAATGTTCATATCACAATAATTGCCAAAACTTTGTTTTTTGTTGTTCCTACTTCCATATTTCTAAACTCATATTCATGCTCTAAAGATTATTTTTGTTTGTTTGTGTGTGTGTTACAGTGATCCAGCTACACTCTCCTACTGCAGCTCTCAGTGGTCTTTCAGCACACTCAGCTCCGTTACACAACTGTCTGCACACTGCTGCGGGTAAACACACACACACCACACACACACACACACTAAGGGATTGAACAGCGAGATACTCTGAAGGAAAGCCTGCTCTGTCACCCCTCAGGGTATCTGAAACCGCTTTAATAATAAAAAAAATAAATAATTACTGTTAAACAAAACTGTTAAAGTAAACAAACCTGGAAATTGAAGTGATTGATGATGTCACTGACCTGCAGCTTCGGGTTCACACACTGACTCTGTTGTTGACAAGGCGGCTGCCCGGGTCTCTTTATCCTGCTGGTTGCCACTCACTCACTCACTCACTCACTCTATTAGTCAGTAAGTGATGGGTTAGCTTTTCCTTCCTTGATAGGTTGTTAAGTGGTTGGTTGTCTCTCTTATTCATCCAGTCATTGATTGATTGATCACTAAACATTTGCATTACTGTTATCTGACACCACACATGGCTTGTAATGCAATGGTAATACACTACATGGAGAAAAGTATTTGGCCAAACCTATTAATTATTGAATTCAGGCCCCTTATCCCCAGTGAAGGACAATCCTAATGCTTCTGCATACCAAGACATCTTGCCAACAGTTTGGGGAAGGCCCTTTTCTATTCCAACATGACTGTGCCTGAGTGCAGAAAGCAAGGACTGTTAAGATTCAGGATTCAAAGAACTTTATTAGACATGGTTAGTTGGGTTCGGTGTGGAAGAACTTTACTGACCAGCACAAGAGCCCTGACCTCAACCCCATCAAGCACTTTTGTGATGAACTGGAACAGAGATTGCGAGCCAGGGCTTCTCGTCCATCATCCGTGTCTAACTCGTACAGAATGAATGGGCACGAATTCCCACAGAAACACTCCAAAATCTTGTGGACAGCCTTTCAAGAAGAGTAGAAGCCGTTATAGCTGCCAAGCGGACCGACTTCATATAGAAGTAAATGTATTTAGATACAATGTTATAGCAGGTTTCACCAAATGCCTTTGTCTGTATATTGTATACCAGGAGAAATAGCTCATATATTTTAACTTGAGATCTGTTTTTGTTTTGTGTTCTCAGATGGACGTCTCATCCTTTAATAAAAAAGAACAGGAGAGTGGTGCTTGCCTCATTCCTTCTCCTCATCACTGGAGTCGGTATGATTTATTAAACACTGCATTTAAAGACAGCTTTTTTCCTATTTTCTTTTCTTAGTTCATTATGAGCTGAGAAACCAGAAAAATGATTACAAAACCAGTTCTGTTTTGTTGACTTGTTGGCATTGTGTTTAATTTGTTGCCTGGTCATGAATTTCTTACACCCACTCAGAGAGTAGTTTGCATAACCAGCTTACTGAACGCTACAGATCTCTGTCTCTCTTTGTGTCCTCAGCCTTGATTTTTACAGGCATTGTCCTCGAGCTAAACACACACGCAGGTGAGATTTATCAGCACAACTCAGTGCTATAATGTTGTGTAGCTAAAAAAATCCAAGTAGCACAATACATTTAACTCCACAGATAACGAACACACACTTTAATAGCTGAATGGTGATGTGTGCTGCTGTCATGTTTAACAGTTCTCCTCTGTTTCTTCACAGAGGTTTCAAGTGCGATTTTCTTTGTCTCGGGATTCCTTCTCTTCATTCCTGGGGGTATGTTATTAAATATTTAACAGAAAACATGGAGAAATTACGGAGAAGCATTAAGTCAGGTTTAATGTACAAAAACAATAGTATTTCACGTTAGTCAATGAAACAATATGTCTGATGTATCATTTTTGATGTTGTATGGTAATAGATGATAACATGAAAGAAAAAAGGCGTGGCCTATTTGTGATCTGCAAGAAGACTGTTAAGAGAAGTTAGACCTCAGAGAGCAGCACTTCTCATTCTCTTAATAATCTCCATCTTGTTTTTCAGTGTGATTAATGACAATAAACATCAAGAACGATATGTCACACTTTTAATGCATTTACAGTCTCATGCAAAAGTTTAGACACCCTTGATAAATAACAGATTTTGGTGATTTTTTTTATTTTTTATTAAAAAGATGTTAACAGTAAAAAATGAACAATATTTTCAGCAAACATTGATGCATAGTTAATTTTTATGTTTTAATTGAACAAAGATATAAAAAATAAATAAATTATTGTGGCACTGTGCAAAAGTTTGGGCACCCTAAGAGTTCTAGAGTCTCAGATTCGTTTTACAATTCCATTTTTTTTTCCATTTCCAAGAGAGACTGTGTTAACATTTTTTCAATTAAAAAAAATAATCACCAAAATCTGTTGTTTATCAAGGGGCGCCTAAACTTTTGCACAAGACTGTATAGATACAGCTCATGGTGGGGAACTTCGATGAAACGAGTATCTATTCTCACTAGCGTTACAGCAGCTGTGAACAGTCGTTCCCTCACTTCTGACATCTGACTATTTCTGACACTGGAGACTCCTCCCTTAAATGTTAAATAAACACCGGTTAATGCTAATCTTTAATTAAATAAGTCACAGATCAGCATATGCACACTTTTATTTGAATCCATTTATGTGAAGGTCCCTAAGAATAAGTTGTTACTATAGGAATGGGAATGTTATAGGGGGAAAATAAACACCTTCTGACCAATCATAATCCACAATCTAACAGTGCTGTGATGTAGCATAATAGAAAGTCTTATTATGATTTAAGATAAAATAAGTGCACTTTAAGAAAAAATTTCTTTGATTTATTTAAATATATATATATTTTCTTCCTTCACAGTTTACCACGTCATCTACATAAGCTGTGCTGTTAGAGGGCGAAGAGGATTCAAGTTCTTTTACCTGCCGTACTTTGAGAAATAGTCTCTCTCTGTTTGTCCAAAGCCTTTCCTTTTTTATTTCAATCACAAAATACAGAAATGAGATGAAGCTTTAGAGGTAACGCTTTACAACAAAATTCCCTTAATTAAAATGAGTTAAAGATTCATGACTGTGAAAAATAATACACCATTAATAAGATTAAATTAATTAACACTTGTATTAACACTATTGAATATTGTCCAAAATTAATATTTTTTTCCCCACAAAACGTTTGTGCTGGTTTTTCTGTAGGAATCCCGCTGAGCTCCAAAATGTATAATTTACTTAGTGTAGATTTATCCCCGAGTAATTGTTGGAACATGCAAGAAATAAAACGCTCTGTTTTGGATTGTTGTGGGGAAAATACTCAACATCTGGATGGTGTGGTGCAGTTTGAAGCAGAGTTACTGTAACCAGCCTGAAAATAATTGATTAATTTTCATATAACAGCATACCCTTAGGTGTTTTATTTATTCCCCTTATTCTACAGCAATTTATCAATTATTAAAATGTTCTTATTGATTAATCCATCATAATTTTAATCTGGTTATAGTTATGTTTAATATCCAAGAAACAAGTTCCAAGTTCTTACTTGCATTATAACAGCTGTAACCAGTCATCCAGTAACCAGCCATTTTTTTTCTTTTTTCCCCCCGCTCTTTGTTTTTTATTAAAAGGGGAAAAAACATGGCTTGATTATTATTGATGTAAGAATTGAATATTTGAACAATCGTTTAGCACAAGTGTTCATTAATTTAATGAAGCATTAATTCTAGTTTAATGTTACCTAATTTGATAAATAATGTTTGTGAACCTAAATATAAAGCGTTGCTGCTGTATTTGTACAATCGTGATGTTAAATCCTGTGAAAAGTTTTCTCATTTCAGGATGTAATCTCATAGCTTATATCCGAGTAGCTTTACTTTGCACATTACAGATCATAGATCCAGATTCAGGAGCAGTCACACAGCGACTGAGCTGAAATCACACTTCACTTTACTGAAACCTTTAAAAAAAAATTTTTTTAGATTTTGTAGTTTATTAGATGTTTAGGTTTTAATTTTTTTTTTTTTAACCCTAAAGCAATGGCATTGACTACATTTCTGCTGTAGGAGCCGTTCAGGGAAAAAAAAAGTAAGGTTTGTCGTGAAAAGATGGGTGTAAATTTAGAAAAGATATTGATGATGAGCCGTGTCAGAAATCTTGAATGAAGTGATGAAGTACCAAGTTTCCTTTCCCTGCACTGTTTTTAATCTTTAATGAACTAATACCACTACTAACACTTTGTACCACTCAGTGAAATTCCAGCATATCTGCATGGAAGAGTTATTTTATTCTTTGTGCGTGTTATTTTTTTTTAAAAATCATTGTGACACTACAATAAAACTTTTTTTTAAATAATTTGCCTTTGAATTGACTATAATTGTGGCGTGCGGCTTTTAAGGTCATAAAGCATCAAAGGGGTGTCTGTATAACTATAAAATACAGTTACAATTGAAGCGTTTTACCGCAGAAGCTGAGTAGGCACTTTTACTAAAATGCAATCGTTACATAATCAATGGATTACTTCAGCGTTGTACTGTGACCACAGTAAAGTGCATTGCAAAAATTTGGTAAAAATATGCAAACCTTGCGAAAAATGCAGACTGAGTCATGAAAGTGGCATGAAAGTGCACAGATAAAATATGATGTTGCCCTAGGTTCCCCTTTGATACATTAATTGTGATAAAGTACCATCAAGGGTGCCCCATTGGTAGATAAATGTGATGAAGTGCCCCCAGGGAACATTAATTGTGCTAAAGTACTCTGTAGGATGCCCATTAGTGATGGAAAGTTCGGATCATTTTATTGACTCGGTTCTTTGAATCTCGTTCATCAAAATGAACAAATCTATTTTTGAGTCATTTAGTTAATTTCGTTCTTTTGATCAGAAAGAAAATAAAATGTTACATTTTCAATAAACAGACCCCCAACACGTCTATATACACAAATTTTGGCTCTAGTTCCAGTAATATAAATATTACAATGCAGCTGAGCACATATTATGATAAACAGAATGAGCAGCTCACCTCTCATATCTTCTGATCCAAATCGTTTGTTCTTTTGTCACGTGACTCTCATAGACGCTATGCTGTGCATCACACAGGAAACAGAATTGAACGCTTCTTCTCATGGGTCTTCTAGTCCAAGACCCATGAGAAGAACCATTTGTTCTTTTGCACTTCATAGCATCTATGGGAGTCACGTGACAAAAGAACAAACGACTCGTACTAGAAGACTGTCCCTCACTTAGTGTCTGCCTGTGGATACAGGTTATTTCACCATATTAAAAAAAATGACTTTCTAGGAGCAAAATACCCTATTTTGTTGGACCAAATCTGAAATGTTGGCCTCCAATTCCTTGAATGGCCCAACCATGTTGAAATGCCTTGTAGTGAGCCTAGGACTGTACAGGGGATGTGGCAATAACTCTGAGTTCCTGTATTGTGCAAGTGGTGGTGAATGATCACCACTGAGTCAAATACGTCTCTTCTGCAAGCTGGTGATAAATTAGGCGTCGATTTTCAAGGATCAGGTGCTGAATCTTTACAGGAACGACTGCAGTGGGCTCTAAGCCACCTGTCAATCATTTTTACGGCTTCAATCATGGGCCTTTTGTTGTTTCTGTGCTCATCTATTGGTTCTAACTGTTATTGCATTATGGTTGCATTTCATTACAGTTGACCTGAATCGTCCTTCAGGTCATTTCCTCAACAAGCCCTTTTTTTTTTTGCCATCTGACCAAGAAAACACAAAGCGGTTAAAAATTACACCATATCAACTGTTAAAGCTGCACGTGTCCCTGTGAACAAACTGTTAGTATAAAAATGAAATGTATGAGCATAATAATATAAACCTGCATTATTGTCAGGGCTGTTTTTACAGAAGATTAAACAACACCTTCTGACGAAGCACAGTCCAGGCTTCAACTATAATGGGGTATAAACTGGTCCTAGCCTCGGGTGTGTTTCACTGATGAAGGATACTCCAGAAACGTTCATCGGTCCACAGTTTTACTCCGTGATAAAGCACGGTTCTTTAATCACACAGGACATAATGGTGTTCCACATATTCACCATTCTTGTAGATCATGTTGGGGTTCACTTACCTTGTATTACTTTTTTTTATAATGGTTTTTTGTTGTTCGGCTTTGGGCTTGGTAACAGAGATTCTGCTAAGACCTGTCTGTGATTGGGAGATACTGCTGTAAGGCTGTATGTAGAACCTTCATGTCCATGTGGGTTTCACTCAGGTTCTCTCCGACATCCTTCCACCTACCAAAAACATGCCAGTAGCTAAAGTGTATAAGTTAAATTGAGCATGAGCTTGAGTGTGTAACTGTGTGTGTGAGATGTCTTGTGACTTCACTATTTATTGTGTCTGCCCCTTCAATGGAACAGTGCCGTGATTGTTCAGGAATCGAGTTAGACACCCAGTTAGACACAATGTTTTTACATTATTTATTTATTTTTCATTCATTTCTAAATTATTCTCTCAAATTTTACAAATATCTATAAACACCCCTCAATAATAAACCCTAATGTAAAAAAATCTAATCATTTAAAATTCACGTTTACGTACTCCAAGATCACTGAAGGTTTCAAAACCTTGTGATAACATCTTTTGCGTAACAGTTTAGTGTTTCTCAGCGCTGAAAACACCAGATTCAAGCCAACGCTAAGTGTGTGTGTGTGTGTGCATGTGCAGGAGAAAAAAAACAAAAAAACACCAAACTGTGTATTAGAGGAGCTACAGGGGACCACATAGATAGATCTGCTTCATCAACGTCTAATAAAATAATAAGCAATGTTTAACATCGTTCTAATGCAACGACACGGCTATAAAGGTGACCAGGTGTAAAACAGGTCTAGGCTTCCTATATATACTGTATATATAAAAGAATCTCCAGGACATGGGGGTGAAGTGACTGCTCCTGTCTTTTGTTTGTTGTCATTCTGATTGCTGTCTATATATTTCAATTCAACTCCCATAACACACTTTCCTGAAATATTGCACAGTGTATTCTAATACATTTTTTAAAACTTTTGTTTTTAAAGCCGTTACAAGCTCTGGAAGCAGCTGAGTAGATGTTAACTCTATTCTGCACCATGGTTGGTTACTAAAGTACTCACAAATATCTATTATGCAAAAATCTATAGTGAGGAAACGGATCGTGCAACAGCACATTCAAACCCTTTTATTATTGAGAATCTCTTAATATTGAGAAATAACTGCATTATCTTTTTAACCACATTTTTTCTCCTTTTTTTTTTTTTTAATGCAGTTGGTTAGCAAACCTATATATCATGGATCATAAAAATCTTTTCAAGTACTGGAATAGGATATTGTTGACCCTTCGCCCACGTCTACAGATGGGAACTAAAGTTATGATTGAGGAACTAAAGACATAATAATAATAATAATAATAAAAAAATAATAATTTAAAAACTGCATTCAGGTTTAAGGAGAATAAAACTAGTGTATTTAATCACTTTCTAATTATTATAGGCATTAATATTATCTGAAAGGTTGACCCTGTTGTTTGCCTGTATAATTAATTTTTTTAAATTAAAAACATTAAGGTCTCTGGATATTTCGAGCGATTCTGGCTGAACATTATCACTGGCTTCCGTAATAACTACATTTAACTAGCTATGCACATGTCTAATAATAGCTTCGTCAAATATTCACTGTTAGAAATGATTTCATGTTCATGACGACAAAATATTCTCTATTGCCCTCTTTCTGACCCCACGACCCACCACAAAAGGCATGACGTCTGTTCCGTACGATCCTGTTCACTGACCACACCCTGTCTCACTATGTGCCGTGAGAACTACGGGAGACTGATTTCGATATTTGGAAATTGACGATGACGTATTGGACGAGGGTTTGCACGGACTGCTACAAGGGAAAGCCTTTCACCGGTATCACTTAAAGGGAAATGCGGCAATGCTAGAGACTGATATTTGATATTAGTATATACGTGTCTTTGCATTGGGCACGAACACACCCCGTTGGAAGAGTGTCATGTGGTGCGATCCGCCCCACAGTGTTTATTTCTCAATTACAATGCCAGGGTTGTGTCCTAACACCAGATTAGGAACGGACAGCTAGCGAACCCTGAGGAGATATTCGCTGAATTTGACAAAGCATTGGATTAGACTAGCAAATTCATCCTTTAATGCAAATTAGGCTGCGAAGAGTGAAGGAAGGTGTTGATCCTATCTGTGACATATTTCATTACTCTTAAGCTACCTATATCCAGATGTTTTGCGCATGTCCGCCCTTTGCTTAACGACTGGGCTGAAAGATTACATTCAAAATTTCCATCTTAATCAAACCATTTGCATCGTGATATCTTTTTTAAAGTTGGAGAAGAATAAGTGTACCTTAAGAGCTTTATCCTTTCCTCCTATCCTCGCTTAACAAACTGGCCGGCCATATCCATGGCAATTAACCTTACTGTACTCTGAATACGAACAAGTGGGCGGGGCTTACAGGTGTCCTACTTTATTATTAACACCGGAGTAAATCATTCCAGCAATCAGCTCATGTCCTGTTTTACTGCAGAGACAGACATAAAATAAGACGCAGAACTCCTAAAATGTGACAAGGTTGCCAGTTCTGGTAAAATAACATAATAAGATCAAACGTTACAGGATATCTTGGCAGTGTAATATCATGAAAAGGCGATTAAATCATCATATATAATCGCACAATCCTTCACAAGTACAAGCTTTCACTTTGGTCCAAAAGTGAACCGTGCACCTAAATGTATGTAGTGTATTACATACATACCACGTCCCACTCATGCGCTCTATTCACCTCCCTTATATCTAGGTATTCTTATTTTGTCTCGTTTAAAATGTTAAAACCTTCAGTAAACTACGAACTCTCTGCTGTAATAGGTGAAGTTCTATCGAATCTATCCATCGATCATCTGTGTGTTAAAACCCGGTCTGTCTTGGCTTACACCATCGACTTTGCGTTACACCAGGCCACCTATTAGCATTAACGATATAGCATTAGCATTTCTTATAAAACCTTTCTAGGATTCTATGATACAATCTGTGCTATTGTATTATTAACATTACTGTTACCTGAGAAATGTAAACACAACTTCACTACTAGGGACGCATCGATACATGATTCACTTTGTTTTCGGTACTCGTTGATACTGATACCAAAATGATTAACCTACTTGGTACTAATTAATCGGAGAACATGATCATTAGCTGTGTGTGTGTGTCGGTTGCGTCTGTGTGCTCTTAGCGATGAACTCATTGTGGTTTGTAGGTTTACACGGTTATGGTGTTTACAGAGGTGTCACCTTAAAGGTTCCATATTTGACCATTTCTTTAACAAGTAAGTACCGGAATCAGAGCTCTCCCAATGTGTGTGTGTGTGTGTGTGTTAATGCCCATCTTTTTCACTCCTTCTCAAAATGTGTCTATGTAAATGAGCTACTGCTGAGCCACACCCCCATAGAGAACAGCAAAGCTGAGTAACAAGTCAGGGGGAGGGGATCTTCTTATATGAGGTCACAATAGGGGAATCTAACTGGCTTGTTTAAACCCTGGCCAGTACAAACATGGAGATGGATTTCCGTCCCAACACTGGAGACCCATCCATGTCTACAAATGACAAAAAGGTGAATTTTGCATAATAGGTGGCCTTTAAATCCTATAAGTAATTGATTTATCAGGGTTAACTGTATTCTAGAAAGATGCTGCACCATACTGTAGGTCACAATATTATGAACAACTATAACGGACAACGATACTGGAGCATGTTTTAATGAGTGAGTCAGGACCGATACCTAGTACCAGGGTCGATGCATCCCTACTCGCTACTCTGAAAGCTGGTTTCGATTAAGACCTGTCCCGAAATCTAAGATCTGTGCTCCTGTAATTAATACTGAGTGCAATGAACCGTGGATAAGTCTCTTGAGGTAATTCCATGATCTTTTTTTTTTTTTCTTTTTTTCATCATGTTTAGCTGAGGTATGTCTTTGGTTTAGGCCATGCAAAATTAAATAGCTTGATCTGAATTCTCAGGCAGGTTTTCTACATTAACGGAAATATGAAAAAAGAAACAATACTGTAGTGTTGAATAGGTATGTGATGATAAAGTTATACCTGACATCTCGATTTATCGCCAGAAAACGCGATCGTAAATTTTTGTCTTTAATTTATCTTCACTTAAATTAAAATGTGTTAACAAGTGTTGCTTGTTATTTTATAAGCGGAGCGCTAAAACGCTCTAATCCTGACAGAGCTATAAAAATACTAGATGGTGCAGAAACATGTTCAAGTGAAATATTTTAGGATTAAAGATAATCCGCTCTGAAATTATCCTCGCTGCTAACTCGGGAGACACGACTTTAATGTCATTGCTAAATAAAGACAACTCGAATACTTGTAGCTTTTTTAACTTTGCATGGCCTTACATTCAGATAAAAGTTACTCCTTACATGCTTTCAGGGATTGAAAATAGCACCAGGAAAAGAAAAAAATGAAAAAAACAAACAAACAAACCTTTCACTGCACCTCTCCATGGAAAGTGATGAAAAGGACAAAAAAAAAAAAAAAAAAAAAAAAAATATATATAAATATATATATATATAATAATAATAATAAAGACATGCGGCAGAGAAGCTGTTCAGCGCCGAATCCGTCTTCTACGTCTTTTTGGAGGAAAGGTCCACGGCCTTCATAATGACACTGGCGCGAGCAGTGGAGCTGGTGCTGAGGTCGAAGGTCAGGTCGGGGATGAAGGGACGCCAGGGCTCTATGTCGTAGCTGATCATGGGCGAATCCTCTCGGCAGCTCGTCACCCAAAAGTTTGTCTTTTCTGCCAGTAACGAGTGTGTTTTTTCCAGGAGGCTGGGTGCTATCCTGAGCACCGAGGAGCAAGACTTTCTCGAACTGATGGACAAGTCCTGAGGCTGGAGCTGGGGAAAGAAAAGTACAGAGTATTTAACGCTCCATCGCTTTCATTTTTATCAGCTATTTAAAACAGAATTCAACGCACAATAAATTTCGTTATTGAACACACCTGGGATGTTAAATAAGCTAGTTAATGTATGATTTAGAGAGGGGGGAAAACCTCAAATATGCACGGTAAGGCTACAAAACACACCTAATCACACCTGTTCATTATCATTTTTTTCACACACTGTTATTCACATAAATATCAAAAGCTGTGTGATAACACGACATTAAAAACAATGATTTAGGTTCATTCGTTCAGAGACATGACGGTGTTCATTTGTTGACTAGCAAGACTGGCGATGTGAAAGACCACGACTTCTACCACCACCGGTCTATTTTTAATTCTGGTTTTAACACCTGGTTTTAAATAACACACTGTGCAGCTCCAAAATTAGGAGGGGAACAAACAACTAAACTGAAAGTACATGTGAGCAGCGTCAGGAGAGCTACAAATTTACACTAATAGCTTTAAAGTTTAAAGCAAAAACACAAATCTAATATACAGTATGTATCTCTAAAGGCAAAAATATTTGAAACTGAAACTAAAGCGATTCTATTCTAGCTTTTATAGTTATAAGTTTAAAGAAATATATTAATACATATAAAGAAAACACAAAAAACTTAAAAGAAATACAAAAAAATCTAAAACTACTACTACTAATAATAATGAGCCTTAAAAATGCTTAAAGCTAAAAATGGAAAAGAAACTCTGATAATCCAAAATTATCAAAACACCTCTAATTGTACAATAATACATTAAAGATAAAAATATATTTAAAAAGCAACAAAAATTTATCTCCTCTTAAACAGAATGAAATAAGAAGAAGACAAATAATATACTATTAAAATGACATTAAAAAAAAAATTTCAGCCACGCTTTTTCTTGTGCTCAAACTACTTTTACTTTTTATATATAAGATTTTTGTATGTGTATTTATATTTATATAAATCTGTTGTAATTGGAGTTTAAAAAGTGATGAAACAAGTGAATGATGCAGGTGTCGGTTGTCGGCTGTGTATAAAAGCTGAAGCCTGGAGTGAGTGCAGTGTTCGAGTTTACACACCTCCGAGTCTTCCTCGCTGTGTGTGCTCTCAGCGTCGCTCTCTGTTCAAGAGAAACAGCAAAGAGAGTCAAACTTAGAGTGGTGGTCTATTACTACATTTACACAAGAAACTTTAAATGAATAAAACCAAAATTCACTGCAAACTACAAAAACAAAATGCAACACCAAACCCAAGAACACTACAAAGAAAATAAAAAAATATATACCTAATTCAAAACAAGTAACATAAATTGAAATATTTCTAACCATGAAAAAAAGACTAAAAACTAAAATAAATAATTACTAACATCAACCAAAAAAAAAAAAATTCCTAAACTGAAAGAAATATATAGAAAGAAACTACTGTCATTGCGATTTAAACTGTGATATGTGAAAGTCCTATTCTGTATTCAAGTGTATTCGTCCAAAATAAGAGCAAATAACTGGACAGATGATCTCATTTAAGGGAATTTTATACATCCACTGAAAATTATAGATATTTAAAAAAAGACAAATCCAAAATAAGACTATTTTTATGCAATTAATTGTTCAGCACTAGTACAAGCGTCTTTAAACACAATAGACAACACTACAAACAAATGACAACAAGGCGGGAATCGAACCCAGACGCTGGAGATGCAAGGCTAACTACTGTCTACGGATAAACTAGAAAAACATAGAAACATAAAAAAAACACTAAAAACATCACTAAACCTGGATCAGGAAAGAAGACACACACCAAATTTAAAAAAAAAAAATCTATAAACTAAAACTTAGCATATGCTAAAACCTGAAATGATAAATTTCAACCCTAAAAAAAAACAAAAAAAAACAAATGTAAATAAATAAATAATAATAATCTATTTAAAACATGCTATAAAACAACTATGACCTAAAACTAGAAATTTCTCTAAACATAAGAAAAAACACGCCTAAAAAAATCAAAAAAGAAAAAATTGATACAAGCATAAATAATAAATGTATAAAAACAATAAAACAGATTTAAACTGAAATAAAAGCTTGGTAATTCTGTTTAAATCATGTCCGTTATTCTGAGGAAGCGAGTGTGGTGGAGAGTAACCCGATGAAACCGCTTAAACAGATGGGGTGAAACTGCTGGCGAATGGTGAGCAGAGGGCGACTTCCTCAGTGGCTTGGCATGAAATTGTGATTTTACCACACACACACAGAGGAAGATGAAATAGAACTGATACCTCACTGGCGTATAGAATCTTTAATAAGTATCTATCTATTGGTATTGTACTTCAACAACGTCTTTACATTTAAACTACATGGAGGGTCTACAGCTGTAGAATCTTCACCCACATAAAAACCAAACAGTTCCAGATCACTGACCTGTTCTTGTTCTGAATCACTTAAAAGAACTTTACTGCACTTTTCAGTTCTTCTTTCGGTTCTTTTACACAAGAAACTCAGCGACGTTTCTGCTAGCGTGCTTCACCTTTCTGTAACTGCACTTTCAAGCGTTTTATTCCTCTCTTACACCACACCATTATGTCAGTGCACATTTCTGAAAACGTCACCATATCACCGGTTACAGACGTCTTTAATGCCTTTATGTAGCAATTTATGTGCTGTACTCATCCATGTGAATGAGCTGTTGCTATGGAAACAATACTGTAGTAGAACAATCTGGTTTTATTTTTTTTATATCAAAAGTTTCTCAGTTCCCATTTCTTACTTCTGATTTTGTCATTCTAAAGCACACACTGAAATAGAAACTAAACTAAAAAAGAATAATAAAAAATAAATAAAATAACTGTAAAACATACAACTCTGAAAAAGACAGAAAATAAGATTAAACCATCAAAATAAAAACAAAAGAAAAAACTACAAAAAAAAAAATGATATTTCCAAACCTAAAAACTAAACATCACTAACCCTAAAACACTTTGTAAAAAAAAAAATTATTACTTTTTTTAAATTTGAAACATAAATACAATAATAACTAATTGTATTTATGTTTAAAATTTTTAAACAAACACAATTCTACAAAAATAAACCAGAAAATAAAGATATCTGTAAACAAACTAACTAAAAATTTTTTTTAAAATGTATTTATTATGTGTACACACACATACATACAGTACCCGCCCCTTAAAAAAAAAAAAAACAAAAAAAACCTGAACCCATTACTTTAACCAGAAATGTTTATATGGGGGGTTTAAATCTTTTTACTGGCAGTATGTAATAAGAAATCACTTGGGGCACAAAGAAAAAGTTTCATCATACCACAAAAATCTGATAAAAAAAAAAAAAACCTGGACCCAATAAACCCTCAGAGTAAATGTGTACAAACAGAACGTACCAACGTAACATGATGCGGGGGAGATCTGGAAGTTGTAGGGGATCTGAGTGGAGCTGACTGCTGACTCCTCGTTCTCGGTGGTGACCTCCACCACGGCGCAGACGTCCGGTAGATAGCTTATCGTCGTCTTATTTGGCGAACTGCGATCCGGTTCAGATCCGGGTGAGGCCTGGCTTCGATCCGGTTCTGCAGCGAGAAAAACAAGTCAGGACCTGATCGCATTTTAATCTTCATGCTAAATCAGAACTGATCAACGCAAAAACAAATAAAGAAATAAGGCAAGGTGGATGCTACGTGATCTGAGAACCTAACCTGTTAATAAAACAGTGCTGTCTGGCAGCGTGTCTTCCTTCATCTGCAGCTCTTTCTCCAGCTCGCTGCTTTTGGCTTTCCGTCTCGGTGTGGGGCCCTACAAATATACACCGCACAGGATTTAATAATGACGTAACGTTTGTGTTTCATTTCATTTTAAAACACACATTCTCTATATTTTCTTAAACTAAAATTGGGTGCGCTTACTTTTGCTTTTGCCTCGCGTTCCATCTTTTTCTTCTTCGCTAGAACACACACAATAAAGACAAGACTTGAAGTTGCAGATTTTTATTTAAAAATACTACCTTGAGGACGTTTTGTCAGTTTGGATCCTGTGGAAGTATTTTTTTTAAATGTATAGAGAACACATCAAACCGTTTTTATTATTTATCTTATTATTTAAATAAATGCTGCATAGGTCAGTTATCTTGTTGTAATGGTCAGAGGATAAATAAATACACACAGGTAATATAATAAGGAGTTGAATTTGATACCGCAGGCATGCCGGAGACGCCCCGCGAGGAGCCGAACACTTCAAACAAGAAGAAAAACTATTTCAGATATTTCAGACCACTTCCAAAATGTCATCAGATCATCTGATGATGACAATTCCATATACAAGGGTTGTTCGAGTCAAACCGGGACTTTTTCCTTCTACAGAACACAGTTATGGGAGTTAAAATTCTCTTTATTTTATCTCCGGTTGCACTTATCTCAGTGTTTCACTAGTGCTCGAAAGATCTCTCAGTACATAGCCATGATCGGGCTGCCTGCTTCACCTCACATCTGAAACGATGGCCTCTCAGGAACTCCTTAAAATGGCACAAACATGTGGAAACGACTTGGATCGAGGTCAGGACTGTACAGGGGATGTGGCAATAACTCCCAGCCGAGTTCCTGTATTGTGCAAGTGGTGTTGGTGAATGATCGTGTGTACAGTTCCCACAGACAGATGTGTCTCTTCCACAAGTTGGCGACAAGTTATCAGTCGATTTTTTAGGATCTGGTGTTCCACTCGCTGAATGTTCACCGAAACGAGTGCAGTGGTCTCCGGGATCATCATTCACGGAGGTGCAGCCTTCTTTAAAACGTTTGCACCATTTAAATGTTTTACTGCGGCTAAGAGTCTAAGAGTCTCATTACTCTACTGTGCTTAAAGTCTTCTGTAAATGTCAATCGCTTTTACGACCACTGCTCATCAGAACTTTCAGCACCAGTCCCGGTTTGACATGAACGCCCCTCGTAAATCTTACAGTCTTAAAATATCTCACTTGTATGAATGTCAGACAGACTGGCAGACATCCTGATGGGGGACTTAAAAATACCTACCAAGAGCGGCCAGAACTGTGTGTTCCTGCACTTCACGCTGTGTTTTATCTAGATAGTTAATATTAGCTGGTTAGTTGGCTATACAACCACTAGCACCACTTTCACACTACTGTAATAAACAGCACATCAGGACAACAGCAGGCAGTCATGATTTTTGCTGTAATAATGTGAAAAGTTTGCAGATACAGGTCCAATATTTTTTTTTTTAACAAGTTAACATTAAAATGAGTTTATTGATGCTCCAAGCAACAAGCTGAGGAAGGGTCTCTGCTTATATGAGGTCACATTAGGAGGAAAATCTTTAGTCTTTTGTAATGTGACAATACAGTAGACAATATTGAAACAGTGTTCTAAAGATCTCCAGTGTATAAATTCTCCTTGTTATATTTTTGTCTCCTGCATCATGCCGTCACCAGGCTGGGAAATATTATCAAGTCTTTTTAAAAGACATAGCATTTGCAATATGCAAACCAGGTGGGGGAATGCCTGCCAAAAGCTTGAACACAAAACAAACCTTAATTGCAGGTTAAAAACAACGCAGTCCGGGTACGAAAAGTTATCCGCAAAGTCAGCAGCTAAATCTTATAAGACGACCCTCACTCACCCACCGATATCATAAGCGCTCAAAAAGCTCGAACTTTGTTCTGCAATGATGAAAAGGCTAAATCTATTATCACAAAAATATTAATGAAGAGAGAAATAAAGAGCGGTTCCCAGATCTGGGTGAGGCAGGCCGGGTTTAACCTCCATGCATTAACCTCCACAGCTGGACACATTCTGTATGATAAGAGGAATAGACGTCTCTTAAAAATTTTATATTTATAAAGAAATGCCTTTATGGTTACTCAGTGCTTACCAATGAGTAACCATAACTGGTTCGACAAACTGACTGCACCGAAGCTTTTTAAATAAACACACATATCAGAGTTCCGATCTGTTGTTCATTGCTGCACTTGCTTGTTTCATGTGCCACATGTTATAACGTGTTGTTATAGTTACAGTATAGTAGGACAGCCTCGTTTTAGATAAGCGTTTTAGCGTTTGTGAGAGACTGTTGATGATAGTTAAGGAATGGAATTTTTTTTTTTGCTTTTTACTCGAGCATAGGCTATTCAATTGGTTTTAGTTTCTTTATAATTTACATGAAATAATAAGAGAATGGAATATGTGCATATGTTACCATCCAATAAACAAAAGTTGATGCATCATAATTATGTTTATCCACTGCTGTTTAGGATATTTTTTTTTTACAGCTATAAATAATAAACAAATGAACAATACTACACAATAAACAAATAAAAAAATTAAGTCGTTATGGGACAGCCCGAAAAAGACAGATCGGAGCACCATTAGTGTAAACATTTTCTATACATTTTATCTCATGCATCATACACACTGCCCTAAGTTCACACAAGTGCATGACACTGGAGACTCCTTCCAAAACATCTGAAATAAACATCTCCTTACAGGAAGCCTCACACACATATTTAGAATGCAGTTGTGTAACCAGTACAAGTCCCTGTGAATAAGCCGTTGCTATGGAAACAGAAAATTATTCAGATTAAGCGCATTAATGCAACCCTGCGCTACAGTCTTAGCTGCTGTTAGATAAAATGTTGTTAGCACTGTTGTTTTTGACCTCAGGGGAACTCGCAAAGGCTTATGCAAAATTCACTTTTTGATGATTTTGCTTTGGGCATTCACAAATTCTCATGAACTTTCCCTTTAAAGTTATCGACGTCAGTTGTGACGAGAGGGAAAAAGGTGTAGCAATTTGCATAGCGCATTCTGTCTCGTAGCTGTTTTATTTCATGGCTGGCTATTATGGCTATCCTAGGCTTCTTTGGTTCTTTATTTTAAAAAATTTATTAGTTAATTAAAAAACCCAGATGGCAGAACGGTTATCTTTATATCGGTTAAATTTTTATCAATAAATTGTTTAATATTTAGAATGTCATTGTGAATCAACAGCTGCATCCACACACACACACACTAAGTTGGTGGCTACAGGATTCTCCCCTTCCATTTTTAGGCATACCAGAAAAAAAAGGTGAAAAATGCATGAAAAAAAATTAACTTCCTGTTCTGATTGGCTAGAATTATTATTTTTTTTTTTTGCACTTTTAAAACAAAAAGACATGAGGGGGTGGTATCTCATTTGCATTTGATGATCTGACGCTACAGACACTGAAACAGCGCGTTTGAAAAAGGAGTGAGACTGTGACGTTGCTTCACCTGAGGAGGATTTCAGCTGGATCCTGAACACATACACATACTAGACATATGTTAACTTGCTAACAAATCCTTAACATCCAAACCCCCACTTTAACAGGAGGTTATTCCTGTATGTAAATAGCTGATTTGCATTCTGGAAAAGACATCAGCTTGTCTTTCCCGGAACAAGAGCTGAATAAAGGCACCAGTACAAAGTGCGAGTAGATTTCAGGAACCTAAAGCCACCACAGGAGGTTCTTGTTTTGTTAGCTAGCTGTCTCTGCTATATTAGCTACGGAAATATTCTATGATTGTATGACTTAATTTTTACATCAGAGTCGAACAGAGTCTGGCACTAAGCTCTTCAGCAGTTTAACCTTTGTGTTTTTCAGTACTTCAGAACTATGAAGAATTATGAAGAGGCGGAGTGGCTCGAGACTTTTACACAGTGTACACTGCCTTGCCCAAAAGAAAAAAAAAGAAAAGAAAAAAAAAGGTCACCACCTGGATGACTAAGATGGCTTCAATTGAATAATTGCTGCAGGGATTAATTGAAACAAGTAGCTTCTCATTTCTTACACAACCATGGCTGACGACATATCCTGTGTTCGTGACACTCTGTTTCAGAAGGGTCAAATTACTGTCCTACATCTAGTAAATAAAACAACTAAGGAGATTGATGAAATTACTAAAATTGAGTAAAGAACTATAAAACACCTTTTTAAAAGGATAGTGCTGAACCATCATCTTCGAGGGAGAAATGCGGTCAGGAAAAGTTTTGAATGGTCGTGTTCGGAGAGATCACTTAAAATCAACCTATAAAAAAAACTCAACTGTAGACTGGACAAGCCTGTGCTGGTCAGGTCTACATTCAGCAATGTTATGTGCCCCCAAAAAAATGAGGTCATCTGATGATCTGAATGACTAGGATTTTTCCACAATGAATTTTTTCTTCCCTGACGGTACGGGCACATTACAAGATGACAATGCCAGGATTTATGGGGCTCAAATTGTGAAAGAGTTTCACACATCATTTTCACACATGGATTGGCCAACACAGAGTCCGAGAAGACCTTAAACCTATTGAGAATATTTGGGATGTGATGGAAAAGACTTGTGGTCTGACTCTCCCATCGTCAATACAAGATCTTGGAGAGAAATTAATGTTCCCACTCTGGACGGAAATAAATGTTGTGACATTGCATAAGCTTACCGAAACAATGCCACGGCGAACACAGTATGTGACTTGTTGGGTCAGGCAGTGTATATGTACATACACATACATATTTATTTATTTATTTATTTCACATGCATCCTCATCATCATCCTCATCAGGGATGTCACTAATTTAACAGCTCTACACTGAAGACTAGATTCTGCTCGACTTTCTAACCAACTCAAAACACTACACAAGATTTAATGTCCTACATTCAGCGCTACACATAGTTTCAGAAGGATACCCCTCCCTATTTCCTCTGCTGGAAAGGCAGTTTTACAGACTGCACATTCCCAAACAGTATCATCTAACAGCTCTTAAAATGTGACTGCATGAGAGCCCGCGCCGAAAATTCCAAAGCTAACCAAGAAAGAGAATCTGAAAACCTTAAGCAGCTTCTAAACAGAGCTTTAAACCAAAAAAATGTCGAACTGCATTTTTAAAAAAATGTCGAAGAATTAAATAGCCATGAGAGACAGCTGAGGAATGACCGAGAATTAGTGCTTATATTTGTTCTATTGACTTCTCATCGGTCTCTTCTCTTCTGTAACACCACACCTCAGTCTATGTACATCGCATGAAGGTTTGTGAGTTTGTAGTCTTTTGCCAGGCTTTATCTTGGCTCAATTCAAAACAAAAAAAAAAAACCTGCCTCATAGTTGCACTCCTCTGTGTTCTCCATTCATTCATGATGATATCACACAACAAAAGCCTCATTTATAACTTGAGTGCAGCCTGTTATTTTTCACAAAATCCAGTGTCGCTGCTAGATTTTGCTCATTTCCTCCGCTCGGTCCAGGGCTTTAGCAAGTTCAGATTGTCCTCTTTGAACTCTGAAAGAGCTCATGTTCATCTCACCATCATCTAATGTTGATTATGAATGGATTTGATCAAACACATATTGAGGTAGTGTAGGTGACATTTGATGTCGATCGATTAATTATTTCACTGGAAAGTTCACTGGAAAATTCCAGAACTTTTGTTCTGCATGTTGAGACTCGCCGTTTGCTCGGCATTTGCGTATATTTTTTGTTTCTTTGTTTTATCCTGATTTTTGCAGGTTTTTATCAGTCCAGCCTATAGGAGGCGCTGTTTTTTTGGATTCAGATTTCTCTGTCTGAGGTGGTGTTCCTTTTCATGGGGCGGAGTTAATACAGACATTTCTACCACCTGTGCATTATGGATAGGAATCAACAGGGGCCAACTGATATGATATTATCCCGAAACCTTGCTGCCAATTCGATTTGTATTGAGATTCTGCATGTATTACGATTTTATAAGTAACACGATCCGATATGAATTCTTTCCCCGTCGATTTTGTCATAATTCACTTCTACCACATGGGACGCTGTGCTACCTGCCGCCGTGTGAATAGTTTAGAGCGCAACATCTACAGAATTAAAGAGAAACTGCAACATTTTATCACCTCCAGTGCAAACATACACATTAAAAAATTTGATTTTGGGGTCATTCTGACAGTCTCTACTATGCATTATGTTTGAGAGTTACTTTTTTACCATCCAACTTCTTCCACTTTATATCCGTTATCTTGCAATCTCTCTGGTATGTCATCTTTTTATGTTCTTAGTTTTCTCAAAGGATTCAACGACATCAGCTAGAGATCCTACTGTACCATCCTGCACGTCAACATCTCTTGCACACAAAGCACTGAAACACTTTTCAACATTTGGTCCCAACATTAGCAGGACAACACCCATTTTTACACGTTATCCATTTTTCACTTCCACAATCACAATACTTTTCCGCATTACAAAAGGCTGTAATCAGACATCTGACACTATAGATATCCAGATTAATTTTTCATAATCAACAAGAATTCCTCCTCCATCTAAAGTACAATTACGCTTAAGGTTTATTCTGTATGCGGTAGAACATCCACCAGAAACGTGCTCTTGATTCTACTTTTACAGGTGTATCTGGAGAAGATTTAGAGCTGTGAAACGATCCACAGCGGGGAGAACAGCGGACAGATTACAGCTTACCTCTAATTTATCTCTTGGAGAAAAAAAGTCTTCACAGTATCCTTCTGACTTTTCAAAACTGTGAGATGCAAGCAGGTGCAAAACTTAAAACTGGAGATGAAACTGTGATCAAGCTTCAGACGCATACAGAAGTCATCTAAGCGTCGTCACTTCGTCGAGCTCTCTTTTAACATTGCTCTTCCTTTGTTACAAACTATCCCCAAAACCCAAGGTCATCTATGTCTAGGGAGGATACCATGCAGAACAACCTACAACACCCACTACATTCCAGTATCTGTGCAGGTTCTTAAACAGAGCAAATGAGAGGCCCTGGCAAGGTGTAAGGCTTCGCCGCCTTAAATGCAAATTAGAATCGGAATTTTATTTTCCATACATATTTTTTTATGTTAAAATCAAACTTCTTTTACGATTTAAGCATAAAGCATGAAAAGAAGGAATGAAGGAATTAAAACCTATAGTGCGTGTTAACCTATCATATTCAGTCAATTAAAAACTGTACAGTATACAGTACATCCAGCCTTAAAGACTAGGTCAGAGATTCAAGTCAAAGATTGAAACTCATTAAGAGTCCGAGCCTAAAACGATCACTGATCAAAAGTCAGAATCAACTAGTAGAGCCTTAAAGCCGTGGCTACTCATTTTAAACCAAGTGAAACCATGTGAGAATCCGAAAGACTGGATTTAACCAGGAGCGAGACTGTAAAGACTGGGACTAAAATAAATACAGTGCAGTAAAAGTATTTGCCCTCTTCCTGAATTTTAAGAAAACTAATTTTAATATTACACAAAGATAACAAGAGTAAACAAAGTCATGCAGCTTTTAAATTATGACTTAATTTAGTAAGGGGGGAAAAAAAGTCGTCCAAACCTACTTGACCCTCTGTGAAAACGTAATTGCCTCTAAACAAATGCAGTGGAACCTCGGATTACGAGCATAATTCGTTCCGGAAGCGGGCTCGTATTCCAAAACACTCGTAATTCAAATTATTCGTTCTACAGCCCAAAAAAATAAATACATAAAAATAATTAACACAAAATATAAAGTAAAAATAA
>JAQMYG010000038.1:5643070-5658786 GCA_030014215.1 Clariallabes teugelsi | reverse complement strand
TTTGCTTTTTGTACTTTTTTGTTTCGGCAACAAGCCAAATAGATTTTTCTCTCCTAACGTGACCTCATATAAGAAGAGCCCCTGTCCTGGCTCGTTGAGGGGCGTGGCTCAAGAGTAGCTCATTTACACAGACACTGAAACGGCGTGTTCGGAGGAGGAGAGAAATAAAGCGAGTTTGAGTTAAAATATTGCATCGTGCCAACAGGGGACCTTTAAAGCAGCTAAAGAGAATAATGTATTAATAGCGTAATCTTACTAGCTCAAAAAAGTAAGACTTTCTGGTGGTGCAGGGATTTTCTTATAGATGTTATGGGGGTGTGTTTATTACTTCCTCAGTTGTGGACTGACTGTTTCCTGTTTATGATGGATCGTGTTTCTGATGAGCTGCTGATGAAATAGCAGTGCAACAAAAGGTGTGAGTTATAATCACTACGCACTAGTAGATATGATGTACTTTGTGTGTGTGTGTGTGTGTGTGGTGTGACTGAAGTTCTTCTACACAGCGTCAGCACTAAATTAAATCTCGACACATGATTTGAGATCGAGTTTTGACTTGCAGGGTATTTTTACAGCAGAGCGACGGAGATCTCCTCGGAGCCGGAGCCGTGTCGGTTTCCGAGGTGCGAGTTGTCATTTCTTGAGTCGGTTGTTTCCAACACAGAGCTGCCGAGGCGGGAGAACCGTGAGCGAGAGGTGTAGCTTAAACTGCTTTGGAAACAAGCCAGACTCTGATCTGAGCATTCTCATTCGTGTCATAACCGTCGGAAATGTCTTCAATCAAGGGCGCTTTCGCATCCACGCGGTTTGGTCTGGTACGACTAAATCAAATCGCTTCAAGCTGATAAAGTGAACACAGCCTACACAAAACTCCACACACATTTCCATCACCTGAGATTCAGCTGTAGTGTTGAAAAACAAGCAGCAGCAGTGTTTTCTCTAACAGATCAAATCTAAACTCCGTAATCTGTAAACCAGGCGGACCATCGAACATGCCGAGCGTCAAGAAGCGCAGAGAAATAATCAGTAGCCGCGTTAAAGGCTACATATTTTATGCTCTTTTACTGTATATATCAAAAATAAATTACACCTACAGTTTTTATTAATATTTAAAATAAAAAAATTTAGGAGTCTGTCGATGCTCATCGTGCAAATCTCTTAACGTCGTACAGTGTGATGTTTAATTTCTCAACTTGTTTTTTTGTTTTGTTTTATAGTTTTTATTAATGTTTGAAACTCCTGGGCTTCTTCATATTTAATGCAAAATGTTCAAACTTTTAAGAGACTACTTAATCTCGTTTAATTTTTCATTTTTATACTTTACCTGATATGTTGTTGTTCTTTTTTTAAAAATCCTTTTCATTTCTGAAACTCTATTTTTTATAAATATTACACATGAAGTTTCACCCGCATGTGCTGATGTTCTACTAGAAATTTTGTGCATAAAGATCTCAGTGTTTATTAATGTTTCAACATCAAATTTTCTACTTTTTAAAAGTTTGATTTTTTGGTATTTTTTTTAAAAGCCTTGTGTAAAATGTTCTACATTCAACATAATCTGTAAAGAAAACTTCATTTAAAACAATTTATTTAGACTTTAGTTCGTTAGTGTATGTTACACTTTTGCACAACAACACGTTATGGAGTTGTGCAGTGAGTTGTTCCACTCCAATTGTTCCCACCATTAGAATTTATTACATTTATTCACAATTTACATTTTAACTTGAATCAATTGTTGTGGAATGTCTGAGAGACGAGGCTTCCCAGACCAACCTTTAAGAGACTGCTTAATCTCTCTTAATTTTTAATTTATAAAAATAAATACCTGATATGATGATGTTCATTTTTAAAAAAATTTTATTCTTAGAACCAAAATCTTTTCCTTAAGCGGTTTTATATATCCTGTATATTTGACTTCGTTCGTCAACAGTTTTTTATTATCTGTTCATTATCTTTATATTAGATGATGCGGATCGTGTGCTGTACTGTACATGACCTTGACTTTGAGCTGCTACTACAGAAACTAAGAACTAAAATACTAAAACTAACGTTCAGCTGGAACAACCTGCACCGTCATATGGAAATAAATGCTCACATTCAGACCAATTAGATTCGAGTATTCGGCCATGATGTGGTGTGTATATATTTTATTATTTATTAAAATGATTAATTTTCATTTTGTCTTCATTTCATTTAATAAAAAGTATTTTATTTTATTGTAATATTTGTTTGGAATGTTCTAGATGACAATTTAGATTTATTGTCACATCACATTTTACACAGGATTAAATAAAAATGTATTGTTTAGCTTTTGTTTATATTTAACATTTAACTTATTAATTTGAAGGGTTGTACTGCTTTGTTATTCTTTTTTGTTCTTTTTTTAAATATACTTTTTTAAATTATCTTCATTATGCACCTAAATTAATGTTACAAAAACTTAAAGTTTCACCTGCACCAGGTTCTGTTCAAGGCACCTTCTAAATGTTCTATCGGGTGTGTGTGTGTGTGTGTGTGTGTGTAGAGGAGTGTTCGTGGAACGGCAGCGTGACTCACTCGTAGAAGGTGGTCCAGCCGATCTGGGTGCTCTTGGTGGCGAGCAGCCCGCTGTTGCCGTGGTAGGTGAAGAGGGTGAGCTCCTGTCCCTGTGCCGTTAGCGTCTTCAGACCCCCGTTGGTGCTGATGGTGATCCAGATCACCTGGTTGTCGGGGGCGACGAGGCGCACGGGCATGCGGTTGGGGTCCCGGCGGATGCGCAGCGTGTTGCCGTTGCCGTCGGCGACGGCGGTGACGTCGCCCTCGTTGCTGTAGCTGAAGTTGTACATGTAGTCGCCGGTGACGAGGCTCATGGTGTGCTGGTGCGTGCCGTTCACATCGAAAATGTAGAGCTCCTGCGCCGCTGGAGAGGCCACTTCATGAAACCCGGACGACGCCAGAGGAGGACGGTTGCGCGAGATGGCTCGGATACGAATGTTGCCCAGATCGGCGACGTAGAGGGTTCCATCAGGAGAGACAACCAGCGACGACGGGGTGTTTAACCTAGCGTCTTTAGCGTAGCCATCTCCCGTGAGGTAGCAGTCACAGTTGGCGTCGTTTTTGCAGTCGCACTCGGATGGCGCCCCCGCCAGGTGCGTGATCTCTCCGTCTGTGCTCACCTGCCGTACCCGGTTGATCTTCTTCTCGTCGCTCTCGGCGATGTACAGCACGCCGCTGAAGGACACGCCGATGGCCGTGGCACCCTCCAGGGTGGTCTGGATGGCACGTTTTCCCAGAGCGTACTCGATGCCCGGAACCTGACAGTGCATGGGGCGTCCCGCTACGATCCGCACCTGCCGGTTCTCCGTGATCTGAAGAACAACGTTGTTGTCGAGGACATAAATCGAGTTATCCATGGGGTTGATGGCCAAGTCTGTTGGCCACTCCAAACGCACCTGCGGCGAAATGAGATGCAGCACAGATGTCAGAGACACGCGATACGGACATAAAACACACACACGCACACACACAGACACACTTTAAATAGTTGCACGTACTTTGTAACTTTTGTGTTAGTAGTAGTTGGAGAAACTTTCAGCTGAACGGATCATTTCTGGGATAAAACGTCTCTAAAACTCTGGTTTTGGATGTACAGCTGCGAGAAGGACGTTACCACGAGAACACATTTCTCACACTGGAGGAGCCGATGGTGTGAGCGACACAAAGGATAAGAACAGATTAGATGAAATGATTTCACAGTGCCAGTGTGTTCACTTCAACTCTCCCCATTTGCTGAAGGAAAAAGTTCGATATTGAGTGCACGTTTTAATTCCTCTCGTCCCTCTGAGGCTGACGCGTCACTCTGACACTGATGAAGAAGAATCCTTTAGTTTGGAGCTCTAATACGATGCGGGACCGTGCTTTATTTCGTTCGGCTGTCACTGGGTCATTTATTTTGTGCCAGAGGGGATAAACAACAACAAAACAACAACAACAAGAAGAACAAGACGCCAAAGCGAAATCTTGAACGTTGGGTACCGAAGCAGATCCTTTTTAACGAGGATTTTATGGCGCTTTCGCCACTAATAGTCTGTTTGCCGAGACGGAATCAGAGTGAAATTTCTTCTGAGTCGTTTGCTGGTTGGTTTCATTCTGTTTGTAGTTAAACGAATAAAAAGGGCAGTAAAGGGCTGAAAACATCCTTGTAGAACTCTTTCAACCAATTACAACCATGTGCGGAGAAACACAAAAATCACCCGGGCACAGAAAACACACAGTTCTTGCTAAATACATGATTAGATAATGAAGTTTTGTGTCACATCCACTGGGGGTTATTATTATTATTATTATTACTTTTTATTTATTTTTTTCATTCATTATTTAATACAGCTCACATCGACACAAATGTGTACCCACGGGCACATCTGAGTCACAATTAAAGTCAAATTAAAACCTGACCGTCCTGAAATAAAGAGCGTTGTGCGCTAAACCAGACGCCACCACAGCAGTAACACCAGCGAGTTTGATATCATCTACTGCCAGTCCGGCTGGCGTATACCAGATGTTCCAGGTGTTACCAGGTGTTCCTTACGGGTACATTATATACAGAACTCTCCAGAAGTCTTGAGCTCTCCTTGATATATATCTTTATATTTAATTCAATTCAATGAAATGATGTGGATTAAATTAAAGAAATGGGATCAAATGTTTTACTGTGACAGGTTGCAAAGTGCCTAAAGATTTAAACACTTAAAATGTATAGATTTATTGGTTTATGTAACAACCTCAGCAGCAACCTCGTTTCCCCTCTCGTCTGCTCCAACCACTCAGCATTCAGCATCACCAGCCTGATCATCTGTTCATCATCTGCACCTGTTTCTCACCGGTTCGTGCTCTACGTTAGACGTTTTTTTTATACTTCATAGGTCACTGTGTGGGTTAACAAACAAAAACACGTTCCTCTGAAACTTCTCAGGTACAGGGACTGGACAGGATTGAACAGGAGAGACATAAAAAGTCCTTCAGGAAGCCTGGGGAACTATTCCTCAAGACTACATGATGAGCAGCTGTGTTGCCGGTTTAGTCGTATACAGTATTAAGCAACGCTTTCTGAATCTACACTATTAGAGGATTTGGATTCTTGGAAGTGTTTTTATTTATTTATTTATTTATTTTTTACAGGACTGAGAAACGGTTCGGCAGCCAATCGGGCGGCTCGAGCGTGATTAAGAGAGTGTGTGAGGGACATGAGCGATGAGTGTGCTTTCACATCTGCTTCTGTTTCCTCTGTTCGAACGTGTGAAGATGTACACAGTTAAGAACAGAGAACGATTCTCGTCAGTAATTTTAACAACCGAGTGTTTAAGACGGAGGAACAGCTGCACGGTTAAATCACAATTAGCCCAAACTACGTCTGTGATGAGAATCAAGCTGAACGTCCTTTCACTTACAATTAACACCAGAGGGTTTTATAATGACACTCATCACTCTCTCTCTCTCACTCTCTCTCTCTCTCTCTGTCTTGTCTGTTTTTTCTTAACAATTTGGTTCTATTATTTTTATTCTTATATTTCACTTTCTCTCTCTCTCTCTTTTGCACTCTCACACTTCACATCACCCTCTGTACATCTCTTCCTCTTTATCTTTATGCACGGTCCCTCTCTTCTTCTCTTTATCGTCTCATTATCCTATACTGTATGCTCTACACTCTCACTATGTTGTTTCTCTTTAATTTTACACTTTTCTTTGCTTTCTCTCTCTCTCTCTCTCACACACACACATGCGTGTCATTGTGTCTTTATTAACTAGTCAGTCTCTAATTTGTTCTTCTTTTCTGTACTTGTATTATTGTCTGTCTCTATCTCTCACATGTCTCTCTCACTCCTGTTCTTTTTCCGTACTTGTATTATTCTCCCTTTCTCTCTCTCTCTCTATCTCCTTTTCACTCTCTCACTTCTCATCACCTTATCTTCATCTTAATGCTCGTTCCCTCTATTCTTCTCCTTATCATCTCATTAGCCCTTGAAACTCTCGCCATGCTGTTTCTCCTTAAGTTTACCTCTATCGCTCCCTCTTTCTCTCCATCTCTCTGGTGTCTTGCCAATTTTTCTGACTTTCTACTCTCTATCCTTTCCCTGTCTTCCTTTTTTCAGTGATATGACCTATAAAAAGTTGAAGGCAGGTGAGAGCGGGACGGGCGAGAGCAGGTGCAGGAGGTGGAGAGTGAGAATGGAGAGCTGGGGGAGAAGGTGCTGCTAGCGGCAGGAGAGCAGGGCAGGTGTGAGAACATCTACAGCATGAAGAAAGCTACTGGGGGTGTTTCTGAAAACTTCATGTGTGCTAATTGAAAGTGGAATATGGTTAAAAGGTGTCAGGACACAGATCGATCTGTCCCTGAGACACGAGGCGTCATTTCAAATGTGCCACCCTTCACCTGGTCCATGAGGAGCATCCTGCTCTTGTGGAAAAAAAAAAGAAAAAAAAGAAAAACTCAGTGGTGAAACATGTCCTGGAGTCAAGTGCAGGGACAGGAAGGTGAAAGAAGGATCAAGTGTGTGTGAGCCAACTGAAAGCCTGAGGCTCTTTAAGTGTCCTAATGCCAAGACAGTGAAGGTCCAGAGTGCAGATCTTGCCTGTGGAGGACGGAGAGATCAGCTCAGATAAGCCAAGCTCTTCAGACCGTTGAGAAAGTGCAGGGAACAGACGGAGGTCCGAACACCACAGCACGGATCAGACGCTTCATAATCCTGACTGAAGCTGAGCGCAGCGCCTCACACTCCAGTTATTTCTCAGATAAATCTGATAAAAGTGAGAGTGCTCTCACCAAGGAGAAGATCCAGGCTCAGAGAACGGACAGAAGCTACAACAAAGACTTTTGTTCAATCTGTTAGAGACTCTCATCTTCACATTTCTGTTTGCTCTGGGACGTGGACTAAAAGCGGAAGGGGTGTGGGTATTTCTTTGGGGAGTAAGTGAAGTGTGTGTGTGTGTGTGTGTGTGTGTGTGTGGAGGGGGGGGGGGTGTCAAAGGGCTACTTTTTAAAAATATATAAATACAATGAACTGAGGAATTAAAGCAATCCCATAGAAGTCTCTCTCTCTCTCCCTTGTTCCTTTCCTCTTTGCTTTCCCAGTTTTTTTTTCTCTTTGTTCTTCTCTTTCATATGTGTATTCCCCATCTGTTTGTTTTCATCTCTCTCCCCTTTTCCTTTCTCTCTCTCTCTCTCTCCATCACTGTCTGTCTTTTCTCTCATCTTAGTTTTTTTCCCTCTAATTCATATATTCCATTTAAACCTGATTCCTGTCTTTGCTTCCTTCCTTACATAGTCATGTTTTCTCCTTTGCTCTCTCCGTCTCCCTTGACCCTTCTTTTTCTCTTCTCTTTCTCAGTCCCGCTTTGTGCTTTGTCCCTCTCTTCTCATTCATGTACTCCCTTTGTGTCTGCTGTTTTATCTCCCCTTCCATCCATTTACCCACCTCTCTCTTTCACCCTGTCCCCACTGTCCCCATTATTTCCCACAGTCTTTCCCACCTAACCCTGTTCTTCTCTAATTCACGTTACATTTATGTCCGATTCCTGTCTTTGCTTCCTCCTAATTTCCTCTCTCTCTCTCTCTCTCTCTCTCTCAGGAACATTAAACTCTAATGCTGTAGAAATAAAAGCTTTCTCGTCTTCTGTGCCTGCATTATAGATGATCTACTTCAGCTTCACTGCTAACACTGTCTGACCATTAACATGGGGTCAGGGTCCTCATGCTGACGGACGCTGAGGACAGAAACTCACTCCGGGGGACAGATGAGGAGAGAGAGAGAGAACACAGGGAAGTAAAGCAGGAGCGAGGGGGTGATGTGACGAAGCAGATTAGTTTCTTTTTGCTCGCCAACGATTATAAATGTTGAAGTTTTTTTTTTTAAGAATGACACCTGATATGTTTGATCCGTTTGGAGTCACACGTCATGCTGTGCCATGTTCCTCTGGAATATTGCCTTCGCTCCATGTCCACTTTTCAACTTTAATCACCTGGTTCTGATCCGTGCTTTAACAAAGCTCCTATTCTGAAACGCGGTAGACTTTAATGCTCCTCGAGGATCCTTAATCTGCAGATTAAACACGGCACAAGTTCACTTATCTCCTCTTTATACGCTGCTCAGCTCTCATAATCTGCTACTTATGAGGGTTTACTACGTGAAGTTCCGCTCAGCGCTCCCAACGCAGGTCTGAACCACATACGTGCTTAAAGACGCCATGAGAGGTGCGATTCCATTGTGTATACCTGCTGACTTATTTCCATTAGGAACAGGATGTCGATGTGGCGAGGTGTTGGACTGCTTGGCTGATTTACGCCCAATCTAAACTAGCCTCACAGCAGTGCTTGGCAAAGTATACAAACTCTGTACTTCCTGTAAAAGTAGAGAAATCGCAGGTAGAATAGTAGAAATCCTCCCTTTACATTTGTACTGAAGTAAAAGTCCAAAACTACTTAAAAGTATCAAAAGCTTGTTTTCTAGAGTTTAAGTCATAGTATAAAAGTTTCTCTCTCTCTCTCTCTCTGCTTTCTGACTGTGAGCATCCCGTTTTTGTCTCTGTCACCTCCGAGACGGAGAACAGTCAGCAGGTGGTGATATTACTTCTTCAACACCAAGCACAAATGTAGTGAAGTAAAAGTACAGCTGTAGAATGTAGTGGAGTAAAAAGTATCCACTAATAAAACTACTCAAGTAAAATACAGGTACATGAAAACCTGCTGGAGTACTTACTTAGCTCACACCTCTTCCTCACTGTACTGTAGTTTAGACAATGAATCAAATTTTATATTATATATCTATATATTAAGTATATAAGATCTGGAGAATTTCTCATTACCCATTATAAAACAGTGCTTTATAATCACATAGAAAAATATATGTTCAGTTAAAATAATCAAGTCAAAAATAACAAAAATACAGAAATACAAAATAAAGAAATACTTTTTAAATTAAATGTAAATTTAAAGGATAAAGATAAATGATAAATGAGGTGCAGGTTCATGAAAACAAAAACACCTTAATGCAGGTTTGACTGAGTTAAACTATACAGCAAGTAGGACACAGGAAAGTTTCTCCCAAGTGTTGCAATCTCTCTCTCTCTCTCTCTCTCAATCTTTTTTTTATTTTTTATAAGCGATTCAGAAAAAATGTTCATACCTCTCAGTTTTTTTTTCCCTGGCGTGTTATATGAAACAATTTCATGCCAGCTATTTTTGAATGCTGAAATGGACAAGGATATATGAAGTTCATCTTAAACTATTAGATGACTGTACTGGAAATAAGACTTTACCTTCTGTCCTGCAATAAGAAACGTAAAAACATCATCCATCATTTGTCTGAAAGCTCCAAAAGACAAAACGACTGAGCTGCCAGTGTCCACCTGCGTCCCTGTCTACCAAAGCTAATCCCGTACACCATGCTCCGATGAGTTTCAGACAAAAATCGACATATACTCGTTGCGCAGAGTGAAGAAGCTCCTTAATTATTTTTTTTTTTAAATAAAATGCTTTGATTGGGCTGAAAGATTCACGATTTTAGAAAGTCTAGCTTTTTCATTTTTGTGTCATTTTTGCTTTTTTTTTTATCGATATTTTTTCACAATCAATCACTTTGGTGTTGTGCGATCAGACAGGAGCTTGGAGACAGGATGATGTTAAATTGTCTGCATACATTTTTAATAAATAAAATATAGAATGATATAAAATCTTGAGTCAGCAATCTGCTAATATGAGACGTACAGTACTATTCAGCAAAGCTGCTCTATAAAATGCTAAACATATTTACACCACATTGCTGTTAAATTCGGCATTCTGAATTTTCATAACGTAATGATTCATTTTCTAGAACAGGTTTCTATCAATGAGTTCCTTCTAATATGTAGTTATTTCTGTAGGAACAGCTGTAGGAACATACGGATGTACAGTATACGACAGACGCTCAACATAAACAAATTGTTAAAAATGTGTAATCTGTACGGAGATGTTTATTCAGCGTTGATGGAAGGAGTCTCCAGTGTCAGTGTTTCGGTACAGTCGAGGTTAAGCTCTAAAAATAATTATGGAGGAACGTCTACACACAGTGGTTTCTGAGAAAACTGAAAAGCTGTGATTTTTTTTTTGTCCTTGAGTGGATTCGGAAACCTTTGTCTACAGACAACGCTGCCTATAGAAAACTTTATAAAAAACATCTATCTATATAAAATTGTGTTACTCTTACTAGAGGAATCGATGTCTATGAACATTTACATATAAAAAAAACACTGCCAGAATAAAACTGCCTAGTAAAATGTCCATAAAAAGTACAAATAAAAGGAAAAAATGATGCCTATAGAAATGTCTCCGTACAGAAACCTTTGTCTATAGAAAATTATGTCTAGAAAATTTTTGAAAGCTCTGCTTAGAGGAAGAGCCATACATAAAATCTGTGGCTATAAAAATGCTGTCTATAGAAACTCTGCCAACGGAAATAGAAAATAATGTCTATAAAAATTCTGCCATTAAAAACTGCTATCTAGGAAAACTATTTATTAAAACTCTAATACAGAAGCTCTGCCTGCATATAAAAGGACTGTCTATAGAAATCTCTGCCCATAGAAACGTCTATAAAATTCCTATCAATAGATACACACATAGAAAATTCATGTCTATAAAAAATACAGTCAAAACAAACAAATACAATTCTATCTATAGAAACAGCTGAAAGTAAAACAAATTGAAATAGAAAAATAGAAAATTCTGTCTATAGAAATGTCTGCATATAGAAATTTCTGTCTACTGAAAACTTTTCATACAAATTATAATTCTGTCCATATAACTTTGCCTTCTGTAGAAAACCTTCTTTTAGAAAATGCTGTCTATAAAAATTTCTAAAAACAGAAAGTCCACCCTAAAGAAACCGCGTCTATAGGAAATTCTGTTCAAAGAAAACGGTCTATAAAACCGTTTTATCCCAGAGATAAAATATAAACTAAAGTGTAGATCAAAAGTGACCTGTGTGTAAAATGTTTAAATCAATACTGTACAGTTTTACTGTAGACAAACTGGTCCTTAGTCAAAAATATTGGTCAAAATGTCTAATTCCGCTGCAAACAAAGTAAAAAGCTTTTTTACTCCATAAAGAATTAAAACTGCTCTAAAGTCTCAGTTTCCTCGGCTGCAGCGTCTGACCCGCTGGACTCATCCGACCAACAGACGCAGCTGTGTTTCTACATTATAATGAACGTTTCCGGAGGGATAAGTGTGATCCTCCTAATGAGCCCACTTCTACACTCTAACACTTTGTGTGTGCTGAAGAGCCAGGTAACCTCATCCAATTTAAAAATAAAATAAAAAGCATGGAGCCGTAATCAGATGCAGTCGAACCATCAACACACACATTTTATTTTACTGTCTGAACTGATGAAGATGAAGTTAGACGAGATTTTCTACTTTGGATCAGACAGATGGGGGCACTGTAGCTCTCTGCTGCACACTGTCAGAGAAGTGTGTGTGTGTGTGTGTGTGTGTGTGTGTTTCAATGTACTGTCTAATACACATTGGAGGAAAAAAAATCTGGACGGAATTTGTCTGTGTTTAAGTTTCCAAGAAAACCCCAATCAGTGTTCAGACTGAATGATATACTGCAGTGTGTGTGTGTGTGTGTGTGTGTGTGTGTGTGCGTGTGTGTGTGTGTGCAGCTGCAAAACATTTTTCTTCTTTAAATATTTTAAAATAACACTGTATAAAAAAAGTTTATAAAATAAAATAATAAAATGAATAAAACAATACAAATCGCTAAATTAATTGATAAATTAACAACTGATTTACAACTTGTTTTTATTTTTAAGGATTATTACAGTATATATATAATTATTATACTGCTAAATATATTATAACCTTTTAAAAAATCTATATTATTAAATGTATTTTTGGTTTGGAGAAATGTGCTTTTAAATTTATAATATTATTTTATCTTTATTATGGTGAGAAACATATGTTAGGATAAAAATTGTGACACATATCAATATGATCTCAGATTAAATCTTAGCAGCTTTGAGTTTAATAAATTATCGCTTAATTTTATAGATGCATTCTTATAAACAGATTTTTCTAAACAGCTCTAAAATATATAATCATATACAAAATAATATTCCATGTTTTTTAATCCATGCTTCATTACATGCTTATTTTCTGCTTTGGCTATTTTGCCTTTAATTAGCGGCGTAACACATAAAGACTATATTATCTATAAAACACTGTTTAGAGACACAGGACAAAGTAAATAATACAACATATTTATTTGAACCAATGCGACATATTTGCGTGTTTCATTATCATACATATAACATATACATTTACACGACTGCTTCACAGTTTATTATTTCTCTCCTCTCGCCTGTAAAAAGTCTCATTACTATCAGAATAGGAAAAAAAAGGACTAGAATAAAAAAAAAAAAAACGGGATGTTTTTTTAATACAGAGTTAAGTTGTGTATCTTTGTCTCTCTGACACACACATTTGTATTTTCAGTGGAATAAAATATTAACATGGTAATAAACCCAGCGTTCGAATAAACATAATGTATTTATGTGTGTTTGGTGCTGGTCACAGTAATGCCAGTATAATGCCAGTATAATGCCAACGTAATGCCAGTGTAATGACGTTGTACTATGGCCTGAGGCAGCGCAAGGCGTTTAGCTCAATGTTTTATGCAGACTGTCATCAAAGTGACTCGCGGTAACTTGCCGCTGATTCGGTTTCACTTTACTGGCGGAAACAAGAACGTGTGTCAGACCTGCTTTAAAAAAAATTATAATTGGTTTAAAAAAAAAATAAAAAATTTAAAGTGCAGTGAAAGCTGGACGTCTCATTTCTCACCGTGTCTGTTCGCTAGTATTTTTAATATAAACGAAAAAGATGTGTAGAATTAAACAATAACAGTCCAGACGCTGTAACAGATACAAAAAGATGATGTCGGGATTCCTGACTTCTTTATACTGTACATGCAATGATCAGGAATTTATCTCAGATCAAATACATTTTACAGTACATGTGTACAAAATACAACAATAAATTAAACTAGAAATGTGTTTCCGCACTCCAAAAAAAAAAGAAAATAAATCTTGCCTTGTGTAGCTTTGTGTAAACATATTGATATGTTCATTTTACTAAAATAACCAAAACATACTGCATTTTATAGTCATTTAACATGATTCATTTTTGTTCCCTTTAAATAATTGACTTGTTCTGCTTCCTGAAATTCTGCTCTTGATTTAAATACATTAATTTATAAGAACAATGCCTGTGGGCAGTTTCTGATTGGAAGTTTCGGGGTTCGAGCCACCAAGTTGCCCCTGTTGATAACCCTATCTGATCCAGGGGCGCTGTATTCTGTATCCTTGCTCAAAATTGCAATTTTCTTTTGGGATTAATAAAGAACTTATGATCATTATGTGTCACTTTTTGTGTTGTTGCTCCACAGGGCGCTCCAAGGTACAATCACTCATATCAGTAGGAAAGAAGAGGGACGAAAGTAAATAGGGGAGAATAATCGTTGCCAAATATCAGGTTGAATAAATATAAAGATTGAGATTAAGATATGGATAACAACAGCGTGTTAGCTTAAGCACTGCTATGAAACGGTACAGTTGTCCCTCGGGATCTGCAGGGGATCAGCTCCAGGATTCCTTGCAGATACCATAAAGCTTACGGAGGCTCAAATGCCTTCTATACGATGGTGTTGTACTTACATACTGTATCACCTCCACACATGTTAAATTATCTCTATAGGATGTATGATATCTAATACAACGTGAATCTGGAATTCATTGCTTTTCGTTGGACTGTTTAGAGAATAACGGCAAGAAAAAAAAACACACGGTATACTTCTTTCTTTTTTTGGTGAATTGTGAGACAGCATCGTACACTCCCTCTGAGCCTGTGGTGAGGGACTCATTTGATCACTTAGTTGTTTAGAGATTTCTTTTTCACAGGATTCACAGAGTACACGAGAAGTGAATGAAGGAGGCGTGAGGTGAAGCGTGAAGTTGCAGGAGCGAGACTTCGGATGTGCATGTGATAGACGGTTACAGCAGAGTTCAGCGCAGTGCGCGATGCACAGGCAAAGTCAAACACTACTCTTTAGAAATGAATGGAATATTTTTTTTAAAATAAATATTTATAATTCAGAATTCAGTGTTGGTTGAATTCGGCGATGCAAGACCTGAGCATTTGTTTAAATATACAGTGTATATAAAATATATACTTTAACTGTAGTTACAGTAAGTGTAGGGTATAAAATATACCAGTGTGCTGTACTGTATATACAGTATACATATATTTTATAATAATATTTACATATTTATGATGTTTTATATTCTATTCTATTCTAATATTGATTTTAATATAATATGAAATACATTTTTAAAGTCTTGCTCTAGGTATTTCTTCAGCAATGTTTATAAACACTTTGTACTTGTATTTGATTTTGAGGGTAGTTTTTAAAAAGTGTTAAATAGACTGTAAAACATGACATCATATAATAATATCATATTAAAGAATATTAAACAATTATAATTTGCCTTTAGTATAAACTAATGATTTGTTAATAAATTATATTAAAATAAGATTTTTTTTACTGTATAGGTGTATTATTGTGTATTTTCTATATAAGTTTTCTATGTTTTATAGAAAATAGTTTCAAACGCATTATATAATACAACACACTACTCAGACATTCCCTAAATAATATTTTTCTTTATTATCTATTGCATTACAATTAAATGATGTTGTTTATTTATTAATTAACATTTATATGCATCTATATTTGTACTCGCAAATCTCAAATATAAACCACAGAGATATATTTTATTATTACTTACTTTTTTTTTTTTAATCAATATTTAAACCTATTAAATTACATACAGTATGTTACATACTGTACTGTAGATTATATAGAATATATTTGAATACACTTGAATGCATTTTATTTCTCTATTTATCATAAAATAAACATTATATAAATTGTATATACTGTATATTTTAAAATGCAATTATTACAACATTCCGCTACAAAGTTCTATTGCAAATAGTCTATTATTATTATACATATATTTTTCAGGTATTGTATAATATATTCCAAGACTGTGTTTAATGATATGAATAAATAATAAAATAAAGGTAAAGTTACACATACCTGCCCGATATGCATGCTCGTGTCACAGGTCAGAGGTCGTGCAGAGGTCAGATCGTTCGACCCCAGCAGTGTTGATATAATGCCGTTACGGTCCACTTTGCGGATCATCGTCCCGTCAACGAAGTAGATTAATCCATTTTTATCCACCGCAATGCCTGCAGGAAGAAAGGGGCGAGATATATATATATATATGGATATATAGGTGTCAGAAAACACACACACACACACACACACACAGCAGCTACATGTGTCGCATTTGCCCCTGCATTTTTCAGGTCACGATGAAAGGGCGTGCAGTGAATTATTCACATTTTGCTTTGACTGTGCTGAATAATTTGTGAAGGTAAAAGGACTATAGAGGACACACACACACACACACACACACACACACACACTGGATTTTCCTCACACAGTGTCAAAATCAAAGTGTACAACAGTTGAATTCCACGCTGATTAGAGATAACACAGCACCATCACATTTTTTTCTGTGTGTGTGTGTGTGTGTGTGTGTGTGTGTGTGTGTGTGTGTTTTATATGACAACCCAT
>JAQMYG010000038.1:5629132-5642705 GCA_030014215.1 Clariallabes teugelsi | reverse complement strand
CAGATCCGCTCGGCGTGATTCCTCCAGTGTCATCATAACAGCATCAGTGCGGACATTAGAGGTTCTCTCTCACACACACACACACACACACACACACACACACACACACACACACACACATATATATGCACAGAAACTTGAATTTTTTTTTATCTGTATGTATTTAGGTGGTCATTTGTAACCCAGCTACCTTTAGGACCCAGCAGGAGAGCCTCGGTGGCCTTCCCTCCGTCCCCACAGCGGTTCTCGTCGAAGGGTAAACACTGTTCTCCGGTTCCTGCCACCACCTCAGCGTTCTGCAGCAGCTCCTTCACTCCTGTCAGAACTTTGGGTCTAAAGATCCTGCGCGAGTTTGTATCGGACACGTACAGCTGCCCCGACATCGGGTCCGTCGCCAGGTAGTACTTATGTGCTGGATTGTTGCTATGGAGACAGAGGAAGGAAACGTTTTATTTACTTGTCATGAAACACAACAGACAGGCTTGCATAACCTTCAACCCTAAACATTGACCTTCAACTCTAAACACTGACCTCTTACTCTAAACACTGACCTTTAACAATAAACACTGACCTTCAAACCTGAACACTGACCTTTAAGAATAAACACTGACATTCAAACCTGAACACTGACCTTTAAGAATAAACACTGACCTTTAACCTTAAACACTGACCTTTAACCCTAAACACTGACCTTTAACCCTAAACACTGACCTTTTAGAATATAAATTGACCTTCAAACCTAAACACTGAACTTAAACAATAAACATTGAACTTCAACCCTAAATACTGACCTTCAAGTCTTAACACTGACCTGTAACCCTTAGAATGACATCCAACCCTAAACTAAATTAAGTCTAAAGTCCAACCTTATGTTTAATGTCCAAACCTAAGATTAATGTCCAATGCTAAGAATAATGTCCAAATCTAAGTCTAACATTTAGCCCTAAGTCTATCATCCAACCCTAAGTCTAATGTCTAATCCTATGTCTAAAGTAAAACACTAAGTTTAAAGTCTAACTCTAAGACTAATGTCCGAATCTAAGACTTATGTAAAACCCAAGATATTTCAAGCATAAGTCTAAGGTCTAACCCTAAGATTAATGTCTAAATCTAAGATTAATGTCCAAAGCTAAGACTAATGTCCAACCCTAAGTCTAACATCCAACACTAGGACCAATGTCCAAATCTAAGACTAATGTCCAAATCTAAGATTAATGTCCAAAACTAGGTCTAAGGTACAACAATAAGTCTAAAGTCTAATCCTAAGGCTAATGTCCAAATCTAAGACTAATGTCAAACCCAAGATCTTTTAAGTCTAAGTCTAAGTCCTAACCTTAAGACTAATGTCCAAATCTAAGATAAATGTCCAAACCTAAGATTAATGTCTAACACTAAGACTAATGTCCAACCCTAAGTCTAACATCCAACGCTAGGACCAATGACTAAAACTAAGACTAATGTCCAAAACTAGGTCTAAAGTACAACATTAAGTCTAAAGTCTAATCCTAAGGCTAATGTCCAAACCTAAAATTAATGTCCAACACTAAGACTAATGTCCAACACTAAGACTAATGTCCAAATCTAAAACTAATGTCCAACCCTACGTCTAAAGTACAACACTAACCTTAGTGGTGACGTCTATCATGACCTCTTATCCCTAACGCTGCGTGTCAGTAAACATTTACAGAATCAGAGCAATGCTGAGGTTCACAATGGAGAAAAATACACTACAGAAAATAACAACATTTAAAGAAAAACAACATTTACAATCACGTCTAACAAAAACGCTCTGAATGTGAGAGTAAAACCTCGCTGTGTGATCACTCAGCTGCTCGTCTTTTATATGGAGTGGAAGAGAACGGAGGAGCGGTTTAACACAACACATAAAGAGCACAGGAGACAAAAGCTGAGCAGAGAATACTGTGGATAACACACACACACACACACACACACACACACACACACACACACACACACACACACACACACACTCGTACACAGACACACTCATACACACACACACACACACACACACTCATACACACACACACTCACTCTCAGCAAAAACTCAAATAGTGGAAAACTCTTGTATTTAATGTTCAAAGAGACTGTCAAGCATCTGTGTCCTGAAACCTGACATTACAGCTTTACCCCTGACACTGGAGACTCCTTCCATGTCAGCGTTGTTCAATCAATATCTGTTTACTTTAGATCCACAACTACACGTGATATTTTAATCTATTCACGAGCTGTTACTATTGAAACGATAACGTGTCAGACTGAGCGCGCTACTGTCAGGGCTGCCGTTGATGGAGAATTAATCAACAACTTCTGACCAATCAGGATCCAGAATTTAGCCATAAATGTCAGTCAGATGCTAACAAACACGTCGCAGTAAGGTAACCACCTGGATATTTCATTTACAAAAAGAAAAACAAAGAAGAAAGAATGATTTCCTCTCTGGAACACTTCGACAGACCGCTGATGTGTAAGGTGGCCATGTTGATTTTTTTGGGAGTGTATTACATGTGACGCTGCTTCAGAGCTGAACCGAGCTGTGTGTCGAGTTCGTCTGAGTGTAATTCGGCGTGACCGCAGAGCACGACAGTGTGACGCGACCATAATAACTGCCACCGATCCGATCAAGTCACTTCCTGTCCGTCATCCTCACACACACTGCCTGACGGGAAGGGGAAAAAAAAAAAAAAAACACGAGATGGCAAACGTCTGTCGAGGAGAATCAACAACGTGTCACGACGTGTCAATTACAAGAGGCTAAGAATAGCGTGAGGCAGAAACCTGGCCACCATACACGTGTACATGTGCGTGTGCGTGTGTTTTCGTTTGTGTGCATGCTTGGGGCTGAACAGTTGAGTCTCTAATCTTTTAGCACATGTCTCTCTTCGTCGTCTTTAACACGCCCTCATTGACCTTCCTGACGAGGAGAGATTTAGAGAAAATGTACGTAAAAGCAGATTTGCATCACTTCCTGCCGTGTTGAGTTCAGGAGGAAGACAGAAAAAGATGGAGATCGGAAAATGAATAAGAAAAGATACAAAGAGAAGAAGGACAGAGAGGGACGAGACAATGTAGCAGTAGACAACGTTTACAAGACAAAAGAAATTAAAAGAGAGTGAAATGAGAGAGGTCTGCAGTTAAAGAGGGAGAAATAGAAAAGGATAAAAATAAACAGAGAGAGAGGGAAAGACAGAAAGGACAGACTGCGTGGGGAGAAATAAAAAAGACATCAATGAAAAGAGGTAAAGATGGAGAAGGAAATGAGGAAATGCGGCAGCAGACAGAGAGACAGAGAGAGAGACAGACAGAGAGAGAGAGAGACAGAGAGTCGTTTTTGCAGGTGTATTAATAATAGAAGGCGACTGAGCAAAATTTCAGTGTGTAAAAGACACTCAGGGATTCTCACTCACTCACTCACTCACACACTTACACACACACACACACACACACACACACTCTTTTATTCTCTCTCTCGAAAGGCTTACCTGTGTCTGAAGTCTTTATTTCTGACAGGAGGAAAAGCGTAAAAGCGGAAAGAGGAAGAGAAGAAGAAGACAGCAAAGAGGTTAGGACACAGTGAGCTCCATCATGTCTCACCGTCACACACACACACACACACACACACACACACACACACACACACACACACACACTTACCCACACCCACACACAACACAAACTTTAAAACAGACAATGTTTAATATGTTAATTAACAAGTAATAATAATGAACAGCAGCTGTGTCTCATGTACAGCTCGTCTCGTCCTCACCTCAGCTCAGTCTCGCCATGAGCTACAGACAGATAGACAGATATAACTATATTTTATCTATATTGATAAAGTTCCACTTCTAGTCAAAGTAAACAGTTTGGCCTGAACAAAGCGTATATATATACACACACACACACACACACACACACACACACACACACACGTAGGGTCACAGCTCAGTTTCCATCTTCAATTAAAGAAGCTAATCAAAATATAACGACGCGGCTAATAACACAATTAGCATCACACTGCTAGCCGCTGTTAGCATTCGGAGCCAATGTCTCAGTCTATTACTCTCAGGGTCACAACGCACCGAGTCTCATCTCAGGATCATAAACACCAATTTATCTCATTTATCTCAACTTCATTCATTAAAATGTAAAAAATAAAATTAAATGAACTTTTTTAAAGATAAGCACATCTGAAGTGATGTTATTCCAAATCAAATATATTAGATAGTTACAAATAGACTCAAAAAAAGATGTATGACTCGAATTTTTTATTTTTTATTTATTTATTTATTTTTTACAAAATATTGTAAATAAACAACTTATTCTAATAACTAAAAATGTAGAAAGTTTAAGAGCTTTACAAAGGTTACACCATTTAAACTTAAATGATAAAAATGTAGATTTTATATTTTAGAAAATAACGAGCTGAGATAAATAGATAAATTCCCTAAACATTTGATAAAAATTAGGAACTTCCTGTTTTGTGTGTTTTAACAAAACAACAGCAACAAACAATAATAAAAATAATAATAATAACAACAACAACACGACCAAAATGAGGAAAAACGTGAATGCTTTTTTAAATTAAATTAGTAGATAGAATCCTTTATTTTTTAAATCTATGTTTTTAAAATGAGCTTTTTTTTATTAGTGGCTAGAATCTTTTTGTTTGCTTTTAAAATAGAAAAATCTTTTCATATGTAAAATCAGTAGCATCTTTTTATTTTTATAGTCAGCTGGACGTTATTTATTTATTTATGTAAATGTTTAGGTGAGGAACTGAGGTTTATTCTTATTCAAACGTGTAAACTTTACTTATTTTTACAAGGAATAAAAGTAGGTTATTTTGATTCAAACAGAAACTATTATTTATCTTTTACCTTATTAATTTTGTGCATGTTTTACATATAAACTTTCAAACAAACAAAAGTATAAAGGATAAAATGTTATAACATGTTTAATATGTGCTGTTTATTACTATGTGTTGGACCTAAAGTCAGGTTAAGAGACGTGTGTGTGTGTAACTGTCTGAAAGCCTACGTCTATGTGTTTAGCTTGCGTGTGTGTGTTTATGAGTGTTTTAAGAGACATGAGCGCTGCATGAACGCGACGTTAACGAGCCCATAACAACTGATTACGTCTCAGAGAATGAAGAGAGATTTCATCAGGCTTGCGTTTTCATTTGGACAGAGGACATGCTGTGAATATGTCACGCTCAGGACCTAGCATTCATTTAACTCCCTACACACACACACACACACACACACACACACACACACCATTCAATAAGGAGATTTAATTGAACTCAGAGAGAGAGAGAGAGAGAGAGAGAGAGAGAGAGAGAGTGAGTTATAGGTCTTTATTAAAGAGAGTTTAATATGAACACTTGGCTCCGGTGTAAGTGTGTGTGTGTGTGTGTGTGTGTGTGTGTGTGTGTGTGTGTGTTAGATTGAGCAGTTTGGTGATAAATCTGGAGGACAGAGTAATGTTATAATTAAACTCTGAAAATCATCTTCAGGGTTTCATTTCCAGTAAGTGCTATACACTGGGAGCACTGGGAGCGAGGAAGGAAAAGGTCCCTTCAGTTCATCACTCCTGCGCTAGTGTGAGTGTGTGTGTGTGTGTGTGTGTGTGTGTGTGTGTGTGTGTTTAATACTTTACTCTATAAATGTATTTAAAGTAACGCTGGTCCTTAAGGTCCAATTATTTATATTAAATATGCTTGATTTTTTATTAAATATATTAAATATAATTAAAATATAAAATACAATTTAATGACATTATGCAGTAACAAGACTAGGTACAATTTAATAATATTTGTTTTTCTAAAATAGCATTATTTCACAAGTCTGCTTTCAAGTTAAACAGTTTATTTATTTATTTACTTATTTATTTATCACCTTAACATTAACGATACTTTGTTTTACATATTTAACATTTTAATTGTGATTATTTACTCTATTTATTCTGTTGAAATTATTAATAATTTTTAATTAATTCATAAAAAAAAAAAAATCATTCCACATCCATGTATGAAAGCACCAATTTTGCAAAAATAAATAACTAGTAACTATTATTATATTATAATGCATCGTAATTTAAATGTTCTCTATATTTTAACCCTAAATAAATAAACAATTATTAATTTGAATTCAATTATATATGAATAATAATAGTGAAATAAACAGTGTTAACGGTACAGCAGTGAATTAGTGGTGTGTGAGAAATTTGCACGAGTTTGACCTTCTACCCCTGACACGGTCATGTGACTGATAATGAAGTCCAATAATAATATAATAAAAATAAAGTGATATATATATATATATATAAATGAGATTTGCTTCTGTTAGATTTCACCTAAGAAACTACAAGATCTACAAGAGCGCTTCAGTTCTTGGTAAGAAGAAGAAAAGACTCGGCGCGATACAGGCTTCACAGTTCCACAATAAATAAATCAAAATAATACATATAAATAAATAAACATGATACATATAAATAAATAAAAAAATGCCATGTGGGGCGGGTACACGCCGCAGCAGGTAGACAGGGACGAGTTATTGGTGACTGTGAGGAGACGCTGAGAATTACACAACACACACACACACACACACACACACATACTGTGAAATACACATCAAACACACACACACACACACACTGAAATCGAGAACATCATACACACACTGTGAAATACAGAACATCACACACACACACACTGTATTTGCTGCTACTTCTCCTGTCTTACATTCACTCAGGAAACTCACAATGATCACATCATTCAGTACTCCACTCGTCCATCCATCCATCCATCCATCCATCCATCCAGTGCAAACTCCATCCACTGCTTCCCCATCCATCCATCCATCCATCCATCCATTCATCCATCTATCAATCCATTTATTTATTCCAAATCCAGTCCTTCACTTCATGAGTTAGATAATTAGCATTTAAGCTTGATTTGCGATTAATTTGGCACATCCCTTTCATCATCCCTCCATCCATCCATCCATCTTAAATCCATCCATCTTAAATCACTTCTGTATATCCAGGGTCAGAACTGAGTTTATTGGTACTGTTGCCGCACAATTGTTGCCCGTCATGTCCATTCCTCCTCCCTCACCCGTCCCTCCACCCGTCGTTCCCGTGCCCTACCTGAGCTCCATGACGCTGGTGACGTTTCCTGAAGGGAAGATGCGTCTGATGTAGTTAAAATCTCCCACGTAGATGCTGCCGTCCGACCCGCAGGCCAGAGCCACAGGAGCCAGCAGCTTGTTCCCATCAGCCTGGCCGTTACAGCTGGGACAGGAGATACTGCGCCTCCGCCCGTTACCCATAATGCTGCTGATCACCGGGGGCTGCTGGGAAATAAACACGTTTTCGCCGTTGCCCTTATACAGAATACCTAAAGAGAGAGAGAGACAGAGAGTTAGTCTACAATTTTAAAACCATCCATCCATTCATCTATCCATCCATCTCCACTGGATCAATTCCTTTCTCTCCTCATCTTTGATCACTTCTGTCTCTCTCCAGTCTCTACCTTCTCAGTTCTTCTCTCAACAGATTCAACCCTGCCCTTCCTCTATCCCTCTCTCCATCAGTCCACCCATCCATCCCTCCATCCATGCCTTGCTTTGTTCTCCCACCATGCATAACTCCATCCATCCATCCATCCATCCATCCATCCTCAATCTTTCTTCCTACCACCGCCACATCCTTTTATCATCTCTCCATCCTGACATTAAATTATTTCTCTGCTCCTAAATAGTCTCTCTATACTGTATGGTATTTCTGTCCTTCTATAATAAACAGTACTGGTTTCTCAGAGATGTTAATTAACTTTGCAGTGGGAATCGATAAACACACACACACACACACACACACACACACACACACACACACACACACACACGCGTTTATGCAGTTCCTGTAAGAGCAGTAAAAGTGGGTCACGTTTCCTGTTCCTCTCAGCAGGACTCGGTAATGCTTGATGCAAATGAAATCACAGTGAGCTCGGTCACGGATTTAAGGAGCCAAATCCGCCCGAACGCAGGGATCGAGAGAAGAAGAAAGAGGAACGAGTCTGGAGATGTTAATGAGGAGCAAGCGCTTTAACACATTTCAATCATGAGGCTGTTCATTATCAGGTCTTCACCTCGTGCAAAAGACAAAAAACGGTAAATATAAAAAATTTAAAAAAAGGTTATGGAGTAAATTGGATTCTATCTATCTATCTATCTATCTATCTATCTATCTATCTATCTCACTCCTTCTTCTTCTCTTTCTTTATGTGTCTCTCGATCCATAGTAAATGTCCATGTGAGCCACTTGAACCCCAATGTGAGCCTCCATAGGGATATTTACATCTTTACCCAGCAGCAAAACAGCTTCGGCTTCTCTTCATCACTCCGTCCATTTTAACTCCGTCCCTCCATCGACCAATCCGACCCTGCCCTTACTTCACCCCTCTCTATCCATCCTTCATTCTATCCTTCTCTCCATCCATCCCTTGCTTTATTCCCCCTCTGATTCCTTCCTCTCTCTCTCTCTGCACTCCATGAACTCCATCCATCCTTCCTCAATCTTTCCAACTATCCCGACCTCTAGCACCACTTTGTGGATTTTTTTTTTTTTCATCTAGCTGCACTTCACACAGTGTATTACTGTTGTCAGGATTCTCCCAGGAGGTGCTACGTGCCTCTGGACTTCTGTATTACAGGGGCATTTATTTTGACCTTGGTGCTCATGTTTGCCGTTTCAGTTTCTGTGTTGTGTTCAGACAGATGAAGAGAAAGAGAGATTTATTTTTCAATTTTAAAAAACCAAACGTTTAACCATCTGTCTATCTATCCGTCTCCACTGCGTCGATTCCTTCTTCCTCTTTGATGTCTCTTATTAAACAATCTATCCTGGTTTTCCTCTGTCTCCCAAATTTTGTGGGTACTTGATTACAAAATTTGAACGTTAAAAATAACATTTTATTTCTTCATTGTACGTAAATGACCTCACACAATCTGCCTGCAGTACCTTCACTGTCCACTAGTTGCTTTGCAACGTTTTCTGACAATTACAATTTTGGATTTTATCACAACATAACGTTATTCTTTTAAATCCATATATAATTACAGTTAAAGTTAATAAACAGACGCAAAACAAACTTCCTGACGCAAACAAAAGAAAAGTCTAAACCGCTAACAGCTTTACAAAAGCATAATTCAGAAAGTGTTGACACTGGAGACTCCTTCCATAACCGCAATAAAGAAAGATGTAAGAATGACCCGTTACTATGGAAACAGTAACACGTTAGCAAGTGTATTAATAATCTTATAATAAAAAGATCTTAATGTGCAGCTGCACTACTTTCAGAGCTGCTCTTAGAGAGAAATCTCATCAACACCTTCGGACCAATCGGGAGACAGGAGCGGTTTTTGCGAAACATTCTGATGTTAATACGCACTGACACTGGAGACTCCTTCCGTACACGAGACACAAACGTCCCCCTGTTGCTGGATTATCTTACAGCTGGACGTGCAGGAAATATATTTAAAACTGATACTTGTGTACAAGCTGATGTAATTGCTGAGTTTGCTTCAGGACGCTGATGAATTCAGTCCCAGCTACGCTGTGAGGTCACTTGTCTCCTGACGGCTCCTCCAGGCTCACTTTGGTCTCGATAATTTTCACCACAAGACACAAACTGAAGCGAATCAGTAGCGTGACCGCGACTTTATTTCCTTTCTTTCTGATTATGTCTTCTCTCTCTCGCTCTCTCTTTCTTTCTGACAAATAAGTGAATCTTCAAACTGTACCAAGTTTAATCTCACACTGCCTGGAGCAAATTGTGTGTGTGTGTGTGTGTGTGTGTCTCACAAGAGGAAATGCCACCAGCTAGCGAAAGCAGGTTGAGTACTGTGTGTGTAACTCATCCCTTTTTAATTTCCTGACTGCAGCGTGTCCATGGGTGTGTGTGTGTGTGCGTGTGTGTGTGTGTCTGTCTTTAACACACTTCAGCTCTTCAACACTACACTCAGCGCACTGCAATCTAGTCTATAACTTTGTCTAAACTCTGAAGGAATCTCTGAAACATATACAGATCTTTTCAGCAGAATTATACACACACACACACACACACACACACACACACACACACACACACACCTGAGATTAAACAGTTATTAGTACAGTCTGGACCCGAGGCCTGAGTTCAGTGGAATTTCTCCAGTGAGAACACACGGACCGGTGTAAGTTTAAATGCATGTGATGTCATAAATGGTTCTCTCGTCCGACCAATCAGACGCTCTGATTTAAGACAGTCCCTGCCTACAATTTAGTTTAACATGCTTTATTGGCGCGATCATACAGTATAAGCACAGCATTGCCAAATCATTACACGAAAAGTCTCTCTCTATCTCTCTCTCTCTCTCTCTTGTCTTTCTCTGTCTCTCTTTCTGTCTCACTCTCTCTATTTCGTTCTCTCTGGCTTCTTTCTCTCTCACACACACACACACTGCTTTTTATTACAGTACTTCACGACTTTCTCTTGTATTTCCCCTCTATTCATTGCTTTCTGCCTAAATCACACTGTTTATTTATTTTCTCTCCCCTTTTCCTACTCTATTTTTTCCCTCTCTATAATTCTCTCTCTCTCTACTTTCACTGCTTTTTATTTTTCTCCTAGTTATTTCTTATCTGCTTATATAACACTACTTATTTTCTTTTTTTATATATTTATTTATTTGCTCTCATTCCTATGTCTTTCTATCATTCTCTTTCTCCCGTCTTATCAACCTGTGTTCTCTCTTTTCTTTGTACCGTTTCTTTCTTTACTCTTTCTTTATCATTGTCTTAGATTATTCCTTTAATCCCTTTATATATATATATATATATATATATATATATATAGAGAGAGAGAGAGAGAGAGAGAGAGAAACTATATATATATATATATAGCCTGTATTTTATATATGCAAAATCAGATGAGATTTAAAAAGTGCAGAATTTCACTCTTATGTTCATGAGACATTTTGCAAGAATGAGACGAAGATAAACAGAAAATCTGCAAACAATGGCATGACATGTGTGTGTGTGAGCCTACAGTAAGCCTAGTCTATTTGTCTCTTTGCTCTTATTTCCTCAACCCCCACCTCTTCAAACCTCTACAATGTTCACACATCTAAGGTCTCTTAGTGTTTTAATGCAAACACACACAGAGCTACAGTATAGAATCCCCGCTCACGCTCTTCTATAAGCTGAGAGCGAAACGTATGTTCTGCGAACCTGTGAAAATCCACTTCTGTGTTAAAGGAAATCTGTTCTCGTTCTCGGGAGTGTGTGCCACAGAATGGCTCTGACGGCGAGGCGCTTTCACAACAAAACACACCGAAAAGCGGCGCTTCCTCCGCACGCACAAAGCAATCTGTCAGGAACCGACATCCCACGCAGCAGCAAAACAGTAATTAAGACTAAAAAGGATAATCAGGATGTAATGCATCCGCTCTGGACTGAGGGAAAGACGCTGCGCGTGAGTGACGTGGGACTGACAGGACGCCAGACGCCGCGGGTCTTTCATCAGAAACCCCAAAAATCAAAAACAAAAACAAAACAACAACAAAAAGTTTTGATCTTTACTTAACCCGAGACACCGAGCATGAGCAAAAGATGGAGCGAGAGCAGAGGATAAGGAGCGATCGCTAGATCTTTATCACACGTCACGAGGAATATCAGGACGGAGGGAAAATCGAACGAATAAAAACAAGGCGTTTAAAGCTTACTGAGCAGGAGTGTGATAAACACACCGACGCTGATCAGATATCTGTCCGTCTGCACGTCAAACACGTCGGCAGTGAACGAGTGAGTCGACGTGTCTGACAGAACACCAGGGGAACCTGCTGTTCTACAGCTTACATTTACTTTCACCAAGTATTCATGTCTAAAATTATATTCTTATCCAGTGCTGGGAGATAAAAGACTTGTTTATGTGCAGCACGATCAATCTTTTTTATTTTAAATCTTTTAAATAAATTTTATATATCAGATTATAAACATTATTTAGAATAAGTGTTTAGTGATTTAGGGGTGGGGATTGGGGCGGAGCTAACTTTGTTTCTTTTCCCTACATTTACCTACATGTTCATTTAATTCCTTGCACTTAAAACAACAAAATGTTTTTATGAGGTCTGACTTTTTTGTGGTAAAATAAATAATGCTATATTATATAACTATGTTAGAATTTGTAAAATGATAAATACTAGCATTAAAATTTCACACAAAAGACAGCAGTTTACATTAAAATAAGTATTTGAACAATTTGACATTTTGGAAATTAGTTTTATGATTCACAGACTCAATATTATTTATAATCAGTGTTTAGGTTGGAGGCGGGGTTTGGGGCGGAGCTGCTATTCTGTCTTACATTTTCCTACATTGATTAAATTCCACTTTAAAAAAAAACTCTGTCTCTAATTATTTATACATATTTTCATGTGATCTTTAACGTTTTTTTTTGTTTTGAATAATAATAATAATAATAATAATGAAGTTGTAAGAATTATAATTATGTATAATTTGTATAATATGTAATATGTATAATTTTTTAAATCATAAATAATACAATTTAAATAAACAGACTGCACATTTAAATGAATATTTTTACAAACAATTTAAAATCTTATTTATCGTTATTATTACTACAAATTAAACTTATTAAAAGTAATTTTATTAATCATAGTCTAATCATGATTTTAATTTCTTTGTGTTTGCGGTTTGGGGCGGAGCTAGCAATGTCTGTCTTTAAATATACATTTTTCACGTTACAGACTTTTTTTTTTTTTTTAAACATTTTTTTAAGGTTTTTTTAAATAATACAATTAAAACATGACAGATTGTTACATTATGAATAATTCATCATATTATAAGCATGATAACAATTTTTAAAATTTTATACAGTTGAAACCTTAGTTAAAATCATAGATTATCAATAGAGCATAAATAGCTGCGTAGTGAACTAGCACTAAGTCTTTTTTTCTTTTCTTTTCAACTTATCATTTTTTTGAGTTGTGTTGCCTTCTCATAACTTTTTTTTCCTTCAAATTACAAATCCCACCTTTACTTGACACTTCCTCCTACAGTAGCCTGCAGTGAGTAACACTCCACTTATTTCCATTCTCCTGCATATGGCGATGCTAAGCTAGCTCGATAACTGATGTAAAATAATTAGCAAATCAGAACATTATCTAATAGTTACGGCTAGCTGGCTAACCCCATGTAGCATCTGTCAGAAAATATAAAAATTCAATTTTATAAAACAAACTGTGCTAATGTGGAGCTCTAATCGTGTATGCTAACGCCAGCAATAGCGGCAAGCAGGGTAAGAAATCTAAGAAGGAAAAATCGTTTCTGTTCCCTATGATGTAATAACATTTTTCTCACTAACTTGTTAGTGAGTTAGAATAAGAAATCTTGCATCTCTTTCACACACACACACACACACACACACACGTAAAGTCATCATCTGAGGGAGACTTTGAAGTCTTCACTTTGTGGTGGGAAAGTCTCTCGA
>JAQMYG010000038.1:5572643-5589953 GCA_030014215.1 Clariallabes teugelsi | reverse complement strand
TTTTTTTCCCCCCAGTCCCATGTTCTTTCGTTGTTGCCAGATATACAGTTTAAATAGGAATTAGAGTTGCTTTTGCCTTGATGTCTGGTAAAAAAAAATATATAAATAATAATAATAAAGTTTATATGTGTATGTATGCAGACATCTTATTTTATTATAATAATATAATAATATTAACATAAAATTATAATATATCTCAATATATAATGTTTAGCATTAAATTTAGTATTAAAATAGTTATGTAAGTTTTTCTTTTCCTGAAGTGTGTTTACATTTTTGGCTGACTCTATATATACACACATACAGTATACATACAAGTATGTATGTATGTACAGTATGTATGTATGTGTGTGTGTGTGTGTGTGTGTGTGTGTGTGTGTGTGTGTGTGTGTGTGTAGATATGTGTGTGTGTGTGTGTGTGTGTGTGTGTGTGTGTGTGTGTGACTTTCGCTTACCCACGGTGCAGTGCTCTCCAGTCCAGCCCTGATGACACTCACACTTGCCGTCTTTGCAGGTTCCGTGTTCGGTGCAGCGCGGGTGACATGCCTTCACGTCACACACTGACCCGGTCCAGCCTTCCTCACAGCGGCAGCTGCCTCCCATACACACTCCGTGATTTCCGCAGTCCACCGCACACACTTCTGTAATCACACACACACACACACACACACACACACATTAAAGATAAGATAAAAGCGATATGTTAGGTCACTGACAAAAGGGTTACTTCACTCATGATGTCTGGTTTGTCTCTGTAACATGCTCTCATACCCTAATCCATCCTCCTACACACACACACACACACACACACACACACACAGTGAGCGAGAAGCAGAGGTCAGATACTTCAAACCCATTATGTCGAACTTATCAGCTTGGAAAGAAAACACACTCGGTGGAATCACGCTGTGTGTACAGGTTCTGAGTAACCTCGCCAAACACACCATAACACTGACAGCACTCAACCCCTCCTGACCCCACTCTGTATGTGTGTGTGTGTGTGTTGGTGTGTGTGTGGGAGGACTGTAAAGTTGGCTCTGAAATTCTAAATGCATTCCCAAGAGCTGTTTTATCCCACAGTAATGATGGAAAAGTAAAACACACTCTATCATTATGCCTGGAACGTTCAGTCGATTGTTGTTCATTTTACACCACGCCGCTTTTATTCATCATTAACAGAAGGAAGGAGTCTCCAGTTTCAGAGGTTGAGCTAGAACTTCACGCTTTCCAACATCTCCAGAACAGTGGAGTTCACTCGTCTCAGAGTAACAACCGCCATAACCCGAGAGAGAACGGGAACAAAGGCTGCGTTCACACCGCGGAGAAAAACTGCCGCAAATCAGAATTATTTGCTCGTAAGGCACATCCGATTTTATCCATAACAGTGTGAAAAGCAGAAATTTAGTTCTTTTTCATTCTGATTTGATCCGCTGTCATATCAGATTCACATCTGGCATTCCGCACCGCAGTCTGAAGAGTTAAATCGGAATTTATTTGACTTCTACTTCAACTCCACATTCCTCATAGGTTACATTCACACTACAGATCAAAGTGGACCATATCTGATTTATTGACCTATATCTGACATTTCTCTGAACAGCTTAGGGAACAGATCTGAACGTGTCATGCGATGCGATCATGCTTCTAAACTTACATGTGCAAAGGAGCAACGTGTCATGTGATCTGTTCAAGATCACCACTTCATGGAGTTAAAGTGGATTTCAACATTAACCCTTTAAATTTCTACTCAAAATGGATCTAATCCACAAAAACATTAGCGTTGTTGCACTGGAACACAAAAATGCTAGCATAGTTATGTTAGTTTTTCTGATTATTATTATTAATATTATTATAATTTTTTTAATTGTTATATGTAAATATATTGCTGATTTTACCATGAAGTGATATCTCAACCGTTTGGAAGACGCCTATACAGTATTAGGGTATTGGTTTGTTAATTAAAAAATGTACAAATGTAATTGGTTGTAAAATATAAATTTACAATTGTAATTGTTTGTTAATTAAAAAAATTAACAATATAATTGTTTGTTCATTAAAAAAATGCAAAAAAAAAAAACTTGCTTTAAGGTTTAAGTTTCGCGTATTCAGCAATTCAAATGTTTATGAGGTCCCTTTTGTCACTCTACCACCACTGAAATCCTTCTTTACTGAAATCATGACAAATGTATTTATAATGTAAATATAAACAAATAAAATGTACGGAGGGAAAATTTCTCCGGTATGAGAGAAATAATACACAATGGAACATACAGTTATAAAACAACAAGAAAAACAACTCTAAGGTGGTAAGTGAGGTGTAACTCTGATTCATCACATCACCCTGTTGTTTGTTTTCCTCTAACAGCACAATACTTTATAAATAAGTAAACAAGAAAGCAAGAATATTATACAGGCAACTGTTATATGATTGGCAGCATGGTTACAGCCGTAAACAGTATTCATTTATGCTGAGATCTTTATATTATTTCCCGGTAAAGGTAACCTTTACACTCTAGACCACACACCCAATCTCATGTGGCGTCTCCGATACATTGCAGAAGAATCACCTCAATATATGGAGACAGAGAGACAGAACGAGGCCGAATGAGACCTACTGTACTGTACAGTTGGCGGTAATGTAACCAACCTACTGGATTCCAAGTGGCGTTAAATAACAAAAAAGAAGAAGAAATAGAGGAAGGAGACCTGCGAGTCATTTTTGTGGACGGAGAAGAAGCCAGGTCGAAACTGGAGTTTATGTAAGTTTCTGGGAATTGATGGTAACGCTATCCTCATAACCCCAGTGTGAGAGCAAACTGTACCAAACTATTCAAAACTTGGAATCGACTTGTTTTGTACAGTCCTGTACTTCTCTCAGCCAATCAGAACACGTCTTTCCTGGACAAATGATGGAGTGCTGTCTGGGAAACAATAACAGGAAAAAATCAGACGTTATTGTTTTAATAACTGGGGAAATAAAAACAGTTCCTGATTGTGGACTCAAAACTTTGGTTTCTGTTGTCGATATATCACTGTGTGTGTGTGTGTGTGTGTGTGTGTTCAGACCTCCCACAACTCTGGGAACGTAAACAAATCCATCCTTGGATGGATCAGACTGCGGTGTGGACCTGCGTTCCAGCTCCTGCCAATAAAACTGTTTTTATTCTGTGCGTGAGTGTGTGTGTGTGTGTGTGTGTGTGTACCTCGAATTTAGTTTATAGGGAGTGAGTGCGTACTCATATCTTGTACCTGTTTGTCAATAAAAATCTCCACTGTAAGGATATGAGCAACAGCCACAACAGACAGCAAGAAGATTTGTGATTTAAATGCATGCTGAAAGGACACTGTTGGGTGTGTGTGTGTGTGTGTGTGTGTGTGTGTGTGTGTGTGTTTGTGTGTGTGGCCTCAGACATCATATTTCTGCAAGCAGAAAAACTTAAATAAACTCAGAATAAACTCAGCCCACACATTAACACACCAAAACAAAAAAAAAGAGAAAGAAAGTGTCTTTGTCTATTCTAACTGAAACAGTAGAAGAAAATTCCAGAATATTTACATAATGTTACTTGATCATGACTTTAAATTAAGGTATTTAATCATGACTATAAAACACAGTCTCTAATTGTGACTTGACATCACGGGATCTGATTACAACTTTACATCACATGATCTGATCGTGACTTTACATCACGGGATCTGATCGTGACTTTACATCACGGGATCTGATCGTGACTTTACATCACGGGATCTGATTACAACTTTACATCACAGTATATGATTACATCTTTACATCGCGGGATCTGATTAAATCTTTACATCACGGTATCTGATCGTGACTTTACATCACGGTATCTGATCGTGACTTTACATCACGGTATCTGATTGTGACTTTACATCACGGTATCTGATCGTGACTTTACATCACGGTATCTGATCGTGACTTTACATCACGGTATCTGATTGTGACTTTACATCACGGTATCTGATCGTGACTTTACATTACAGGATCTGATCGTGACTTTACATCATGGGATCTGATCGTGACTTTACATCACGGTATATGATTACGTCTTTTTATCTGATCGTGACTTTATATCACGGGATCTGATCGTGACTTTACATTACAGGATCTGATCGTGACTTTACATCACGGTATCTGATTACGTCTTTTTATCTGATCGTGACTTTACATTACAGGATCTGATCATTAATTTACATCACTGTATAGGTGATGTAAAGGTGAGTAACAGAGAGAAAGATGAGAATAGAGACAGACAGAATGAATAAAACTGAAAATAAATGTTGTGTGTGTGTGTACGTGTGTACAGTACCAATAGAACAGTCCGGCCCGGTCCAGTGCTCATCACAGGTGCAGGTTCCACTGTCGCTTTGGTACTTTCCGTGACCGGAGCACTGTTCAGGACAAAGGATTTTCTGCTGCTCACAGCTCGGCCCCGAAAAACCGGAATTACAGTGACACACACCTCGGATACACACACCTCGTCCAGAACACGACGGGTCAAGACAGTCCACTGAGAGAGAGAGAGAGAGAGAGAATGCATGTGTAAGTAAATGCATCAATCGGTTAGAGATATTGACATTTTTGGAAAATAACTGCACAGACACTTTGTAAAATAGTTGAGCATAAAACAGTAATGATTTCTGTGTTTGTGTGTATTTCTGATTTGTGTTGACCCATAATACAAAAAGTTTTGTGTTATAATTCAACCGGTGTGTGTGTGTGTGTGTGTGTGTGTGTGTGTGTATGTGTGTGTGTGTGTGTGTGTGGTGATGAGTCTTAATCAGGCCATTGACCGCTGGCCATTTCATTAGTCCTAGAAAACACAATTCACTCACAGTTAATTACATTAGCCGCACTCCCCTCCTTCTGTTTCTGTGTGTGTGTGTGTGTGTGTGTGTGTGTGTGTGTGTGTGTGTGTGTGTGTCTTTTTACCGAGACAAATCAATGGTATTGAACAGCGAGAATGTGACTGTCCAGAAAAAAAAGGTGCTGCTCACTCGGGTTATAAATAAATAAACAAATAAATAAATAAATAAATATTTCTATTTTCCTCTTGTCGTCCCTTGCTGTCTCACTCTCTTTCTCTCCCTTTTCTTTCTTTCCTGTGCCTCCTCTCGTCTCTCTCTCTTCCTCAGTGATTGTGAATCTGACCATCTTGTCCTCAGCACAAAGAGATGAGAGCTTTCCAAAGAGAAATCGATGCCTCCTCCGACCCTGATGGTAATCAGCGAGTGTGTGTTTGTGACACATTATCTCTCCATCTTTGATGGCGTAATGAGCCAGGCCCTAATGGAGGTGCTGATGATGGCTGGGCCACGATACATTTTTCAATATACCCCTGTGCAGGGCAGAAAACGGAGTGCACATGTACACCATCTGCTCCTTTGTTTTAATTTAAGACACAGACACCAGAAAAGTTTTTTTCGCGCCTCCTGTTCCAGGAAAAAATTGTTACTTACAGCATTAAATAATGAATAGCAGCTAATAACTGCCCACAGCTAGCATGCGCGTGATCACAGGGGCTTTTAATTGAGAATTGGACACCATGTGTTTCTTATTAGCGCAGTGTAGACTTCTCTCAGCGCTACACACAAGCTTATCTGAACCCTGAAGACATGCGCAGCTTCCGGTAATGAGTCGTGATAATGTCAGGTCAGAGAGCTCATGTTCGAGAGCTTTGAGGAATTAGAGGAGCTGTCCTCGAAGCTTTTCCTTCATCTAATCATTGGGGATTTCCTGAGTCGAGGCAGAGGTGTTAAATGTTAATTCATGATTCTCAAGACCTAGCTTTTGGTTATAACCCACAACTAACAGAGCTAATCCTGCTAATCTGACCTCGAGGGGTCACTGCCTTGCCTTTTCCCTTGCTTAAGTCCCCTTGGTTCAGTTCTTAAAGGCATTTTACATGAGAGAACATGTGGACTTCAGGAGCACATCACCACCTCCAGCTTCTTCATCAGTACACAAGATCTGATTGAACCCATGTCGCCAACTTGACTTTTTCACTAAATTCCGTAGAGCACTTTTTATTGTCTTTAATTTTATTTTCAGGAGATGTTAGCAAGCAGTCACTGATCACTATTGATCCCGATGACCAATCACTGATCACTCCTGTTTACAATGACCAATCACTGACCATTATTAATCCCAATGAGCAATCGCTGATCATCACTGATCCTGATGACCAATCACTGATCACTACTGTTCCCAGTTCTAATCACTGATCACTATTGATTCCAATGACCAATCACTGATCACCACTGATCCCAATGAGCAATCACTATTCACTACTGTTCCAAATGACCAATCATTTCTGTTCCCAATGAACAGTCACTAATCACTATCTCCTCAATGACCAATCACTACTGTCCCCAATGACCAATCACTGATCACTACTCTACTCAATGACTAATCACTACTGTTCCCAATGACCACTGATCACTACTCTCCCCAATGACCAATCACTACTGTTCCCAATGACCAATCACTGATCAATACTGTTTATAATGACCAATCACTGATCACTACTCTCCCCAATGACCAATTAATACTGTTCCCTCTGTTCGCTCTGGATAAGAGCGTCTGCCAAATGCCTAAATGTAAAATGTAAATGTTCCCAATGACCAATCACTGATCACTACTGTTTATAATGAACAATCACAGATCACTACTGTTCCCAATGACCAATCACTGATCAGTACTCTCTCCAATGACCAATTAATACTGTTCCCAATGAACAATCACAGATCACTACTGTTCCCAATGACCAATCACTGATCAGTACTCTCTCCAATGACCAATTAATACTGTTCCCAATGAACAATCACAGATCACTACTGTTCCCAAGTAGTGAATAACCAATCACTACTCTCCCCAATAATCAATCACTACTCTTCCCAATGACCAATTACAGATCACTACTCTCCCCAAAGATCAATCAATACTGATCCCAATGACCAATCACTTATCCTTCCTCTTCCAAAGTAGTGAATAACCAATTACTACTGGTCCCACACAATTCTTTGTTCTTGGTTTAAAATTCTTTTCTGGGTGATATTTACAGTCACAATAGTGAGTTATTCCAACTGTAACCGTTTCCTTCTGATCTGTTGACCTCCTCGTACTTCCCCATTTCATTTCATTTTATTAAGATGTAAACATTTTTTGTTGTGGTGCTGTGATCAAAAACAATTTCCTTCAACTAAAAGAAATAAGCCAGAATCTATTTTCTACTCTACTTCTTTTCTGAGCGTCTTTAGAATCTCCTTTTTCTTGCAGCTCGTTTTGATATGCAACCATGACAATTTCATGAATATGGAAATGAGTCTCTGACTTTATCTGGTGACTTCTGGTGACTTTTTAAAGCATGTGGCAGGTTATGAGGGTCGGGGAGAGAGCACAGCTCGTTCTGACTAAATGCTCGAAAATACAAGACATCACAATAAGCACACCGAGGTCACTTACACAAGGACGTTTTTGCCATTCATCAGAAAACACATTGGTATGCACTGCTGGTGTGGTGGAGATGTGTTTTTGGGTGAAGATAATTTTTTTTTTTTTAAAACAAATATATACTCAATAAGATGACTAAGACAGTTGTCCTTTAATCCTCTAGGCATAACATTCTTTTTGTACAGAAAAATACATTTTAGATAATCAGTAAAATGTCAGGGCATGACGTTTTTGAAAAATAACTGTTAACTGAGTTTTCAGGCTTCTTTTAAGCAAAACCATGGTTAGCATTTCATCATGGCCAATTAGCACGATGTTAACCAGCTAACCTGATAGCAATCTGAGTACAGAATAATACGTTTAATTCATAATTATTTAAATGTATCCGTTTCCTCAACATTGTTATCAATGACTGAAGCTCTGCCCCAGACTGCTTCCTATTGGCTGACAAAGAAAAGCAAGGAAAACAATCAATAACATAAGTTATAATTTTGCACTTTCTCATTTATTATCTAATCGTACCTTCCTCGCAGTTTTCACCCTTGTATCCGGCATTACACACACACGCCCCCATGATGCAGATGCCATGGCCGCCACAGTGGACATCGACGCATTGGTTGTTGGGTACGTCGCATTCTGTGCCTTTCCAGCCACTGTAACACAAACAGCGCCCCCTGGAGTACTGACCGTTCCCACTGCACAACACTGGGCACGCAGCTGAAACCAAATTCAAAGTCATGTGATCGATCAGTTTCACACTGAACTTACAGTGCTAATGTACAGCAAATTAATAAACAAATTAATAAAACTATATTATCATCTAGGTCACTTTGCTATGTCAATGCTTTTTATCGCATAAATAATAAATGATCATTTTAATGCTTTTCCCCCCCCAACATAATTTAGGTTTCACACCTCAGCAAAACTTTCTCACACTGGCTTTTGCTTAGCCGCTGATGCAAATTGGAGTTTTAAGCAAACTGGGCATTTTACTACAAATGGACAACTTCATCTGAGGAGAACGTTGCTCCTGCGGAGACGTTTGTCTCAATTTTATTCAAATTCTGCTTGTAAACTAAATATGAGACTTTTTGGGTATGAGCAATTGCAGAAAACCAAACACATTGTATTTAACAATTCAACAACAGAACAAGATCTTTTTTAGAAGTAAACTGTACAGAGATATACAGAGATATCTTAAGTACCGGTTTTCTTTTACTGTTAACCAAAAATGCAGTAAAACCTTAATATTTATATATGAATAGTTTAACAGGTTAACAATTAAAAGTCCATTTTTGAGTTATTTTGACAAATTATTATTTCACTGACACACAAGGTTGTCTATAACAAAATGTCTAATTTGAAAACCATTATATAACTTACTTTAAATACTTTATATACTTTACTTTAAAGCGTTAAAGTTTTATGTTTTGAGCAAAGCACAACACATAGCTGCCTGATTTTTAAACAAAAGCCGTTCCATCCTGATAAGCCAATCACATCGTTTCTTGCTGTGCAACACAGTGGCTGCTATGAGTGGTTTAAATGTGTTCAAAGGGTTTTGGGAGAATGTTGAAGCCAAGAAAAGGACAGTAATAAATGACTGGTAAATCCAACAGTAATAAATGACTGGTATGTGTTGCGCAACATCTGCAATAAGTTCTGTGGAACAGGACCTTATGTAATTTGGATGTTGTTTGAACACCATGTTATATACTTAACGAAGCTATGTGTGATGCTGTAGTGTCAGCACTGTGGTAAAGCAGAGAAATAACAATTAAAAATGTATTTAAAATGTGCACAAACGATTTGTGTACAAGAGACATGAGATGCAGCGCTGTGTTTGTGTGCGTGGGAAGCTGTTGGTTAAATGGTGCATACCTGTCCTATGATAGTGAGGTGTCATGTTCGGAAGTGAAACTCAAACTGGTAGAGGAGGAGGATGATGCTGTGAACTGAAGTTTTGTACCGTTTATAATGTTACTTAGGATCTTCCACAATCTTTGTAATTAAAAAATTTTTGTGCAACAAAACTCGACACCTTTTTTCCTCTGATTTTTGCCACTACTTTCTGTTTGACTCGTTACACAATCAAATAAATGAAAGTTTGGTATATTTTTAATATTAAAACTCAACAAACATATAAAAAATACTGAACTGCATACTTAATAAACCACACACACAATTGCAGGCTTATTTATCCATTGTGACAAAACTGTAGAGAGTGAAGATATAGCGTTTTGCAAAATCACACAACATTCTTACTGAAACATGTCAAAATCTTTCTATATCAGTTTGAATTATTTCTTGCTTTTTATTATCTCCAAACTGGATTTATCTTATTTTGCTGCCAAACTGTTTATTGTCAGCTACAGAAAACTAAACAAATACTATTTCTCAATGTCAATAGAAATACAGGAATGTGGGGCCATTTTGGCATGCTGGAGTAAAATTAAAATTTAAACATTATTAAATGTATAAAAAACAAATAAATAAGCAAAACTTGACAGCAGCAGCATCAATCATGAATGTGTTGATCCACCTCTTTTATTGTTTTTGTCATATAAAGATTACGGTGGTATAGAATCTTCAATTGTGGACACTTGAAAATATTGTATTAAAACAACAACAAAAAATTTTTAAGGGAATGATTAAACATGCTAAGATGCTAACTGACCGAAGACTTTCTAGGTTATTAAGCATACTTAAGCGTTCCGATCACGGTGTAGCTCAGGGAGTACAAACTTTTGCCTTTTTTGGTTAACCCACTTGCCTTTGGTTTTAAATTGAAACATTAATTGTATTTTCCTCTGAAACAGGATGGAGTGTTCAGATCTCAATGCTAGCTGACTCACTAATAACATCCAATCAGTGAACGGTCTGCTAGGCAGCTGCACTCCATCTAATAACAATCTGAAACCAATTACGTGTGTGTATGCGTGTGTGTGCGCGCGTGTGTGTGTGCATTACCTCGTGAGCAGTCAGGCCCAAGGAACCCTGGGAAACAATGACACGTTCCTGAGCGACAGTCTCCGTTGCCATGGCAATTGTGAGGGCACTCGGTCACAGAATCTATGTGGAAAAATTGAGAAAGAAAAAAAAAGAGAAGGAGAAAAAGAGAGCGAGAGACAGCGTTAATTGAGGAGGTAGTGTACTGTATGTGTGTGAACAGGCAAGCTTTGTGAAGTGTGTGAGGTTTGCGAAGTCTTTAATTAAATGTTGCAGATGTGTGAGGCAGACGAAGCTGGCGCTGCTTTAATGAACCAATCACAGAGCTATTACTGCCAATTAACACGCACACACACACACACACGCACGCACACACAGCCTAAGGGACCCTAGACATGGCTCAGTGGTCTCTAGAAATGACAAACACACGCTAACACAAAGCAATGCCCAATAGCAATGTAACAAATAACCTAATACCTGTTAAACACATGCTAACAATCAAAGATGCTAACACATGCACACACACACACACACACACACACACACATACACACACTAACAGTCATGTGCACATTAATCCACACATTGTTTTCTGACGCCTTTTGCAGTCATGATACTGTATCTTGACAGGCTGTCTATCGTGACATGATGTTTACGCTTCACTTTACAGCAAAAACCCAGCGCTATTAGCTTAGTGCTTAGCGATTAAAGCTAGGTTTAATTACTATTAGCCATTTCATTAACAATTTATCACCAAATCTGAGGTAAATGTTGATATTCAGGACAATATTAGCTCATTTTTACCGTCTCTTTACCTGTCCATTGCCTACAGAACGCTTTCCGTCTATGTGCTAGTTAGCTAAACTGCTATTATAATCATATAAAGTTTTTTTTGTTGAAATTTATCAGCACATCTGAAGTAAATGTTGATATTCTCACTGCTTTGCACCCATGTTATCTCACTGTCTCATCCAACATAGCAACATAAATGTTATCTAAAGCTAGCAGTGTGATGCTAAGTCATAGTTCTCTGGGACAATGGTTATGAGCTACAGTACTGTATATGCTAAATAACTAACTAACTAGCAATATATTAGCACAGCCTGGGAATAACTGACATTCCCAGTGGCTTTGTCTTGTTTCTAGGAGCTTTAATTTTTCATTATAAATAATATACACGTTATCGTGTATAATTAGCCAGCTAATTCTCATTCAGTGCGCGCATTTCAATGTGGCTTAGCAACAGCGCAATCACCTGACTATCCATTCTTAAAAAAAAAAAAAAAAAAACATTATTCTGCACAAGCTCAGGTATCGACGGTGTCTACCACGTTGTGAGATTTTACACACTTGTTTGTACATGGTCTCGCTCCATCGCCGAGGCAACGAGGGGCAATTATGACAGGCGCTGTCGATATTTTCATTAAGTGCTGCAGAAAAGGGGTTTGTCCAGAAGAGACCAGAGTGAAAGTGTAATGAAGTGAACCGTCCTGCCTGTCTTCCTCGGTTATTACCGTGTTATTACCCCTGCTCTCGATCTCACTTTTTCGCTTTCAACATACACACCCTCACACACACTCACACATACACACTCACAGAATCAATTTTCATTTTCAAAAGGTTAACTTATTACACGCAGAGCAACGGGCCGGGTGCTATAGTCCCGCTGCTAATTTCCCTCCACGCCGGGACTGGTGATCGAATCGAAGGAAATTACTTCGTACAGAAAAAAGAGAGGGAGAGAGAGTGATAGAGAGAGAGAGAGAGAGAGAGAGAGAGAGAGAGAGAGAGAGGGGACGAATGAAAAGGCTCGCGGGTCACCAGCGCTTTGAAGCCTGCTGCTGCCTGCCAACCGTTTAAAGTGGCGATCAATAAAACTCTGATGAGCATTACACACACTCACCTGTGTGCACACACACACACACACACACACACATGCACAAACAAATTTCTCAATAACCCAACAGGTTGTGATGTTTTAAAGCGCACAGGGATAACTCCTAGCTTTGCGTTATTATTAGCATTAATTATGTAAAACTCAATAACTATCTAATTAACCAACTAACTAAAATAATTACTTTTGTTTACGGGTCCTTTTTTTTTCCTTCTTTTTTTGTATTATAAAAACCACTTTCAAACACGAACACAAGTTTAAATGAAATTAAATGAAGATATCTTCTTTAAAAAAAGAAATAAATTAAAATGAAAATAGCAAAAATAATAATAACAAAATGATTATAGTGTTTTGTAGTGACAAATTTTTCTTCATTATTAGCCAAAACAACAAGGCTAGCTAACTGACTATGTATGTTAATTTGCTTAGTGAAACATAAAAAAAAAGAAACATATTGTGTGACATTTCTGGAGTGATATTCCAGCTCGGGATTGTCGATACGATAAAGAGAAGATGTTTTGTGACTTTTACATGTAAATGTTGATAGTTATGGATAGCGTAAGGAGACTGTGTGAGGTAGCGAACAGGAAAGGACGCTTAGCGAGCGTTAACTGAAATAACAGATGAAATCAGAAGAAGGGATCTAACCAATGATGATGGTGTTGTAGGAAACTTGTTCGGTGTTTTTGCCGTCGTTGTAGAAAGCCAGGTGCCAGATCCCAGAGTCAAGGAAGCGGATGAATTCAGCCTCGTGGATGTTCACAGATCTCGCTCTCCTCAGAGATGCCTCTGTTTCCACCAGACCTCGCTTCTCCTTCGAGATCAATCGGCTGCCGTCCAGCAACTCCACAAAGTCGTACTGGACATACAAAGCAACATAATACAGGAATATTAGCATCTTATAATCATAACATACTCACCAAATACATATGTTCAAGCAGATAAAGGTTTGCTAGGCAACTAGCATGCTAGCTGATGACTGGAATTAACAAAATACATTTTTATAGACAACGTGCCATGAATGTCAATATTTTTCTCAGAAAACAAGAAAGAAAATGGCTAAAATTAGCCAAGTGCTAAGTAAATGTCCCCATGTTCACTGAAGCCAGAACATTTTACCTTAAAACTTTTTTTCCCCCAGTAAACAACATTTAAACAAAGAAATTAGCAATTTCTTCTAACACTAACACTGAAAAGAACACATGCTAAAATTTGATAGCACACACTTTAATGCTAATATGTATACTAGGAAAACAAAGCTAACATGGATGTTAAAGGGCTAAGAAAAATACAAAATGAAAATAAAATAACAGGTGATACAGGATGCTAAAGCGTTAGCGCTAACACAAACACATGCTAACTAAAAACAAACACTAACGCAGGCTAAGAGGAAAGATGTTAATGTCTTAGCATACTGACTGAATTTAAGTTAAGATGAATATGTTGTATGTTTGTTTTTTGGCAGCTATTTTCAAAAAGCTAACGCAGTTGCACACAACTACTGTACAACAAATGAGAGACATAAAACTGTGTATAATAAATCCTTAATCCTAAATGTAATCTGACACACACAGAAGTTCCTTTAGCTAATTATACACTTATTGCACTAACAATCATGTTCAATTACACTGATGTGATATTTGCTAAATGATATAAATTAGCCTTTCATTTGTGTGTAATTAAACATACAGTGACACACACACACACACCTGCCAGAAACCTGAGCCACGCTGATATGTTTAAGCAACTGACAATAACTTACACAATCAACAATCTTGCTCAATTAAGCATTGTGTTATGGTGTGAAGCTATCAGACATGCTAACTGACATGCTAATGGTGTTTGTGTTATTAAGAACAGCTACACACACACACACACACACACACACACACACACACACACACACACACACACACACACATGTGCAAACACCACATGACATTTGTCTGTCTTATACAATGCCCCTTTTGGCTCAGATGTAGCCAATTAGCTGTAGAACTTGATGTAGCTAATGTAGCTAAGTACAGTTAGCAAATGAGTCGACCTTTCTCACACACTAGTTAAGCTTTTAAACTTACTAGTTTAGCTTTCTAATTCACTAGATAAGCTTTCTTACACACTAATTTAGCTTTCTCATGCCCTAGATTAGCTGTCTTTCACACTATTAGCTAGCTTTGTTTTGCTTTCTTACTTTCTAGTTCTAGATTTTAGCTTTCTCATTCACTAGTAGGTATCTAACTCGCTCAACTACCTTTCTCACTCAATAGATTAACTTTCTAACTCATTAGATTAAGCTTTCTCAGTTACTAGGTTAGCCTTCTCGTTTAATAGGTTAGCTTTCTCACACAATAGTTTAGTTTCCTTACCCGCTAGATTAGCTTTCTAACTCATTAAATTAGCTTTCTCACTCACTAGGTTAGATTTCTCAATTAATAGCTTAGCTTTCTCACTCATTAGTTTAGATTTCTCATTCACTAAATTAGCTTTCTCATTCACTACGTCAGCTCTCTCAGTCACTACATGAGCTTTCACACTCGCTAGTTTAACTTTTGCACGCATTAGAACAGCCTTCTCACTCACTAGTTCAGTTTTCTCACACACTAGTTTTGCCTTCTTACTCCCTAGATTAGTTTTCTCACTTATTAGATTGGCTTTCTCGCTCATTAGATTATTTGTTGCTTTAGTATTAGCCTCTTGTATCATTATAACTATTACAGTGGTCACAGAGAGAGAGAGAGAGAGAGAGATCAGGGAAGACAAAACAAAGAGAAAGAAATAGATAATCAGAGATAGAGACAGAGTAAAAGAGAAAGAAACACAGATAGAGAGGGCAAGCAGATAAACAGAGAGGCTATCAGACACCAGATAGAGATGGACAGAGACAAAAAGATGGAATGACAACCAGAGAAAAAAAAACACAGAGAGCGAGAGAGAGAGAGAGAGAGAGAGAGAGAGAGAGAGAGAGAGAATCATGCCCATGGTTTCTGAGTTTTGTTGTCTCTATCATTTCACACAACACATTTTTCTCATCCAAAAAAGGGAAAGCGAGACGGAGGCAAACAGACGGAGCCGAGCGAGAGAAAAGACGCCATTTCGACCTGCGGAGGAGTCTGCAGACTTAACTCCTATCTCTTATCCGTCCATCCGTCAATATCCCTTCATCCCGTCCTTCTGTACAGCCTTAAAGAAACATATCGATTCCTCTGTGGCAACTAAAGGGACGGAGCGGCACCGGGGCGTCTCCGTGTATTGACTTCCATTACGGAGCTTTCAGCTGACGATTACCTCGATTAACAGGCTGCTCGTGGCATGACAGCTCGCCTGCACGTCGCTGAAGTCAGAGACACGCCAGCGCTAGTCACACGCCGTGGACTCCATTAACCAAAGTAGCTAAAGTTACCAAGGACAACTTCAGTTAGCTTAATAGCATTGATTGATTGGTATTAACATTAGTTTTCTTGCTCTTTATACTAACTCTCTAATTTCGCCTGAGCCTCGAGGTGAGCTAGCCACAACAATGAACAAAGAAAGAAACAAACAAACCACATCAATGAATTACCAAGACATTTTTACATGTGCCTGTCAACAGCTCGCTAACAGTCCCATAGCTTGAGAGCAGAAAGAAGTGAGCGTGGCTTCATTTTGCAGAAATAAAAAAAGTATAAATATTTTGAATGTTTTTATGATTCACGCACGCTCTAGTAAAGTAATATATAAGACTGGATATGCTAATATGGATAAACTCACTCCTTAACAGTACTTCTAAAAGTGTGCATGGTCTAATATTCCAACATGAACATATGATTGACAGCCCTCTGTCTCAGACTCTGCCTCCAGGATACTAAGAAGTTTCCACTTACTAGGTTATCTCAGTTAACTTGTACTCACTAGGTTAAGTTTTCCTCTCTATTAATTCACTAGCTGATACTTCAGCAATATCACACCGTTATTGTGATGAATATCAGCACGACTGTGGACGTCCAATCAGTTTGCTCGGTTGGAACTAACTATTGTATACTATGTTTTTACAATGTTTTATAATGAGCTTTTCTCCAAGCAAGGTTAATAATACTTACTATTAGCTCTGCCCACTTTTGTCAACTGCTTTAACTTTAAAGACTTTGTTCTTCCGCCGTATTAGAAGGCAAATCAACCACTAAGCATTACATGTGTTTTATTTTAGCCCTGTGATGTGTGTGTGTTTGTGCGTGTGTGTCTTACCTGAGTGTGTGAAGGCGGCAGTCCCTTGCGTCCGTACACTCCGACGAGTGCGCCCCTCTGCAGTGAGATGTTGAACTTGAGTGACTGTGGCTGATCTATGAAGAGCTGAGAACGCCAGAACATCCCAGGAGGAACATCCTGCACCGCCCGTCTCCCCACATCAACCTCACCTGTGTCTATGGTGTTGTTCTCCTGAACATACACGCCCCCTTTACCTGCACATACAGAGAAAAGAGAGAAGATTTATTTAGTTAACAATTCCAACAGCAATGACACATAAAACCACATGAACAGGATCTTTTTATATCTTGTTCTTTTTAAATGTTTATCAGTTTAATTTTGGATGTTATGTGATTTAGAAGGTCATGTTTATTATTATTGTTTCTATTATTTATTTATTTATTTATTTATTACATTATTTGGTTAGGTGTTTTTTTCTTTTTTTCCCCTAATTTTCTAATAATGTTTTAATTATGTTTTAATCATTTGTAATTTATTTGAATTGTTATTGATTTATTAGTTTCAATTTATTTTAATGCTTATTATATGCATTTTTGTTTTAGTGCTGTTTTAGTTTTTTTTTTGTACTTTGTTTTCCACTTTAGCACACGTTTAATAACATTTTGTTATCATTTATATTTTTTATTAATCTTTTTGAAATGTAGTTTTTAATACAACGTGGTAAATACTGTATAAAAGTGACTGTAGTTTTCACTAGTGTGTTGTGTATATGGCATGATTGTAATGTACAGTGTATTGTGTACAGCGTAAG
>JAQMYG010000038.1:5535879-5554529 GCA_030014215.1 Clariallabes teugelsi | reverse complement strand
TTAAGCTATTCCTTGTATTGTGAATAATGACAATGTTTATTTTTGATAAAATGCTGTATGCATTTAAAAAATAAAAGGAGATTTTTCTAAAAAGAAAACCAATTAATATTTGTTTCTCATATGTTTTACATTGCTGTTTAATTATAAAAAAATAAAAAAAAATAAAAAATTAAAAATTAAATAAAATTAAGCAAAAGTACATTTCATCCGATTACTCGATTAATTGATTAAATTTTTTGGTTTGAATACTCGATTACTAAAATATTTGATAGCTACAGCCCTGTCATACCTTTACACTGTCCACTTAAATGACTATAAAAACACAATTTACATTCAGGGGGAGTGGAATTTTCTGACATAGCTGAGAAAAATGTTAATATTCACAATAAATTTGTTCCATTTTCAACATCACTGAACCTTTATACACAGTGCTACAGTAATTCTAGACTTAACAAGCCTTTTCTTCGTAATTTACCAGAACTACTAATTAAAACGATATTAACATAAAATTTGTCTTATTTTCATCAACACTGGGCGTTTACATTATCTTAACTATTACTTGCTAGCTATTCAAACTATAACATAGTTTGTAAAAAAGTTTTTTAAAGTCATTTGTTAAAAAGAAAATCACAACCTGTAGAGGACTTCACAGATATACGCTAAGTTGCAATTTACCAAACCTATGTAGGAAAAATTTTACATATTTGACAATTTTGTCCCGGTTTCAAAGTGCTTTCACAGATTTAACTAGATCTAAATACAGCTGTATGATAAAAGTACTTTATCATAAAAAAAAAAAGAAAAAACACCTGTTGAAAACATTGATATTATCTATGAATTTGTCTTATTTTCAACATTGCTTTACCTCTACATTGACTGTAAAAAAAAAAATTATCAGCTATGTTCATAATTTTAGATTTTAGTAAATCTGAGAAAAATGATAACATTCCTGACAGGAATATTGAATCAGGATTTCAGTGCTGGAAAATCTTTAATTGGGATTTAACCAAGACAACTGAGAAAAATGTGGCCTTTTTTGATGTGTCCGTCTTGTCTCTAATTTTCATTGTAATGGCAATTTTTTTTTAAAATAGTAATTTACAATCATATCTGAGGAAAATGTTGGCATTTCAGATGTTACAGCTAATGCTTGCTGTCCATGTTAACCTAGTTGCCTAGCAACAGTGCTTTCATTTAACAATGAAATCGACATTGTACTGTATACTATATGCTGAAAACTTTTTTGTGCATTTATTATCTGGCATAATAATCCCTTCCAACATTTCTGGCATAGTTAGCATAGTTAGCATGCTATTTTCCTTTTTGTTGTTGTTGCTTTTTTCCCCCTCAAGCTAATACTTATCACGAACGATGATGTAAATATGAAACCTGTTCTGAGAAAGTGACAGATGGAGATACAATCTTTCCTCGCACTGTTGGCAGTTTGCTGTTAGCACCAAGCTAACTACAGATTGCAGTTGGAGAAAGGAGAGAAATTAGACACATCTAGATGACGGTAAGCTCCCGCTCAAAGACGAGCGAGCAGAAAAACCAGACAGGTTCAACCCTACGGCCTGGAAACAAAAAAAAAGATCAAACAAACAACGACACAACAAAAAAGAAGACTGACAGAAATAAAAGAAACAAAGATGGATGGAAAGAGAGGGGAAGACAGTCTTGAGGCAAGGTGGAGGGTAAATAAACCATGTGTCACAACGCTAAAAATATGATCCGGTGTGTGTATCATGAATGAGTAATACTCCATGGGAATCAGTCAGGATTTGTTAGATTCTCAATGACATCAGCTTAATATGACTAAGAAGCTGCACATCTGTGTCTCACGTAGGCGGCTAATTAACCGCTAGCTGAAAGATAAAGTGTGTGCCCCCACACAGCGCACCCTTTTGTAGTTGGTATATCCCTGTTAATACACAGCGCCAACTTTGAACAGGAAGTAAGACACCATTTTAGATATAAAGAGAGGAGGGGAGCAGAGCATGCTGGGATACACAAACTTTCTTTTAGAAATCAATTCCTCTAGCATCAGAGGAAATCAGCATGATGTAAGCATTTTTTATATATACACCTGTAAGCATGCTAATTTCTTAGCTTCACTATGGTAATACCACTGAAACTGTTTTGTAATTTATGAATGTAAAAAAACATTAGATAAATTAGTATACAATAAAGCTGGCCTGAGATCAGTGAATATACTCTGTAACTGATATGAGATCAGTTAATACACTGTAAAGCTGACCTGAGATCAGTAAATATATATTTTGGAAATATATGTATTTAAATGTTTTTAACTTCACTGAGTGTACTTTAATGAGACACAAGATAGCATATTTATTTATTTATACAGCTATTTTGTTTTAGTTTCAGGATTTATAAAGCACTTATTATTGATTAACGTCTCGAAAAACAGGGTATTTTATACCGAACGTCTTTTTTATCTTAACGTCTTACACCGTGACATTTTGTCAATGTGATTTCATGCCATTAAATGCTAAATGCTTCATCCTTTTTTTGTTGCTTTTCTTCTTCTTTTTTTTAAATAAAGATTTGGTATCATCACCAGCCTGTCCCCCTTGATCCAAGCTAAGCGATTCAGATTTGACTCCTTTTGCTAGAATACTGGAATGTTCAGATAAATTACTGCCAATGTTCATCTCTGAACAAACCCGCATCATTCTGCTGTAGCAGCAAAGCTTCAAACTATTTACACAGGGAGCAAACAGCTCGTATAAAAGCCTGACTCGAGCAATAAAACTAAGTGGACAGACTGGATCTGCGTGTGTTTGTGTGTGTTTACTTCTCCTGAATGTCGAGTTTCATATGAAACAACAAAAGAAGACAAATAATAATAGTATTATTATAATAATACTATTATACTATAATAATAATAATAAGAAGAAGAAGAGATGAGAGTTATTAGAGATTTTAGTTTCGTTTCTGGTTGAAGATACTGGTTTTAGACCCATTTTATATAATACAGCTGATCTTAAATCAGCTGTTTATTCCTCAAACCTGTTTGTAACATAAAACACACTCTACAGCTGGCGCCAGATCAGTTAATAAACTCTAAGGGTGATCTGAACCTAAAGCTGATTTGAGATCAGTTAATATACTGATCAGTTAATATACCTAAGAGGATAAGTAAGCATGATCTGTAACTGACCTAAGATCAGTTAATACACTGCAAACCTGACCTGAGATCAGTTAATACACTGCACACCTGACTTTTTTGCTAAACATAAAATACATGCTAAAGCCGACCTGAGATCTGTAAACATATTACGACATCATTAACATTAACCCAATTTGATTTATTTATTTACTTATTCAGTCATGTGTTTGTTGTGTCCTCCTTTCCTCCTCATCTTTCTTTCGTTTTCTGCCATTAGCACATCTGCGGTGAAAGTTTCCCTTAATCTGGATTTTTTCCTTTAAAGGCTAAATGTGTTTCACTTCAATGAGTGTACTTTAATGAGACGCTTCTAAAGAAAGCCATCTTGCGTGCGTGTTTTGTAGGAGACGATGATGTTTATTCCCCACCGTGCGGCGAGATGATTAGCCGTCCATATATTTCCATAATTTGGCTCTCGCGCTCAGGGACCCCTGCCGCGTGACTCTAAACTCGTCTTTATGTTAGTAATGATGAGGGGTTTGGCCGGAGAAACCCCACTGAGACTCGAGCTTCAAATATTCATCAGTGCCGTCGGGCTGGGTGCGAACGACTAATAAACAACCAATCATGCACTTGGAGGAAGTGAGAAAGATGTGTGAGAGAGAGGGAGGGAGAGAGATGGAGTGAAAGTCATTATATGAGAACCATCATGAAAGGAAAAACTTTAGGGAAAGAAAACTACTCTTTCATTTCTCTCTCCCTTTTTCTGGTCTGTTTCTTTTTTCTCCATCCGTCTGTCAGATCACAGAACCTCGTAACACAAGCTTGACTAAGCAGAACCAACACAAAGCAAGCAGTTGCACCAAACCCATAGCATGGATGCGGTTGCCACGGCGATGAGAGTCTTGGTTACCGTGACGACCCTATAACTCGGACCGGAATTTGTGGCGAGGCACGAGACGGAGAGAGACATTTATAACCAAGGCGTGTGTGCATATGTGTGTTTGAAATTTTTGTCTAAATTTGTTAATATAATAAAAAAAAATGTACTGTGTATGTAAAGATTTTTTTTTAAATATGTTAATGTCAATATTATTTGGATGGACAACAAAACATTTGCAAATGTCTAATTTTTAACAGACTGCAAAAAAATAGATAATATTCATTTTTAATAAATAAATAAATAAATGTATTTATTAAAAATGAATATTATCTATTTTTATGCTACTTAACTAATGCTAACATATTTTTAAGCATTTCAAATCATATTCTTTTTCTGGAGTAAGTGATAGGTTATTTATTACCAAGCTAACTAGTAATTTTGCTGTTTTACTAGCCAGCATGCTAAAGCTAATATTTAATTTTATGCAGCTGGTCATTAGTTAGCTGTTTAGCTAATACTCTGCATCTTAAATAATTAACGCTAGGCGATTGAATGACTAGCAGAGAATAAGTCAACATTTTAATAATGTAATGATAGAAACACTCATGTGCGACTACGACCAAACCGACCGCTTCAGTAGAACAGTGGTCGACTACGGAGGTTAAGTTCAACAAGTGGGAAGTGGTTAGTAGCAGTGTGTTTTGGAGACGGTGGAGTTCAAGTCGCATCCCTCGCTGTCGATGAACGAGTGCGGCTTTGCACTGGAACAAACGGAGGCAGAGAGTCTGGCACGTGAGCACCTTCTGTGTGTGTGTGCAGCACAGTCCCAAAGCCTGAGTCCAAGACATTTTGTGGTTAACAGTAAGTCCTGGAGACAGCGGATGAGGTTTTCAGCGCAAGAATCTTCCTCTAACACGTTTTCAGGGTTTTAATTCCCATCACTGACTGGTTTTAAGAGCTCGGCTGGACATGTGGCTTCATGCTGGAAAGGAGCGGAGGCAGAAAGTCTGGCAGCGGCTCTGATTGAGAGCATTACATACTAATAACATTAGTGTGTGTACTGTAGGGTCCGAAAGTCTGAATCCACTGCTGAGGTGAGATCCAAAACTAATTGTTTTGTCAAATAAGTGGACTTCTGGACCCTATTGATTGGGCTAATGTGGTTTGAGAGCCAGCTACAGAAGCATGTGATTAGCACATGGAGCTCAGTAGATCATTTTGCTCATTTCAACAACTAGAGTACTCGAATTTCCAAAGAAAGCGGGTGAGGTTAGATATCACAAAGTCTTTGGAGGCTTGGCAAAAGTTAATAGCATCAGATTAGCCAATTAGCTGTGTTTAGCATCACATGATCATCTAACATCTCTGGTGTGATGTTACTTGAATCTGGCTTGTGTTTTCCTTGGCGAGGCTCGGTATTGAGATGTGAAGGGTGACAGTGAGGTTCTGTAGTACATTTGAAATATTTTCAAGGTATGTTACTCAACACTGACTTAAACCACATTTTAACCAGTTAAACCACACTATTAACCAGTCAGACCACATCAGTAACCAGTTAACTGCACTGATAATCAGTTAAACCACAATGCTAACCAGTTAGACCACACCAGTAACCAGTTAGACCAGACCATTATGCAGTTGGACCCCACTTTTATCCAGTTAGACCATAATTCTACACCAATTGGTGCCCAAATGTTTTCTTTTGAAACGCTACTGTCAGTGTAATTGAGCCACAGTTTCCAAAAGTCCCGCCCCTAAAATGCTCCTCTATCTCCCACCCACAATGCCACTGACACCTGACAGACACATCTGAAGTCACCCATTATAAACAAGCATTTATTTTTCACCTGATTGCTCACAACCCAGATAGACCCCAGATATCCTAATAAATGTCCTCCTAAATAGAGCGGTTTCGACTCACAGACGCAGTAGCAGAGGATGATGGAGAGAAGGACGGACACGGCGACCGCGCTGAGAGCCGTGCACCTCCACGAGCAGTACTTGGACGACTTCTTGAACTTGAAGGCGCTGCGGGACAGCGTGTTACGAGGCAGGGGCCGCGTGGGGGGCGAGTACACCGCCCCCGTAGCCATGGTGTAGCCCGGAGTGGCCGTGCTGAACAGAGGGGTCGTTCCTGTGCCTGTCTTAAAGAGGAAGTGCCTGAGATAGAGACAGAGGGGAAAGGAAGAGAGACAGAAAGATACATCATCATCAACAACAACAACAACAACAACAACAACTATAACAACAAGATTCCAATATTGTTAACGATCAGTTACTAGGTTTGACTAAATAGCTTTAAACAAACATTCTCATGTGACTGGCAATGGCTATAAACTGCTAGCACTTATAAACGTTTTTTCTGCAAATTTTTAGCCGCTTGTTTTGTGATGTTGTGACAAACACTGTCAGCGTGAGCAAAGCGCACATTTCTATTTTACATTTTAACAGTACTTGAGTTTGAACACGCTATAAATTTAGTAATATTAAACAATTAGCATTAGAGCTGAAACAACAGAATAATCAATATATTAGCATGCTAGCAGTTGTTAGCAGTTTTAGCCAAACTAGTCATGTTCTTTTCTCAACAGTGTTAGCATTAGCATATTAAACACCCATGCATGGTTAGTAAAACATATCCTAACATGCACCTTGATAAAATATGCTACAGGTAATAATTCTGTTGTATTGCACAACAGCACTGCTAAGTCAAGTTTTAACCCTGCTAGCATTACAAGTGTTAGCATGTTTCCTAGCACATGCTCTGTCATTAATATAGTCACATAAGTAGTTACAGAGGTGGATGCAGTTTAGCGAAATGTTAGATTCACATGATGGAATGTATTTAAGTTAAAATATATATATATTTTTGCAATGTTTTTGTTTATTAAAAAGAATAAATCTATTATTTAAGTCTTGCACGTACTGTAGTGACATATGTGCATGTATATCAGTATGTTAACAAGCTTTCCACTTTATCAGCTGCTCTAAATGTATTTTTTTTATATAAATTGCACTAACTAGAGGCATCTGCATTTGGGGAATTACACAGGTCGACCAATCCAATTCATTACACTGCATTTTCCTATTAGCTCAGGCACCCTGGTGAGAGGTTTAGTGCTACACACACACACACACACACACACACACACACACACACACACACACAAAGTTATAAAGCTTCCACTATTATAAAACCCCTGCTGGCTAATGATTCATGTGTGAATGATTCAGTGTTCACTTTAGAGTCATTAAAGGCATTATAACTAACTTCACAATAATTAAACATAGGCTTTACGTTATTTTCCTCCGTTGTTGTTTTTCTCTCAAAAGTCCATGAGTCATGTACAGTATGTTGTGTCTGCAGCTTGGTGTTTCTCAAACCAAACCAGAGAATAAAAGTTCTTTCCTTTTAGTGAATCAGTGCTTCAGAGTCACTGAATCTTTCCAGTCATAAAGGTGATGTATGAATCAGTGAATTGTGTTGGTCAACAGCAACAGCTGTTCGTCTGTCACTGATCAGTCTGGTGTTTGAGCCACTGATTAATTTGGGTCATGAGTGATCACGGTTTGTTGTTATATTGTACAAAGAATCAGTTTTTGAAGGCAGTGGATCATTTTGGTCATGACCAAGATTCATTATTTTCTTTTATAGTGAATCAGTTTTGTAGACAGTGAATCATTTTGGTCAAGACCAAGATTGATTAAAAAAACAAAAACTAATTAATACATTTTTGAGTCAATGAATCAAGCTTTCCAAGCTTTTTTTGAATCAAGTTGTGTCATGACTGGGATTAGCTCTTATCCCCCACTGGGAATCAGAGTCGGTGAATCATTTCGGTCGTGACTGAGACTGACTGTTTTCTTATTCAGTCCGTTTACTAAATTGGTGAGTTCAATGAGTCGATTTCAGGTTTCTTAGTCCAGAGCTTTTCAGTTCATGCAAAAATAAATTCTTCTTAATATGAACTTGCTTTTCTTGAAGAACCTTTCATACATTCAGTTGCACTAATCAACTAAATAATGCACTCTAATAGATATTAAATGCATGGCTAAATCTCACCCTGTGCACTAAACTACTAAATAGTACATTCTAATAGATATGAGTGTTTCCTGTATTTATAATCTAAACTATGTATCATGTTATCTTTACAATAACTACCTTAATGCACTTAATGTGAAAGAATAGTGTGTATGTAACTGTACCATGACATTTTACATTTTTTGCAAAGTTACAAAAAAGATGCACATACGTACACCATGTACAGGCAGTTACAGTAAATATACTGTTCCTATGATGTCATAGGTGTGTTACCACAATCTATCTGTGTAAAAAATACCTACTTTAAAGGACAGGTAATGATAAATAAACAGTCTTTGCACTGTAACCCGCCATATTGGATTGGACCATCATAACACTGCGAATTCATCACATCCATAAATAAACGAAATAACACTAATGTTATACACACATACTGTAGCTTGCATGTGTGTGTGTATGTGTGTGTTTGTGTCTTCCAGGGATACAGAAACTAGACAAACAGATGATTCTAGCTCCGATATCAACTAACACAGAGCATTAAATCCAATTAGAGCGCTGTGTTTCTGTGAGCTTCCAGCTTTATAATGAAAAGACGGTGTGTGCGCGCGTGTGTGTGTATTGAGACAACAGTTGTCGCTGTCTCCGTGCAGCACAAAAACGATCAATCTCCCCAATAAGAGCCACGACTTCCCCGTCGCCACGCTGCAGTAATAATAAGGTGAAAATTGAGTGGAGGTGTGCTCTGCATTACAATTAAACCCAGAGTCCAATTAGGAAATTAAACACTGCTTAATTCATTCAAAAGTGTTGCGAATCAGTTTACACACAAGCTGATTTTCATGACACCTATAGGAATTTATAACCTTAATTTCACCGTCATGTGACTCTGAGAGCCTGTACTTTATCGTTCCAGACGGAATTTGTTTGTTTGTTTATGTTGTGTGGCATTTCATCATTGCAACATTTAATATTACATTTCATGTAGTTTAGAATCACTCTTCAGCTGATTCAGCTCTGTGTCATTCCTCCCGTTCAGTTCAGAGCTGATCTTTTTGTTCTATTCAGAACTGTTCTTTCATTTCTGTAATTTTATTTATATTTTGGTTAAATTTTGCTTCACTCTTTTTGTTCACTTTGAGTTCAGAATTGTTTGTTAAGACCAGAACAGAGCGGTTCCTTTTCTTCAATTCAGATCTGTTCCTTTTATTCACTTCTGAGTCATTAGTTCTGATTTGTTCTTTTCGTTGGGTTTATTCACTCGTTTTGTTCAGTTCTGAGTCATTATTTTTTATTTGTCAAGTTCTGAATATTTTTTTCTATTTAGTTCTGAATCATTCTTTTTGTTCAGTTCTTAGTCATTCGTTTTGTCCACTTATGAGTCATTTTCTCCATTTAGTCCTAAATTATTCTGTTTGTCCACTTCTGAGTCATTCTTTTCATTTGATCCTACAGTAAATTATTCATTTTGTCCACTTCTGAGTCATTCTCTCCATTTAGTCCTAAATTATTCCTGTCCACTTGTGAGTCAATCTTTCCACTTAGTTCTAAATCATTCATTTTGTCCAGTTCTGAATATATTTTTTTCTATTTAGTTCTGAATCATTTTTTTTTTTCAGTTCTTAGTCATTCTTTTTGTCCACTTGTGAGGTATTCTCTCCAATTAGTCCTAAATTATTCTTTTTGTCCACTTGTGAGGTATTCTCTCCAATTAGTCCTAAATTATTCTTTTTGTCCAATTCTAAGTCATTCTTTCCACTTAGTCCTAAAATTATTCTTTTAGTCTAATTCTGAGTCGTTCTTTTTGTCCAGTTCTGAATTCTTCCTTTTGTCCAGTTCTGACTGGTTCTTTTCATCCAGTTCTGAATCATTCTTTTTGCTCAGCTCTGAATCATTTCTATTGCTCAGTTCTGAATTATCAGTTCTGAATTATTCCTTTTGTTCAGGTCTGAGTAACTCTTTGTTCTCAGTTATGAATTATTATTATGGTTTAGTTCTGAGTCGCTCTTTCTGTTCAGCTGTAAATCATTCAGTTATGAGTCATTTCTTTCTTTCAATTACTTAACTTTAATACAGAGTATTTTTTGTATTTGTTTCTGTTTTCCTTCTTGTTTCTTTGTTCATTTCATGACTGCAAAGAGCAAAGTGTCCAATTCACAGCTTAGATACCCCACTGTGGCATCGTACACAGGTTCCATCCCCAGCTCCACTATGTTGCGACTGTTGGGCCCTTGAGCGCGGCCCTTAACCCTGTCTGCTCCAGGGGCGCTGTATCATGGCTGACCCTGCGCTCTGACCCCAGTTACGCTCGGATATGCGAAGAAGGAATTTCACTGTGCTGTAATGTATATGTGACAAATAAAGGCTTAACTTACTTAACTTACAGTATACTGGTTAATACATTCAAAACACTTGAGTTTTAATGGCTTCAGTTTCAGCTAATCATGGTAGCAATGCTGATATTGACATAATACTAGCAGCTAGCATTACCTTTCTAGTCACAAGCTGATTAACCACCTTTTAAACATTTTATTTATTATTATTATTTTCTTTTTTACAAAATAAAGTAACAGTGTCAATAGGATGTTCAGACAATTAGTCATGAGGTAAAGCTAACAGCTAATCAAGTTTAGCTGTTGTTAGCTGATTAGTTTCTGTGGCTTTACATTCAAAAAACAACATTTCCTTAAAAATAATTTTTTGGGTAAAAAAAAAAAGAGAGCAAAAACATACAAAAAACCCCAAACAAAATAAATACATAAATAAATAAAAACAGGACATGGGTTTAATTAGCACAGTTCTTATTCTACTGATTAGTACTGCTACGTCATGCTAATCATGCCAACATGGTTAATAATGAATGCTGTCATTATCATGCTGCTAGATTGTGTTAGCGTTTATGGATAGAAGAACAGATAGAAGTTTTCTGACTAAAGAATATTTTTATGCTCATTAGCTTTAGAGAAATTACATGATAAGTAAATGAATGTTTTCTAATTAGCATGACACTGCTAGCATCAGTTAGCAGTCGAGAGTGAAAATGAGCTGTGGTGGTGTGTAAGTGTGGAGTGTGAGACATGTTGGGACATTTTTACTTAAAAACAGTGGGTTCTTTATGCACAATGTTCTGTTAGGGGCAGAGTTTTGGGGGTATTTATTTATTTACTTATTTATTTACTTATCGATTGATGAGTTTGGTCTCAGTTTATCAGCGGTCACATACCCGTCTCCATAGCCGCCCTCTTGGCTCACGGGATTCAACGCATCCATCTCTATCAGGCTCTCATGGCCGTTTTGGAGAACTGCTTGCTTTGTTAATTTTCTACATGAGGGAGATGGAGATACGAGAGACAAACAATTAGGAGAAGATGTGAGATAGTCACGCTCGCTCTCATTACGAGCCACTGAGACTCGCGAGGGAGGGAGGGAGAGAGTTCAGATCAGCTCTCAGGCAGGCAGGGAGAGGGGAGGACTACACACACACACACACACACACACACACACACACACACACACACACACACACACACAGACATGTACGGATCACACGCATCTGTATTTCCATGGGGGGTGTATATAATGGCTTACATTTTTACATCACTTTGTGTTATGTTGTGTGTATGTGTGTGTGTGTGTGTGTGTGTGTGTGTGTGTGATATACACCCCTGTGCTGTTCTGATTGGTCAGAAGGTGTGGAGTAATTAACAGTAGTACAGGTTTGTACAATATCAATGCGCTTGTTTCAACCTGTCATTGTTTTCACAGCAACAGGGACGTGTACATGACAACATGAGCTCCACATGCACGGGTACAGCTGAAATTTTACACTTTAAGGGGATCCTTTCTTTCTTTCTTTCTTTCACTTCTTTTCCCAATTTCTTCCATCTTTCTTTTTCCACTTCTATTTCCTGTCTTTCTTTTTTCCCCCTCTTTCTAATTTCACATCTTTCTTTCTTTCTTTCTTTTTTTCACGCATATTTCCCATTTTCTTTCTTTCTCATTCTTTCTTTCACATCTATTTTCCATCTCTTTTGCTTTTTTCTTTCACTCCTATCTCCCATATTTCTTCTTCTTTTTTTTTTTTTTTTTTTTACATCTATTTCCTATTTTCATTCTTTCATTCATATATTCCATTTTTCTTTTTTTTCCTTCTTTCTTTCTATTTCACATCTATTTTCCATCTCTTATGAATTATTTCTTTCTTTCTTTCACTTTAAGCTCATATCTTTTTTACTTTCTTTCACATCTATTTCCATCTCTTATGAATTCTTTCTTTCTTTCTTTCTTTCTTTCTTTCTTTCTTTCACTTTAAGCTCATATCTTTTTTACTTTCTTTCACATCTATTTCCATCTCTTTTGCCATTTTTCTTTCTTTCTTTTCTTTATTCTTTCATTTGTTTCTGGTGTTGCACATGAATAAATCATCAACTACACTGCTGTGGCATCAGAGCAATAAAGCAGAAGGTGCAGTTACAGGCTGCACCCCAGCCCTGATTCTCCGGATGATGACCCCCGCCCCCATTGATGATAAAATGCCGAAGTCGCCTTCTTGTCTCACTCCTCACTCGCATCAGCCGGATAATTTCAGACATTGATGAAGAATTATAACATCAACCTAAAATCTGATTAATAATCCCTGAGAAACACTAAAAACCCACAGCCTCCAGTTCCACACGCTGCACCCAGCCTTCCTCATCAGATTTATATTGGTATTCAGACCACATCACAAACAACCCCCCTCCCCCCAACACCCCTCCCCCTGAGCCCTAACGGAGAAATCAAACTCTAATTGATCCTTCAATAATTACGCTGCGCTTTTAAGAACCTATTTTACATGAGCTCACAGAAACGACGATGATTAACGAGAATTAAATTCTGCTCGCTCTCTGATGCCTTTTATAGACTCGCTGTACCTGCACACTTCACCAGGCTCGCTTGGGCCCTCAAAGCACCTGATTTTATCGCAGGGTTTAATAAAGTGAAACGTGAAAGCGTTCCAGACGGCGAAAATTAAACACCATTGTTGAGGTTTTAAAGGAGACGTTCGGCGCGAAGATTTTAACACCTCGATGCCTCCTGTACCTGAGAGACAAACCTGAACAGATGAAAATCAAACATTTGGTGTGTGTGTGTGTGTGTGTGTGTGTGTGTGTGTGTGCCTGTGTTCAGACTGTGAAATTTGTACAAAAAGTTCTTAACGTCTAACCTTACCAGGCTAGTCTGAGTCTGAGGTCATAGACGGATTAGATCTATTATGTTGAAACTTAGCTAATCTTAGCTACCATGGATTACACTGCCCTTTGTATCGATCAGCAAATACCACTCAGGAAACTGGGGGAGTTATCAGGGGTCGACTAAAAATACTGTGGAGATACGTTTGGCTCCTTTTCCATTCACTAACATGGAAATAGGCTAAAAACTGCACTGCCACAGCAAGCCACTAGAGGGGCTCAGAGACATAGTAGCTTCACTGTTAGCCCTACGTTACAATGTTTCGCTCATCTACATACAGTCACTACACAACATCTGTACACAGTCAGCACACAACATCTGTACATAGTCACCACACAACAACTGTACATAGCCACTACACAAAATCTGTACACAGTCACAACGTAACATCTGTACACAATCACTACATGTACCTACACGGTCACTACACAACATCTGCAGTCATTCACTACACATCTCTGCATAGTCACTACCCAACATCTGTATAGCTACTATCCGACATCTTTACGCGGTTACTGCACAACATCTGTACAGTCACTATACAGCATCTGAACAGTCACTACACAACATCTGTACACAGTCACTACACAACATCAGAACAGTCGTTACATCTGTACACAGTCACTACACAACATCTGTACACAGTCACTACACAAAGTCAGAACAGTCGTTACATCTGTACACAGTCACTACACAACATCTGTACACAGTCATTACACAAAATCTGTACACAGTCACAACATAACATCTGTACAAAATCACTACATGTATCTACACGGTCACTACACAACATCTGCAGTCATCCGCTACACATCTCTGCATAGTCACTACCCAACATCTGTATAGTTACTATCCAACACCTTTACGCAGTTACTACACAGCATCTGTACAGTCACTACACAACATCGGAACAGTTGTTACATCTGTACACAGTCACTACACAAAATCTGTACACAGTTACTACAGAACATCTGTACAGTCACCACACAACATCTGTACACAGTCACTACACATAGCTACATGGTCACTACACAACATCTGCAGTCATTCACTACACATCTCTGCATAGTCACTACCCAACATCTGTATAGTTACTATCCGACATCTTTACGCAGTTATTACACAACATCTGTACAGTCACTATACAGCACCTGTACAGTCACTACACAACATCTATACACAGTCACTACCCAACATCTGTACACAGTCACTACACAACATCTGTACACAGTCACTACGCATAGCTACACGGTCACTACACAGTGAATCTGCAGTCATTCACTACACATCTCTGCATATTCACTACTGAAAAAACATCTGTATAGTTACTATCCAACATCTTTACGCAGTTACTACACAACATCTGTACAGTCACTACACAACATGGGAACAGTTGTTACATCTGTACACAGTCACTACACAAAATCTGTACACAGTCACTACATATAGCTACACGGTCACTACACAACATCTGCAGTTATTCACTACACATCTCTGCATAGTCATCACACTACACAGCATCTGTACAGTCACTACACAACAGATGTCAGATGTAGTGACATCTGCACACAGCCACTACACATATCTACAGTCATTACGCATCTGTAGAAAGTCACTACAAATCTGTATAGACACACAACATTTGTATCATCACTACACAGCACCTCTACACATTTACTGTATTACACAACATCTGTAGTCACTTCACTACACAACATTTCACAGTCACTACAAATCTGAATAGACTCAACATCTGTACAGCCACTACACAACATCTGTACCCAGTCACTATACAACATCTATATAGCCACTACATGGTATCTGTACACAGTCACTACATATCTGTACACTGCGAGTCAGAGACGAGCTGGAAGGAGTGACAGACACACACACACACACACATTTTAGCAGATATTTGATTAATGGATTAAATAAATTGAAAGTGTAATTCCAACTCTACACAGAAAAAAAGATGTTTCATTACGCTTATAATTACTGATGAGAGAAAATAATAACGATTCAGAAAAAATCAGAAAGATTCATCTGAAAAGTTAGTGACATTAAATCTGTAAATGTCAGGAGTGATGCAGTAAACACACACGCAGCGGTTATTAATGCAGCTGTGATTAATGCGCTGCATTTCTTAAACCATAAAGCCCAGATCACTTATACTGACGTGCAGCATCTATCTTTTTCACTCACTGTTATTATTGCTGTCTTTCATTCTTTATTTTACTCCCATTTTCTTTTTTTCTTTGATATATTTATTCCCTTTTCCTTTTTTCCCTTTTCCCCTTTTCTTCCTTTTTCCTTCCTTCCTTTCTTTCTATTTTACCCAGTTTCTCTTTATTCTGTTAAGTTTTTTTTTCTGTTTCCTACTTTTTCTTTTTTTTCTGTATTTTTTTCCTTTTCCATACGTTTTCTTTCTTTCTTTCTTTCTTTCTTTCTTTCTTTCTCTCTCTCGTTCTGTCTTTCTTTCTTTCACTCCAAACTCTACTGTCTCTCCTCTCTCTGTCTATCTTTCTTGGTGTGCTTTCTTTTTCTCCTTTATATCCTGTCACTTACTTTTAGTTAATTTCTACATTTCTCTCACGATTCTTCCTCATCCCTCTCTCTCTCTCTCTCTTTCTTATTGTATCTCATGAGGAAACGTATATCTAGGTTAAACTTAGTATTTGTAACTTTCTCTCACTCTGACACTCGATCACAAAAACTTCCTGGGATTATGATTGATGGATTTCAGATTTCGGCAAGAAAAGAGAAAGAAGAGAGCGAGAGAAGAACAGAGGTAAAAGGGAAGGAGGGATGTGTGTGTGTGTGTGTGTTCGTGCAGGTGAATGTAAATGGAGTGTGTTGTTATTCTCGGAGCTCCGTTCTCTCGTCCCGCTGCATGGCGATGACTTCCGGCGCTCCGAAAAAAACTTTCTTTAAAGCACTCGGAGTGAAGGAGGAGGAGGAGAAGGGGGAGAAGGGGGGAAAAACTCAATTTAAAACTCTCTGAGCCCTTCCTCTTCCTTTATGTGCGCACACACACACACACACACACACACACTTGCCTCAAAATGGACAAAAACTTTCTAAAAACTGGACACACAGCTCGGAGGCCCTTGGTAACTTTTGGGATCTTTTTACCTTATATGGTCATGGCTTCCTTGTGATTCACATGATTTTAGCTTTGTGACATGTCGTGTTATTCTGTGGTTATAAAGGGATGGACATGGTCGACTCCCCCACAGCAAAACACAACCTCCCCCACAGCATTGCACCTCCACCAGTCTGAAGCACTAAAACAAGGCAGGATGGACACATGCTTTCATGTTGTTTACACCAAATTCTGACCGCACAATCCGAATGTCTGAGCAGAAATCAAGATTCTTCAGACCAGGTGACGTTTTTCTCAGTCCCCTATTTTGGTACACATGAGCCCATGTCAACTGTAGGCTCAGTGTCCTGTTCTTAGCTGACAGGACTGGCACCCGGTGTGATCTGCTGTTGCTGAAGCCCATCTGCTTGAAGGTTCGACGTGTTGTGTGTTCAGCAGACCTCAATTGTAACGAGATGTTGTTGGAGTTGCTGTTGCCTTTCTATCAGCTCGACCCAGTCTGGCCGTTCTCCTCTGACCTCCGGCACCAACTGATATCACAGGATAGTTTCTCGTTGTGAAATACTGAATCTATGTACATGTAATAAAAGACTAATCTGACCTAAAGCACCTTTAAAGGTTTAGCTGGTAAAACACTTTCATTCATTTACTTACCTATATTTATAATATAATATCTGATGTAGTATTCATTTCTAATATTAAATATTAAATCTGTTTTTGTGGTTTGTTCTTACTCTTCCTAAACAGTGATAGATACCTTTTTAAATTAATTAATTAACTTATTTATGTATTTAATTTATACACATATGTGCAAACTCTTGGTGTATGCTGGTGATGTAGTTAAAAACTGCAACTATTCAACAACTATTCAAATCTTTTTGTCCCCCAGTTCAATAGTAAAATATGTTTACAGAATTTACAGACACAGCTATTGTCTAGCCTTAGACACAGAATTATTTCTGTTTTATATTTATTTTCAAAATAAATAAAAAAAATTAACCCCCTCCCCAATCATGAGTATTAATGCAATTAATAAATTTATTAATTATATACAAATTGATAATCAAATAAAAACAGGTAAATAAATGAGAAAAAATTATTTATTTAATAAATTAATAAAAGTTCAAAATAATAATCATAATAAAATTAACAATAATGATGATGATGAGGGTAAAACATTTTAATTACCTTTTTTTAACTGCAAATGTATTGTTAGATTATTGTTGCATTACAACGCAAGTTAATAATTTATTTTATTTTTTGTTATTTTTTAATAATTTATTTTAATTTTTTGTTACCAGCATGAGATTTTATTTATTTATTTATTTATTTATTTATTTAGCCATGAACTGACTTTTTTTTTTTTTTCATTTTTGATATATAAAATTTTTTTGTTTTTAAAACCTCAGAGACACACACACACACACACACACACACACACACACACACACACGGTAAAACTGCGGTCCCGAGCTCATCTCACACATACTGTACACGCTTGTGTGTTTTTCTTGCTTTTCTTTAATCTTGCTTTGTTTCTATTTTTGATTTTATTTCAACATCGCTAAGAAGTTAAGCGAGAGGTTACCATGACGGAATGCTAACTATGACTGGAAAATGTGGCATCAGGCAAATTTTATGTTGTGATCACTTTATCTGTCCAGTCCTAACCCTGAGTGTTTATGTGTATGTAATTTACTAAATAAAATTTCAAAAACAAAAACTAAATTAAAAAGAAATCAGCATGTTTGTGTTCATGTTATGTTTGATATCGAGGGCGGAGCTTACGTCAGATTTAATCGGATGGTGAATCATATATTAAATCTCTCTCTTGTTCTTTTAAATTCATACATTGACATATTTAAGGGTTCTACTGTGATTCTACTTTTATACGGTTCTCCAGAGTGACAAGTGAAGATAAAGGAGGAGGTTCTCAACATTATCCTGCCTGTGCGCTTAGCTGGCTCTAGCTATTTAAAACAACCAGGCTAGGATGAGCAGAAAAAAGGAAGAAAGACAGTAACGATATCACATGATTAGGCTTGTGATTGGCTGCAACTTAAGAATGAAATTCCTAAGCTCCGCCCCCATTGACATGACGGTGCTTGTCGCTGGGTGAAATCAGGCCGTGCTCCACTAACACGTTTTTAATTCCCATCTCTGATGTTAAAAGCTCAGCTGGATGAGTACGAGAGAGACTGTGTGTGTGTGTGTGTGTGTGTGTGTGTGTGTGTGTGTGTGTGTGTGTGTGTGTGTGGCTTCG
>JAQMYG010000038.1:5512239-5523292 GCA_030014215.1 Clariallabes teugelsi | reverse complement strand
ACTGTAACTACAGCGGGGTCCAAAAGTCTGAGTCCACTACCAGGAACTGGTTTTTATTCCATCAGGTATCAAACACTAACACAATTTCACTCAGTTGATCCTTATTAGTGAAGATATCGATATCCTGTTCACGCAGAACTCACGACGCCGTGGATTATTTTTTTTTAACGCTAAGACATGCACAACGTGCTGGTGCCTTTAAATGATTAGCGGGAAAAGTTGCAAAATTGCAGAATCCAGATCGCGGGTGAAAAAAAAAATTTTTACTTTTAATTCGTAGTAAATATGAACCACCAGACAATTGTACACTTACAATTTATTTATTAATTAATAGTTTAAATAATAGCTAGAAATTATTCTGTTGTATAAAGTTTTTAGGTTACTTGATACTAATATCTGATGACCAATCTCTTTGAAGTTTGTGGAAGGTTGCTAGCTGATTAACATCTGTTCTCTCCAAGTCTCTCACGTGAGCTAGCTAGCTAGGTTTGTCACATTGACATAAATGTTTTAAACATTTTAAACATTTAAAAAAAAATAATAATAATAATTAAGCAAAAAAAAAAATCTTCCACTATTGGCAGCTAATTTTGCTATTTTTTGGAATTTATTTCTTGAAAGAAACGAAGAACAAGAAAGGTTTTTTAAAAAAAATTAAAAATTTTTTTTTTACAATTTTAGTAACATTTGACTAAAAATAATCTAGCTTAATGATTGACATAATAATCTTATATTTTTGTTATAAAAGTATTTTAAGAAATTATAGATAGGTTTTGCTAGAGATATAATGTTTACAGTGTAATAACCCTTTCAGAAATCACATCTAGTTAGCGCATGATTGCTAGCTAATTAACAATGTCTAGCAGTAAATTCGATAAACATCTATAAAATTACTCTCTGGAATCCTGTTAAATTAACTCATGCTAGCTAGCAGAAAATTTGGGGACAACATTTTTATGTTTTTATGTACCTAGCAAAAAATGATCTGAAATCTTGTTGAGTCGCCAGCTTTAGCATTAAATATGACTGAGGAATCCTGAGAAAGTTTGTTGTGTCAGCCCACTCGAGCAATTTGGTTAGCTTCAGTAGAAAATATACAAATACATATACTGTCACATTAGTCCATGGTAACTAGCTAGTAAGTGTTAATCTTAGTAATTCTCCCAAAAATTCACGCAAGATTACTTCATGTTAGCTAGCTAGCTAAAGTTAACAGTGATGTTAATAAACCTCTATGATGAATATCCTGTCAGGTTAGCTCATAATAGCTAGCTGGATAGCAAAAACTGTGAAACTATGTGTATAATAAATGCCAGTGGCTTGCAGTTTAACAATATAAAGGTAATATTGTTCATCTTTTCATTTCAGTACTGTATATTTAGGCGCATACTGTATGCCTCATCATATTATACATTTTTTTTGTGTGTCTTAATTACAGAGTCCACTACTAAGATCTGTGAAAACATTTAACCCTCTAATCCAGCAGACACACACACACACACACACACACACACACACACAGTCACACACACACACCACAGAATACCCCAGGATGAGCCCGCGTGGAGACTTACACACGGCCCAAACAGACTTTATTGACTTTCAGGGTAAATGAGACGCTAATTAAGAAACCCAAGCTGCTTGGTGGACTGGATGTTAATGATCCATTGATGCTTTCTGTAAACGAGCTCTGGCTCTTATCGCCTCGCAAAGTGAGAAAAAAAAAAAGAGGAAAAAGTTGCTTGTGTTTGTGAAGGACGTGACGCGCAGGTACAAAAGCTCGATAGGACGCACTTTTGTTAAAGATCGCGACGTCATGCAATCAATTACTGTCAGCACGCTCAGCGAGCACAATAGGTTCAAAAACAAAAGGAGGAAACGGAAGACAAGATTTATTCAAGTGCTGTTTTGAAGATAAAAGAAGAAAAGAGCTCCTGAGTTTTAAAGTGACGGTTATAAACAAATGGAGTCGATCAGGCGAGGAGTGTTTGGCGTCTGAAATTTGCTTCTTTAAAAAAAAAAAAGAAAAAAAGAGTTTATCATGTTTAAAGTTGTACATAAACAAAATACGTGTAAAATATTTTGTGTATGTTAAACCATATATACTGTATATATTGTGTGTGTATATATATACTGTATATATATATATATATATATATACACACACACACGCGCACACAAAATATGATGCGGCATACAGTATGCGCCTAAATATATAGTACTGAAATGAAAAGATGAACAATATTATCTTGTTGTCATCAGTGAGTTTATTTCTCCTGAAAGAAACTAACATACACACTCTTCGTATGTTGATTTCCCACGGTATGCGTAACGTAAGTGTTTAAAGTGTGCGTGCACCGCCTTGCTGCAGACAGTGTTCATATCGTTCACGCAGATTCTCAAGCCGGATTCCCAGAACAAAGGTCGCTGCAGACTCCTGCAAAACGAGACGATTTGCTAGCGTTATGCAGGCACAGTTCTTGGCGGATCATCACAGTTAAACACACACTCTCCTTTAACATTCTCCACAAGTAGGCCTCAGGGGGTGTAAGATGGGGGGAATGGGACGGGTATGGGAAGGAATTGTTCTGCCTCCTTTTCAAAACTCGGTCCCCATTCACGACCACATCCGTATGAGAAAATAATAGTACTCGATAATAATACTCAACTACGAATACTTTTTCCTCTGGTTTCCAACAACAACTGCATAATACAACATCCTTTTCACTATTGGGAACAAGTGCGTCTGGAGCTATGACCCGTCCACAAACGCACATGCGCGTCTGAGTTTCAGTACTGTATATTTTGGTGCATACCGTGCATACACACACACACACACACCCAATCATACACTATGGCCAATTTGGAAACACAACACAGCCTACTGTATTGTCTTTGGACTATTGGAGCAAATTAGAGGACTCATAGAAAAACACAGTTGGCACAAAGATAACATGCACACAGACTAGAATCGAGATTCAAACCCCAAACCCTGACAGTGCTAACCGCTAAAACAACTGGAGTTTTGGTCATGTACACACTTTTTAAGTGTCCCTGTGAATGATTTTTTGCGATAAGTTATGTGAATGAGTGGATTAATACACGCCTTTAAACCTGACCAATCACAAACCAGAATTCAACTGCACCTAATACATTAGAGTGATATACGATAACTGCACCGATGTACAACAGCTGCCTTTACGCATTAGGCCACACCTCCCACCCGGGTCTGCCAGCAAGATCGCGCAACATATCTTAGAGTAAAAGAAGTTAAGTTTTTAATGCGTGTGACATTGGTTTGTCCTGCTTTATAGAAACCACATCAGCCTGCTTATTTGAGACACTGAGACCATTATGCTAAAGTGGAGGCTATTACCGCTCATTGCTTGTTAGCGACATTAGCTTGTTGTCTCGGCTGATCGACTACATCTGGGGACGCTGTGTACGTTTGAGTTAAATACACACTTTAATCTTACATTAAATAGAGAGAGAGAGAGAGAGAGAGAAGGAGAGAGAGATTGAGAGAGATAATACTGCTTGAACAATCCACTTCTAAAGCCCTAAACACACACATGCTTAAACCATGACATCATACTTCAGACTCCATGTTCCGAGAGAGAGAGAGAGATGCTGATAGATCGTCCCTGACCTGGTCATGTGTGTAACACGTTAAAAGTGTTATGTCTTTTCTCACTGTCATCAACATACACACTGATACCATGACATCATACCGGAGAGAGGGAATGGGAAAGACGACATGCAAGTTATTTGATTTAAAATAAGACCTGGATAGTGAAATGGGTGGAAGATTAGCAATTAGGAGACAACATTTTATTGGCTAAACAGGAGCTACTTTGTTAACGCTAATGCTAATACTAACGCGAACACTTTCCTCAGGAGAGCCACACGCTCCGAAATAAAGGGCTATAAGTAGTAAAATCAAACTACTCGGCGTGGTAATAGATGTTCTCGACGTTAGAAATAAAAGCCGGTCTGTGGAAGCGTGCCGTTTTAAAGCAGAAATACAGCATGCTCGTTGACGTCTGTATAGAAAACGAAGTCGACTCTCCATTCCGATTGGTCAGGAAGTGTTGATTTTTGTGTAGAAGCACTTGCTCCTGCATATTATGGTTACTATGGTAACAACTCATTGACAGGGATGCTTTGTACACTTTGCATGGTGGGTACAACACTTAATCAAATTGTAAGCAAGTGTAACAAGTGTAAGCGTGGATATGGTCATGATGTTATTTTCCAAAAGTTTATGTAATGTTTATGGAAGGAGTCTCCAGTTTCATCGATTCGAAGACAGAGGAAAAGAGAGTGACAGATTAAATTAAAGCAACTCTATACCTTCACAGTGTTGGAGTGTCAGGAGGCGAAATCAGTCACTATAGCAGAGCTCAACCTGTGTGTGTGTGTTTGTGAGTGTGTGTGTGTGTGTGTGTGTGTGTGTGTGTGTGTGTGTGTTTGGTCAGAACATAGTGTCCTCTGTTCAATGACCCATGCTAAATTGAAAATACTTCTTTTGTGAAGTGCCTGTGGATGACAGGTGTATGTGTGTGTGTGTGTGTGTGTGCATGCCATGTCGAGGTGACATCAACCAGAACAAAATGGAAAAAGGGAAAAAAAGTGTGCTGAGGGTTGATTCAAGGTCCCTGCTGTTGTTACATATATGTTTTTTTTTCTTTTCTTCCTAATAGGCAATTTAACAGCACATCCCTCCATCACCACACACACACACACACACACACACACACACACACAGTTCTCCATCATCCCTTAATCTCCTCCCTCCCTCTAACCACTAATGAATGAGAGGAGAGGGGGATAAAGAGGGGAAGAGATGGAGAGATCACAGCTGGACCCGTGTGTTATAACCAGCTGTGTAACAGACGCATCTAACGTCTCTCTCTCTGTATCTCATACACACACAGGGAAATATTAAACAGTGTGTGTGTGTGAGAGAGAGAGAGAATTTTTTTGAGTGTGGAAAAAAAAAGAAAAAGGAAGACATGAATGAAAAAAAAAGAAATAAATCAAATTAGACAGAGAAGTTACAGAATAAGAAGGATCACTACAACAGTCTGCACTCCATCAGGTGCACTTCCTCTTCAAACAGGAAGTGAGCATGCTTTTCATATCGTTATTTAATGTCGTGGGGTCGTTGCAATGAAAACTGAAGGATGGAGAAAGAGAACGAAGGGATGGACAGAGTGGACGGAGGGATACGTGTGGGTGAGTGTAGGTGAGGCGGGACCTTCTGGCAGGACCCCTCGGTGGAGAGACGGCTCGGCCGCTGTGCTATTTGAGGAGGATAAATAGCAGCAGGTTATGACATTTATCTCTTCGCTTCTCTATGATCTTCTGAGGGACAGACTGCTTTTTAAATATTGACACGCCAAGGGCCAGTGATGTGATGAGATCTGTGGAATGTGAGGATGAAAGTGAGAGAGAAAGAGAGAGAGAAAGAGGTGGAGCAGCACATCACTATAATCGGTGATTTCTGTTTATTTTTATAGAAGGAGTCTCCAATGTCAGCGGGGAGGATGTAATGTTAAGCTTTATGACATCTTCCGGATAAACATGCTGTTTTTGTCCTTGGTGATGACTCAAAGGACAGAATTCACATTTGCATTTAATGTGTGTGTGTGTGTTTGTGTATGAGAGAGAGAGAGAGAGAGAGAGAGAGAGAGAGAGAGAGAGAGAGTAAGGTTTCAATTCTAAACTATAGAAAGAAAATAACAATTGTAATTAAATGAAACATGCATGTGGCTATTCCAATGACAGCTGCAACTCAGACTTAGTTAATCCATCTCAACAGCTGACACACACACACACACACACACTCTCTCTCTCTCTCACACACACACACCTTTCTCACAGATTTTGGTTTATGACCCGAGGTTAAAAATGTTCACTTCTGATCGCCCCGCCCACTAGTGCGAATACTCTTACTGAGCGTGAAAATCCAGAAAGATTCAGACTTGACGATCTGCACCGTGTTGCTACCCTAATATAGGGACGTTAATGATTAACCATTAACCCATTAAATATTTACTTTAACCAATAAAAATATCTATTACCCGATGATGCTTGTTTTGCATCATATTTTTCTGTATCTCATTCTTCTGTGTTAATCTGCACACCACAAACGGCCACATTTGCCATTCACACGATGTGCAATACTGAGTGTTGTATTTTAGCAGGACCATTTTGTAATGATATTTTTGTCAGCCTTATCGATTTTTAAATATAAAAAAAAATTCGGTTTGTCGAAACAGAATTTGAGCTTCATTAATTTGCCAGGATTGTGCCACTAGTATTGTTTACATAATTTTTTTTACAGAGAAATATTTGCATCTTGTTACCATTAATTAATCGATTGTTCACATGTTCAACTATCGGTAAAGAAAAGGATACTGAATTCGCAGCTCTAGCCGGAAGTGAACGAGAAAAGGAGCGAAGAGCCCAAAGCAGTCAGGATTATAACAACTGAGAGAGAAAGAAGTTAGAGAGAAAAACAAGAAAAGAAAGAAGTATAATTACAGATATCCTGCGCATTATAGATTTCTCAATCTGCCAAACAGCAGCGTGAGGCAATTTACGATTTTCCTGAGACGCTGAGCATTTTGTTCTGAACCGCAGGTTTATAAGGCGTGATAATTCAGAGTAATTGCGGCGCGTGTCGTGGAGATATTATTCTCCAGTTTGATGAGTCCCCTGATATCAGCGAATAAAAGGGTGAATTAAAGTGCAGACTCATAGATGAGAGGCAATGAAGGAGGACGGGGAAATTGAATATGAGATTACGGCAATCTAACGTGCGCGGTAAACAAGCTTGTTCCAACACACTAAATGAGGAGTGAAATCCGACGGCTTGTTGGTTTGACGCGCAGGATGTTTATCCGAAGTGAGAAATGCTCAAGGCCATCTCCATCTCCACTCAGCTTTTTAATAATTTACAATAAAATCTTCTAATACCGGACTTAAGCACTCTGATCATGTTGTCATTTTGTGCAGTAAAGAGGTGAAGAATACCTTAGGTGTTTTTTTTTTTTTTTTTTTTTTTAACATTGCATTTTTTGTGGCTGTAATACAAAACAAAACAGAAACAGAAATACAAATACAAAACAGAAAATTCTTCCTAACAGAAAGTGAGGAGGGATTTGATCAGAGTTTTTCTCTCTCTTGTTTTAAATTATTTATTCCTTATTTATTTTTTAAAAAACAAGTACAGTATACTTAGCATCCATTTAGATATCTTGCTCTCAGGATGTAAATTGCTTTTTAAGCTTAAATATTGAAAAAAAAAGTTAAGTATTTATTGTATTTGAGACATTTTGGAAAACCCTGTGGACCCACTTAAGCTGGGGTTTGGGGTTTTGAACCAAAATTTGATGTCTTTATCATAAGAGAACACAAATGTATCTCGTAAAAATGCTTGGACATGTTTTAAGGTAAATTTAACATTTTTTTATTTAGGTGCGAAAAAAAACGAGAAAAAAGAACTGCATTAATTGGTACAGTATGTTACACTCTGATGTCAGACACCACAGATACGGCGTATGCGGTGCTCGCTCTTACAAGCCAAAACTACAGTCCTAATATCTTTACCTGGGAAGGAATTTTTAAAAAGTCAGTTTTCACTGATCTTCAAAGGAATTTACGTGTCGACGAAAGGCCAAAACACACAGCAAAAACCCCCATTAAAAAAATAAAATAAAATAAATGAAATACCTGACCTGAGGATCAGAGGTACCTCAGTTGATTAAAAAGTTACATTATTTTGAGTGATAAGCAAAGCGTTCAAAAAACTTTGTCTACTTCAGGTACTAAGAAGCAGCTATACCTCTATAAAAATAGAGTTTACCTCAGGTGATTAAAAAGCTAGTTTACCTCATGCGTTTTACCTCAGGTGATTAAAAAGCTAGTTTACCTCATGTGTTTTACCTCAGGTGATTAAAAAGCTAGTTTACCTCATGTGTTTTACCGCAGGTGATTAAAAAGCTAGTTTACACCTCATGCGTTTTACCGCAGGTGATTAAAAAGCTAGTTTACCTCATGTGTTTTACCGCAGGTGATTAAAAAGCTAGTTTACCTCATGTGTTTTACCTCAGGTGATTAAAAAGCTAGTTTACTTCATGTGTTTTACCTCAGGTGATTAAAAGGCTAGTTTACCTCATGTGTTTTACCTCAGGTGATTAAAAGGCTAGTTTACCTCATGCGTTTTACCTCAGCTGATTAAAAAGCTAGTTTACCTCATGTGTTTTTACCTCAGGTGATTAAAAATTTAGTGCAACTCATGTGATTAAAAAGCGACTTTACCTTACACAATTTTACCTCGGGCGATTAAAAAGCAAATTTACCTCAGGTGATCTAAAATCGAGTTTACCTAGGGCAGTTACAAAATGCGAGTTTCCTCAAGGTCATTAAAAAGAAAATGTACCTAGTATGATTAAAAAGAGAGTTTACCTGAGGTCCTTGGAAGAGTGTGTGTGCACTGTGTGTGCTTGTGTGCGTGTGTGTGTGCACTGTAATAAGTTTACATAACCTCTAACACAAGCACACATGGTTTCATGCTTTTCTTTTTTAAAAATACGTTCTACAATTTCAGTAACATTTTTAATGGTTAATTTGGACTTATTTGAGAAACGCAGCAGCCTTGAGCCCATGACAGTGTTATTCTCTGAACACACCTCACACCTGACAAATATCACCAATTAATGCAGTTCTTTTAAGTAAGGAATAATCGCAGTTTAAAGATTAGAGATGATTACACTTTAAGGTGCTGAAGTTTTTCTGTTTAATTGGAAGAAACCTGGAGTTTTTGCTTAGTGCTCAAGTTTTAGCAGAAGACAAATGTGCACACGCAGGCACACACACACAGACACACAGACACAATTTTAATGAGGGAAGGTAAATCAATCAGCTTTATATGACATAACTCAGAGGTGCTGCTGCTTCTCTACTGCTACTGTTACTGTGTGTGTGTGTGTGTGTGTGTGTGTGTGTGTGGACAAATCCGGGATTAATTCCATGCAACTCTGCTGTAAGAAACAGCAAACGCATACGCGCTCACACACATACACACGCAAACTTTCAGAATTGCATTTATGCCAATCATGCAACGTGTCACTAATAGCAACAACTTCACATAAGGAAAGTTACAGAAGGAACGCGATGTTACAAAATGTCACATTTTAAAAACCACACATTAGAAATGTCACCTTAAAATGTCATGTCAGAGGCGTCATGGTAGAAATCACACACTAAAATGTCAAGTTGAAAGCACCACGTTAGGAACCTTATGCTCTAAACTTGAGGCAGAAAGATCGCATTCACCGGGTAACATGAGGTGCATCTCTCTTCAGTTCATAATGATACACATGTTGTTTGAAATCGTGAAAATAAACAGGCATGTCTAAAATGTGTACATATGTCAAAGTTCACATTAGACAATGTTACAGAATAAAGTTACAGATATTACAGTAGAAACTTCACAGTGAAAGTTGTTAGAAATGTTACAATAAATACATCAAAGTATAAAGAGTATGGTACAAACTAAATTTTCTTGATTTTTAATAAATGTTGCATTACAATTGTTACAATTTGATTTTAGTGTAATAAATGCTAATTTATGAATGTAACATATAATGATGTTTTTTGCATTATTAATATTACTTGAATTTTTAATGTTTAGCAGATGTTTAACATAATGTTACATTTTAAAAGGTGTTATATTTTTTTAAAAATAAATGTTACATTTTACAAAATTATAAAATTAGTTTTTAAATTAATGTTACTTTACATCAATTTTGAATGTTGTGTCACAAATGTTACATTATAAATGTTACATTTTGAATGTTACAATTAGATTTTTAAAATAAATGTTATGTTATAAATGTTGCATAATGACTGTTACATTATGAATGTTGGGTTATGAATGTAATTTTATGGAGGTTACATTATAAATATTATATTTTTAACATGAAAATCAGATGTTTAATGTAATTATTGTTACTTTATGAATGTTACATTTTAAATGCTTACATGTGGAACGTTTACCAGCTATAACATGTTATGTTATAAATGTTACATTTTGAATGTTACAACTTGATTTTTAAAGTAATTAATATTGTTATAGATATTGCATAATGAGTATTATATTATGAATGTTACATTATGAATGTTAATTTATTAATACTACCAAATGAATCTTGAATTATAAATATTACAATATAAATATAATTTGCTTTTGATGTAAAAAATGTTACATTATGAATGTTATGCAATAAATGTTGCAGTGATAATGTTAAATATTGCACACTATGTTCAGAATGTTACTTTGAGGAAACACATTACATACATGCTGTGCCATAAAATATTACACACTGTTTTTTATTTTATTTTAAATCTTGTTAAAACAAGCTACATCACTTTACTTAATGTTACATTAGAAATCTTTGGTTAAAATATAATGTTATAAACATATTTTTAATAGTTACAGGAATACTAAAAACGCCCTGTCTGGTCACGGTATTGTTATAGCTAAATCAATGTAAATAAAATAAAAATTAAAAGCTCTTGACCAAGTGGGGTCATAAAAACACATGCAGAATATTTAACCAGCGGGAAATATTTAAAAAAGTGCTTAAAAGAAGTGTGTGAAGTTATGATCAGTGCTTTAAACACCAATGCTGTACCCTGAAATTAAATTTAACCCTTCCTAACAGGCCAGCTGTAAGTGTGAGTGGATCTCTGTGTGTACTGTACGTGTGCGTGTGTGTGTCTGTGTGTAAAAGACAGAGAGAGAGAAAGAGAGACAGATGGCACACTTTTGTTTCAGAGTGTAGTGCAGTACGGATCATTGCTCACTCTAACTTGCTGTCCTTGAAGGAAAGATTTGTAGAGAAAGGATAAAAAAGTAAAAATTTTTGGGGAAAAAAGAGAGGTAAGTGTGTGGAAGTAGCAGCAGTGTGTGTGTGTGTGTGTGTGTGTGTGTGTGTGTGTGTGTGTGTGTGTGTGTGTGTGTGAGTGAGAGAGAGAGAGA
>JAQMYG010000038.1:5402548-5404310 GCA_030014215.1 Clariallabes teugelsi | reverse complement strand
AGTCCTAGTCATGTGACTTAGTAGGTAAATATTATAATGAGTCCTAGTCATGTGACTAAGTAGGTGAACAAATATTATAACGATCCCTAGTCATGTGACCAAGTACTTAAATATTATAATAAGTCCTAATGTGACTTAGTATGTAAATATTATAATAAGTCCTAGTCATGTGACTTAGTAGGTAAATATTATAATGAGTCCTAGTCATGTGACTAAGTAGGTGAACAAATATTATAATGATCCCTAGTCATGTGACTAAGTCCTTAAATATTATAACGATCCCTAGTCATGTGACCAAGAACTTAAATATTATAATGTCCTAGTCATGTGACCAAGTACTTAAATATTATAACGAGTTCTAGTCATGTGTCTAAGTACTTAAATATTATAATGATCCCTAGTCTCTCTTTCTTTATATATTTCTGGCCGTGTAACAGAAGTGTGATGTAGCATTTAGTAGCATTAGCTATCATTTAATTCCTGCAAGTTTACTCACATTTATTTATTTGGAACTTTTAATGGGTGTTAGAATTACTGAGAGTCGATTAATTCTGATATTAATTGTTAATTTATTCTCATTGATGTATTAATCGATAAGGAATATGGTGATGATCAGTGCAGACAGGCAGAGCAGACGAGTGTGTGAATTACAGAAGGAGGGAATAAAGTGATGGAATAAAGACCAAGTAGAGGAAGAAGGTAAGAGCTTATAAATGAGATGTTTTTTTTTCTCTCACAGTTTTAATGTTGGTGTGAAACTTTGAGTGTTTTAATAAAGAAAAGAACAATCTGTGATCTATTAAAGCGAAAGTAAACGCACCATTAGCTGCAGAAATAATTGAAGTTGCGCAGGAGTTCGATGGAAAGCGTATAAATTCCAAATGAGCACCAATTAGTGCAAATGAAATCCTACATGATAAGATAATTAAGCAATTACGCTCTTTGTGGTGAAATATTTATGAAGTCTTAATTCGAGTGTGTGAGTGATCCATGAACTGCTAATGACCTCTTCTGGAACTTTCTTTCACACACACACACACACACACACACACACACACACACACACACACACACACACACACACACACACACACACACTGAACTCTGCCGCATGCCCAGAAAGGTGCGAGAAAGGTGCGGCGCTGAGTAATTACCTCACTGCATACACACAAACACAGGCTGTATGTGATCCACACACACACACACACACACACACACACACACACAGCTTTACCAACTAAATACCTCACTGCATACACATTATCACAGGCTATATGTGATTTACACACACACACTCACATACACAGGTGAGCACTGTGCACAGGATATATGTGTTCAACACACACACACACACACACACACACACACACACACACACACACACACACACTGTTTTATGGCCGTATGTAATCTGATGTCACTGCAGCTGTTTTCTAAAATAAACACACTTAACAAACCCGAGAGCGACACACTGATGGATAACGGATGCCTAACCTTTACACACACACACACACACACACACACACACACACACAAGAATATAAACTAATGAGAAGATTTTAATGATTAACTTGAATAAATTAATGAAATAAAAGTAATAATTAAACATGGATCATTATATCTGTGTGAGTGTGTGTGAGTGTGTGTGTGTGTGTGTGTGTGAGATCAACTAAATCTCGAGCATAAAACTGCATATATTTTTTCCATCAGGTTAATCTGCACTTCAGCTGATGGCTTTTTTACAGTATGTACGCTACCTGTA
>JAQMYG010000038.1:5395048-5397548 GCA_030014215.1 Clariallabes teugelsi | reverse complement strand
AACACTGCCGGTACTCTGTAGCCAAAAGGTGAGGAAAAGAAACCATGGTGGACGGTTGGACATGGTGGACAGTTCACAGAAACGTAGGAGATTTACATTTCGGTTATTCCGCTGAAGAATATCAGCTGCAGTAACCTCCGGGTTCTGAGGTCGAATCCCAAATAGTGTAAAACAGAAAGCAGCCTTTTGTGATTAAGTCCCTTTTTCAAGTTTTTTATGAAATTTATGCATCACTAGTGCAGCGTAACACATCCAAGTGCATGTGTATGTAGTTTAGCCTAGTACAGCCCAATATAGCTTAAATATATAGGTGTAGAGTAGTATAGTACAGTGTTATACAGTATATTATAGTACAGATATACAGTAGGTTTAGTATGGTGATGTTTTATAGTACAGAATAGAGCATAATGTTGTATAGTATACCATGTGCGAGTACACCGTAGTATAGTGTACGCACTCTACAGAAGTTTAGCCTCGCCTAGTATAGCCCAATATAGATGGAGATATGGATATAAATAAAATAGATATAGTCAGGCCCACTGTGTGTCTTGCTCATGCCCGGGAGAAAAACTCATCTGCAAATGCCCCCTCCACCACCATCACCACCCCAGACTACGAACAGGTTGCTGCCGGGCCATGGTGCGCACACAACACATGTTCCATCTGCACAGTGAAAAAGAGCGATCCTATCTCCTTCTGCTTTTATGGCAGTCAAAAATACTATATTTAATACTATATTGTTTTCACAAATATGTATTTGTAATAAATTAGTCCGGTAAACTATTTAAAGGTTAGAGTGACCTTAAGGGCCCTCCAGGGACAACTGATCCGGTGTTTCCCTGATGTCGACAGTCCTGGGTATAGTGTAGTATAGTGATGTTCAATAGTATAGTGTAACAAGTATAATATAGTGTATGTAGTTCAGCTTAGACTAGTATAGACATAGATATAAATGTAAATATAGTATGGTATGGTATAATGTATACTATAGTATAGTGATGTTCTATAGTAGTAGTTCTCAACTTCGGTCCTGCAAGTTTTAGTGGTTTCTCAGCTCCAGCTCACCTGAATTAACTAATAAACTAATTAACATTCTTTTCTTAATTGAAGTGGGAGGGGTAGAGCGGGGAAACGCTAAAATATGCAGAGCAGTGGGGCAGCGGTACTCAAGGAATAGGAGTGAGAGTGTAGTATGTACAAGTACAGTAAAGTGTACATGTATATATATATATATACATACAGTGGAACCTCGGATTGTGAGTAAATAAATGTTGACTTGGAAAACGAACAAGTCTTGTTTACGAGTAGAACGAATAATTTGAGTTTCCATTATTTCTTATGGGAAAATTCGATTTGATTTACGAGTGTTTTGGAATACGAGGTTACACTGTATATAGTTTAGTACAGTATAGTGATGTTGTATAGTACAGCGTAGTATGTACAAGTATAGTAGTATAAGTGTATGTAGCTTAGCCTAGCCTAGCCCAATACAGTATAGATAGATAGATAGATAGATAGATAGATAGATAGTATAATACAGGGTTGGACGTACAAGTACAGTAGAGTTTTATGTAGTAGAGTGTAGTACGTCAACTGAGTTTAAAAGTTACAAGTATAAAAATTGTAATGGTTATGTAGAGAATACATCCCTGTGAAAGAGGTGTTACCATGGAAACGATAACGCATTAAAACAAGCTCATTAAAAATAAACCTGTGAGCTGCAGGTACGCTACTGTCAGAGCTGCTGTTATAGAAAAACTTAATTACCGCATTCAGACCCATCAGAGCAGAAGGCCTGGTACCGTGTTAGTTTATTTAGATACTAAAGCAAAAATTAATATTACACTAGTAAAAATTCTACCCTAAAGAAAACGAAAACACACACACACACACACACACACTTATGTCCACAGTGACACTGCATCATCCACTACTGCTTATCCTCAAACAACAAATTCTACTTAACCCCTACCAAGAAATGCTTCAGGCTGCGTGTGCGTGCATACACGTGTTTGTCTGTGTGTGTCTGTGTGTGTGCGTGTGTGTGTGTGTGTGTGTGTGTGTTTCCAGTGCTAAGCACACTGGTACATGTCAGGAGGGAAATCATGTGAAAATGTAACATTGGACTTGACAGCACAGATTACTGTCAGGGTAAAGGTGGAATATGCAGTAGGTTTCGCTCTGTGTGTGTGTGTGTGTGTGTGTGTGTGTGTGTGAGCGAGAGAGAGAGGAATCTTTAGTGAAATGAAACAGCAGAAGGAGATATGGACATGATAATAGAGATGTGACAGAGGAAAGCGATATTAGGAAAGAAGAGGATGATGGATGAATGGAACGACTGACAGATGGATGACGGAGGCAGAACACATATTAGAAAGGCAGAATATGAGTTTAGCAGAGGATGTGAGGGCGGCAGGATGGATAGACTGACGGAAGGATGAATGGATAGATATATGAATGGATGAATGAATCAGTAGATGGATGAACCGAAGGGTGATTA
>JAQMYG010000038.1:5377786-5385399 GCA_030014215.1 Clariallabes teugelsi | reverse complement strand
CAAATTATCATTTTTACCTAAGGTTAGGCTCGTGTTGTGCAGAATGTCCTAGAACAAATAATAATAATAACTATTATTATTATTATTATTATTATTATTATAAAACACACTGTTTCAGAATCCAATCAGCATCCAAAATTTAACAGCAAAAAGTTAAATAACCACAAAACTGGAGTTCAATACGATTTAAATTTTGGACATGTTCAATTCGATTTTATTTAATAACCTTCAAGTTTTAAACTGTCTGATTTCTCGTAAGAAGCTGTATTTCTTAAACGTTATAAATTTACGAAATTTACGAAACTACTAAAAGTACCTAATAAGGTCCAGTTTTGAAGGACTTTATCGGCATGAAAGTTAACAAAAAAAATTACATTGTTGCCAAAGCAATTACAAAAGATTGATTAAATTATAAACATCATCAATCTGAATTTATAAACATATATAAAAATGATAAACATACTAAATATAAAACAATAACATAATAGGTAAACAATAAAAGACAAAAAAAATCTGATCCATGGTGATATTAAACTGCAGTAGGTTTGGGTTAGGGATATTCAGTGTCTCATGGTGTGTCTCATTGTCTCTCAGGCTCTCACATATTTTGTAGTCGGGTCTCTCCTAAATTTATTCAAATTTCTTTCACCATCTATTAATTTGGGAACATTTGGGGTTTGGTGTGTGATGATTTCAATGAGGGTTTTCCTCAGATGTTGATATTTTTGACAGCGGAGGAGGAAGTGCAGCTCCGTCTCGACCTCACCGCTCGTACACTGAGCGCGCGCTTCTCCTGTGTCGGACCTTCTCCACAACCACACTGTGAATCTATCTTTATATCTAGCTTTATATCTCTGACGGTGAAGAGATTCACTCGGACAATTCATACTCTCTCTAATAAACACCGAAATTAAACAGTGTTGTTTAAATATCCTTGATTATTACTGAGACATACAGAAAATACTAATTTAAACACATTTTGTTATGTTCATCTGATGGTTAATCAGGTCTTCATGAATCAAGCATTCAATTTAAAAAGTAACAAAGGAACCAAAAGTGATTAACAACGACGGCACAGCTTTAAGTGTTTTTATACAGCAGATGGGAGTGAGTTTCCTCTAAGCGCAAAAAGCTTTCATAAAATTTTTTTTAAAAAAAAGCCTAATTTTATGAAATTTGTGTCGAATAACATTGTTTGGTTTGAACTGGACAAATTCATTGATAATATAATCGCTATAAAAGCTTTTGTAGGAAACCCCAACTGCTTCCACTTTGAGAAAATGTTTTGCACACACTGCAGTGTTCTCGCTGGCAATAATCTCGCGGTGCTCTCGCATTCTCATTTTCGCTCTCACAAAATGCGAAAAACATCTGAACACAAAATCCTTTTTTCTTTGGATTTTCTGTAAAATATTATTGAAAATTGTTTGAAATTGTTCTAATGTCTCTTCTTGTATATTAGTTTTACCCGAATTGTGCGAATCGATTTCGCAAAAACATTTAATCACACATGTCTACACAAAACAAGTTGAAAACAGCACAAATATGAGGATAAGAGCAAATTATTCACAGATGTCCTAGTTCCACAAAGACAATTACGTCTTTTAATTCATGCTCTCGGACACAATTTGCGGACATGTCTAGCTCTGTGAAAAAGAAATAAGTGTTTCTCTGACAAAGGCTGCCTAAAAAAACGCAGGCTACCTAGGGAGCTTTGTTCTAAATGAAGCCGGCAATTATCTCAGCTTGTGCGCTCTGTTTTCTCGTCCCTGTGGTGTTCTGTGAACGACACACACTGTACAGGGTAATATGGATGGAGAGAGGGATGGAGTCGGGGTGAGGAAAGATCAGTGGACTTTCGGACATTTGGATGTGACCGCGACTGTGTGTTTTCTCTCAGGTGGAAACCGGTAGCGCTGTCTGATAATGAAAGTAATCACACAGCTTGATTTAACGTCTGAAGCTTGTTATCTGGTTTTGTCTCTGTTTCTCTCTCTCTCTTTCTCTCTCCCAGGCTGTGTGTGTGTGTTCACCGAGTGCAGGAAGGATGGTACGTTTAACAAAGCATCTATTGATAAAACACCTTTCCAGCTCCGGCGTTCTCTCATCTCGTCTCCTATGACACAATAACGCCATTGTGTCCGTCTCAGCGTAAGTTATATCATGTAATAATAATAATAACAAATTTAATGCACACACTTTATATAGCGCCAAACACACCGAGTTAACCCGTGTTAACCTCGTTTGAGGTTGGCGTCTGGAATAAACCATTTCTGAGCAATGGGGTAAAATTAGATATGCCCCCATGTAGTTTTACACCAATTCACAGACCTCCAGGCTCCACCGCTGGTCATGTGACCCTAACGAGTTTACCTCGAGGAAGAACTCGAAACTTCAACAGGTCACCTTGACTCCTTATTAGGAGAGAATTTAATAAGCCTGGATGACGAGAGGAAAGACGAGCGCTAGCAGGAAACGAGAGAACAAAAGCGGGGAGATTCTCGCCGAAAACCGAGCTCCGTGGTGTGTGCAGTCTCCAGCTGTCCAGTGCTGAGAGAGACGCAACCGGCTTTCTAACGTGACAAACTTCTCGGCTTACTCTCCTTTTCTCTCTCTGATTCTCGCAGACTCGCACTCTGGCATCCTACCTAACATCAAGACAAGACAGCGTTTCAATTACACACACGCACTACTGTACGCTCTATCAGACTGAAAAGGCGGACACTGAAGCGGGAGCAGAGGAGAAGCCTCGGACCTCCGAACGCAGACGTAATGTACAGATTAGCGTTTATTGATGAACCTAAAAACATTTCCACCAACAAAACCGTTTCAGAACTTCAGAACTTGTCTGGGACATTCAGCTACATTTCGATCACCAGGAACCTGAAATTTCTGCCAATCCAAGAACATATCAAGAAAACTAAGAACCTTTAGATACATTTTAAACACCAGAACACCAAGAACATGTTAAGGAACCCAGAAACTATTTGCACTTTCAAAATATTTCAGGCAACTGAGAAGTTTAAACATTTGAGAATGTTGTGTAATTACTGTGTATAGTGTTTTTGTACAATGTTTTTTTTTTTTATGTTACTCTGAGAGCTACAAACAGCCGGAACCAAATTCCTTGTGCGTGTCAACATACTTGGCGAATAAAACCCGATTCTAATTCTGAACTTGCCTGGGAATCCATGATTAAAACCAACAATTGTCTGGAACATTTCGTCACATTTAAAAAAATATATATATCACCTTTCAAGAACCTAAAAACTTTCCACTATTAGAAACTTTAAGAACGATAAAAACCTATTACAATAGGTACAGTTCCAATCTCAGAACCTTTCAGAAATACACGGATATGAAAATATTCAGAAGCCCAGAATCTTTAGACAAATTTCAACCACAAGAACATTCTTTCAATCCCACAAATTTGTCCAGGAACCCAGAAACTACAGCCACATGTTCACTTCTTAAAACATTTCAGGAAGCCATCACTTAAAACGTTCAAAATTTCCACCACTTGTCCAGGACATTCAAACACACCCAAAGAACCACAAACTTGACTAAACATATCTACAGTCCATGTCCGGAACCTTTGAAGATGTCTCGCAACTAGGCATAATTTGAACCCCAGGACCCTTTCAGGAACCCAAGAACCTATGGAGGAACTTTGAAAACTTGTAAAACAAAATAACTTTTTAGTAACTCAATAACATGTGGATAACTAGAAACTTTAGGAACATTTCCACCAACAAAACCTGTGTGTGTGTGTGTGTGTGTGTGTGTGTGTGTGTGTGTGATAAACCCTAACACTAACCCTACATTGTTGCAGCTTTTGTACCATCCGTATGCCCTCAAGCCAAAAGTATATATGAAGATACATAAAGAGATCAAACACACGCACACACACACACACGCACACACACACACACACACACACACACACACAAGGTTGTCCCCAACTCTCTCTGGGTCAAGTGTAATAATCCATGCGAGAAAAAGCGAGGAAATCTTCCCCTCCCCTTGCGTCTGTTTACAAATGAGGGAATTATTTAAGAGCGTGATTTCGCTTCATGTATCCGCTGTTTTTAATGTTTGTATTTATGAGTTATAAAACTAAGCAGATGGCAACATTAGGCTAATGCAAAAATAATATCATATGTCATTTCGCTGTATACATCAGCTCCGGGGGAAAAAAACAAACAGACAAGGGAGGAAAAAAGAGGGGGGGGGGTGGAGTCACTACATGTTCTTCTTCTTATAAAGTTCTCCTTGTGCCGTCTGTGGAAGAGCGAAGAGACGCAGGCTGGAGCTTAATGTCTTTATCCATATCTGAAGGACGTAGAACCCGGCGGCTACCGTGACGTCCACCGTTATAAATGACTTCATGGAAATAAACAAATTGGAAAATGGCTTGTGTAAATATTTACTCCATACCTGGGGGGGTTATCTTCTAACTCGGTTTTCTGCAGCGTTAGCTAATATTTAATAGAGTGTAAGCTGTAGCTCGGCCACTTAGAAGAACCACGAGGCTTTAAGCTAACTTACACACAGATGGTGCAATCAGCGCACAATTCAGCTCACCAAGCACTTAGGGAAAAAAAAATACCTCGATAAGCAGAATCAGGTGTGAATTGTAAGAAAATAAATGTGTAGTCTTACAGCAGTGGTGCAATCCAGATACAGGAGCTTCATTTAGTATTCACATCAAACATCAGACTGGGGGAAGATGGCCGGTGGTGCCAGTTTGAGTGTTGATGTAAATCTCCTGGGGAAATCCAGTGAGAGGTTGTTCTACAAGCAGAGGTTACAGAAGAACGGCCAAATCTGACACTGCTGAGAGAAGCTGCATCGCCAGAACAGGAGACAAACAATATATCTAGGAGTTTAAGGATACTTTCACCATTTTCTCCCTTCAGAACATTTCAGGAACCCAATAACCGGTCTAGGAAACTGTAACTGTAAATCACAACTCCACCAAATGATCTGGGACCTTCAAGCAGATTTGAAAAACAAAATCATACAGTATTTCAAAAAAAGGTTAGAACGTTACGCACATTCCCACCAAAGGAACCAAATACTGTAAGAACCTGCAAATGTGCCTGAAAACTCCTATCTAATGTTCCACTACCAGAACCTTTCAGAGATATATGAACTTGTCTAACACCCCAAAACCTGTAGCACCCTTAGAACCTTTCAAGAATCCAATAATGTAGTTCAATAATCATAAACGTTTTCTTATTAAAAGAGATTACGAAACAATGGTCAAATTCAAAACTATGGATGGAGCTGCAACACCAGAACTGGAGCCCAAGAACATATCGAGGAAACCAGGAGCTTTAGGTACATTTTGACCCTACAACGTTTTAAAGACTGGAAATCCATCCACATTTTCAGGGTTTGAACCTGGGACCTTCCGAACCATAGTCAAATGTTAGCAACCTTAGAACCTTTTAAGAATCGAATAATTTAGTTATATAATCATAAACGTCTTGTTACAAGAGTTTATTGGACAATGACCAAATTTAAGACTATGGATGGAGCTGCAAAACCAGAACAGGAGCCCAAGGAACCTTAGGTACATTTTGATCCTAAAGTCATCCATATTTTCACCTCAAGAACATTTCTGGTGCACAAGAACTGGTCTAGGAACATGTAACTAAAACATAGCGAGAACCTCAAGCACATTTGAAAACCTATCATTGTTTAAGAACTTCAATCGCATTACCATTACACCACTGGTAATTTTTCAAAACAAAAACAATCCGTATCTAAAGGTACAGCTCCACTTCCAGACCCTTTCAGAAATACATGCACTTGTCTAACAACCTAGGTATATTTAAACTATATAAGAACTATTATTATTATTATTATTATTATTATTATTATAAATCAAATGTTAAAAAAGATGAAAAATACAGACAGGTGGCGACAAATAAAAATTAATGACAAGAACTTAAAGTAAAATTTAAAAGTTAATTTAATTACAAAAGCAAATTAAATGGGAACAATTTACAATTTTACAGTAACTGAAGATGCACACTTGATATCTACGGGTAGACTGTTATAACAAAGACCTCAGAGAGCTAGGAGTGGACTGTGGAGACATCGGGTCCATGAAGAGCTTCAAAAACTAATAAAATAAGCAGGGAGTCAGGGAAGTGAGGCTAAACCTGGAGCCATGTGATCCTTTATCTCGGTGCTGGTAAACAGCCTGGCTGCTCTGATTAGTTCGATTAGTTCTAATCGAAGGCGAGCTGGTCGTCACGGATTTGCTGGAAACTGACGCAAGTTTTGAAATCCACGTGAACAACGAGCAGGACTACGTCATGAGCGAGACTTGGATACAAGAACATACAGGATTACAACGCTGTTCAGGACGGATACTCGACCACGCTTCACGGTAGTGCTCGTTAAAACAAAAAAATAAAAAAATAAATCTTTTGACATAAGCATCATGATGAGGTGAGTGCTTACTGTATTTGGTGCAACCGTGACACCAGGGCTGAAGTCCTGAGTAATCCAAGCGGTTTAATTGAAAATGACGGATAATAATTTATTAGGCATCTAATCAATACTATAAGTGATAAACAGGAACAAAGAACAGGAGAAATACTGGAAGTGGCAGAATCAATGAATACGGAACCATTTTAAACACGCTCGATCAGCCTGTTCCCTGTGTACGCTTCATTTCTGTACACCTCAGCTCCATACTGTAGGCAGTTTCTGATTAAAAATAGTCATTAATAATAAAATATATTCATGTAAGCATCTTCAGCACATCGCATTTTCACATTATCTAATCAGCACACACACACATACTGTATATATATATACGCTTTGGTTACAATTTACAGTGATGCAAAAATGTACTGTAATGTATGTACAGTAAATGTAGCCTACTGTAGAAAAATAACACCATAAAGGTTTATGTATAAATAATAATAAAATAAAAAATAACGCTAAATCTCGGTACTTTCAGCCTCACTGCTTTCTGGGGTGTAGTTTTAGAAAGAGATTCAGAGACCCGGCGTGTCTGAGTCACTTCAGTCTATTAAAAATATTCCAATCATTTTAAAATAATTGTATTATATACTACAGTATATGTAAAGTTTACTTTAAAAGAACATTTATGTATTTTATTACAATATACAGTATATATATAGCATTTATTAAATAATGCTATTGCTGTTGTGTTTTTTTGTTGTTGTTTTCAAATGAACTGAAATGTTTGTTGTTTAAAAATATTACAAAAATATGTACTCCATTTTTTTCTTTCAATTATTTTATTGTAATTTTGAAGTTTACTTTAAAAGCTAATTTGTAGGATTCATTATATTAACCTAATATATATATACAATTATTGCATTTTTATTGTTATTTTCTATATGTTATTATTATATTACTGTAAATTAGTATATATTATGTTATTATTAGACTTGGTTGATTTAATTACATTTTTTTTCTGGAACTGCTGTGAGAAAACGTGTGCAATAAATCCATCTTTACCTCATCATGTCTATATTCTGTACAAATAATCTAAAATAATAGCATTAAAATCTGTTAATAAATGTTATATTATGAAAAAAAAATGCTTTCTATAAATGTAAATC
>JAQMYG010000038.1:5336753-5352342 GCA_030014215.1 Clariallabes teugelsi | reverse complement strand
ATATAAAGAGTTTGTTCTTGACAGAGGGCTTTAAGGCGTTAAGGACTATCACTGAGCTTTCATTTTGTTCATGAATATCATAAAAACAGCTTCTATGCTACCTAGTAACTGTGTGTGTGTGTGTGTGTGTGTGTGTGTGTGTGTGCCTTATTTTACATTTTATTACCAGAACACAGTGAAGGAAAATTGGGGAAGGCCTTTTATTCTGAGACAGGAAGCAGAGAGACAGAAATTGCCTGAGCTGGAGGGCTGGTTGGAGCTAATCATAACAGACTCCCGGAGGAAAATCACATGTCCTCCACTGTGCCTCATACACTTAAACACTCCTACACAGCCCTGGATGAACCCCCTCTCCAGCTCGTTCTCTCTCTCTCTCTCTCTTTATTTTTTTCTCACTCTGTGTTTAAAAAAAAAAAAAAGGAAGGCTGCTTGCTTTCCAGCTCTGCTCACTACAGTTAGCTTTCAGTCTTCCATACAAAAAAAAAGAAAAAAAGGAAGAAAAGAAACGAAACACAACCTGGAGGAGCAGGGCTTTGTTAGAACTCAAAGGAACGAGTAACACTTGAGTGCGAAGCTTAAAATGAAAATGAGGACGTGGTTTCGGGACGGTGCGTCACCGACAAGAGAGAGCGGCGCAAGTTTTTTCGATCCTGTAGCTTTGTCGCTTATCGCGTGCATGCTAATTATCTAATCGCACTCTCAGGCATTTTAATTAGATGCACGCCATCATTTAAACGTCAGATTGCAGCCATTAAAATACAAGCTTAGCAATATTATATACACGGAATAAAAATAATAATGATAATGATAAAAATAAAATAAGAAACTGCTTCAGCGTTTGGGACAATTCTTCTGAAAGACATCCTCTGCTACATCAAGCAGCTCTCTGCTAAAAGCAAAGCCATCAGGAGTTTGAAAATATTCCTCAAGTGTGAGAGAGGAGAGAAAAAATAAATAAATAAATAAAAAAACGAAGCATCAGACGACGGGACAGAAATGCGCCCTGCGCCAGCTAATGCACGCTATTACCAAACGAGAGATGCTATCTAGGCCAAGCTACATTAGACTAAAACAAAAAACAGACACGTGAAGAGAAAGGAAGAAGACGAATAAAGGAAGACAAAGGGGAAAAAAAAAAAAGCGAGACAGAGCGAAAGAGAACGCGAGCGAGAGAGGCGGAGAGAGAAAGAGAGGGAGAGATGTCCAGTATTATTACTAGAACATTGCACTCTGGGGTATCATTAAGGGATTCAATTGTGTTAGCGCCGTTAAACATGGCGCTAATTCGGGCCCTCCGAGACGTAATGAGTAATCTGTCAACTGCCATCCAGAGGGGGAAAAGAGAGACACAGCAACTCTAAAAACAGCAAAGACCAATTACGCCTTCGTATCATATTACGCACCGGCAAAACAGCCTGGCCGTGCGAGTGCATTACCACATTAATTAAGTTTCGCAATGAGGTAATCGCCTCCAAGACTCGAAACTGCTTCCCGAGACGTTGGGAAACAAAAGCGTCTTGACGAGCGACGTGCGGAAATACTCGCCGCGCTCGAAGGAGACTGAATCTGGGACACCGAAACAGACCGGGCGAACACGTTTATATAAAACTATCACAGGGATACAAAGCAGTTTAATGACACATATTTTCCACACAAACACCTCACCGTGTGCTCCATCCTGACCCAGGTCACTATTTTCATTAATCGCTGGAATGCTGCAAAAAATGAACAAACATAAAGAGAAAAAAAAAAAAAAAAAGCTCAAAAAAAATTTCTTTTTATGTTACGAAACTATGTTTGTCCCTGAAAGTAACAAAGCCAACAAATACACTTTGTCAATTCGATCTCATCCATCAGCCTCTGACCATGACTCTTTATTACTGTTTGAATTGAACAAATAATTTCAACCGACCGCACCGTTCTAGTTGCGCTAGAATATTTCCAGAATGTCCTCAATCATTTACGCTGACGTCCCGGAATGTTCATTTCCGAGTGTGACGGTTCACTTGATGGTGAAGGTTAGGACTGTACGGTGGGTGGAGCTTGATGGTGTTTGATGGTAACGGTACAGAGCCATGGAGATGGGTGCATCGTTTGATGGTGGAACATTTTGGTGCTGGTGTTTGGAGATTTTCAGCACATGTTGAGGCTTAAAAGTTGCTGGCGTTTAATGAAGGAGGTCGGTGTTTATACTGTAGGTAGTTCATAGGTAAAGGCCGATGGTTTAATGGACACACGTGGTGTTTATAAAGGAAGATGGTTTTCATTGGAGAAGGTTTACCAAAGATGAAAGGAGTTTGATGGAGAATGCTGGTGTTTAATGAAGTTAGTTAGGTGATTAATAGTGAGTATTTAGGTTTAATAGAGACAGATGGTATTTGATGAGGAGGCTGACGACTTTTTTATAATGAAGGAGTTCAGGGTTCTCAGGGAATATCAGGCTGATATCTTAATAGAGATGTTGGTTGAGACAGTTTGTTGTTACCAGTGAATGTTGGCCATCTATTGGAGACAGGTGGTGATTAATAAAGTGTTTAATAAATGGATGACACTGATGATGGTGTATAATGAAAGAGGCTGGTGTTCATTGTGAAAGGTTGATGGTTTAATAGAGAGAAAACTGGTATTTGATAAGGATGCTGGTCTTTGATGGTTATGACAGCGTTTAATGAAGGACGCTGGTGTTGCCTGGTGAAGGCTTTTGGTTTAATGGCGAACGGTGGTGTTTTATGAAAGAGGTTAGCATTTAATAATATTTATGTAATAATGTTTAAAGGAGGCAGGTGGTGTTTGGTGAGGAGGCTATTATTTTATGATGATGCCGATGTTTAATGAAGAGGACTGGTGTTTAATGGAGGAGGTTGGTGTTCAGTAGTAAAGGCTGATGTTTTAATGGAGATGTTATTTGGAATCGTCTTTGGTGATTATGTTGGTGTTTAATGAAAGAGGTTGGGGTTTATTAAAGGAGATTGGTGTTCAGTAGTAATAAGGTTTAATGGAAACAGGTGATGCTTGATAATGAAACTGATCTTTGGTGATGGTGTTGGTGTTTAATGGAGAAGATTGGTGTTCAGTAGTAAAGGTTGGTTTAAAGGACACAGGTGGTGTTTGATGAGGAGGCTGGTGTTTAATAGAACAGCTTGAGGTCTTCAGCAAGCTGGTCAAGACAGAAATGGTTTCCAGAAAGCTATTGGTCCATTAAAAACATGTCAGCGCACATTCATAAGAATTCTCACAGCTCTCACAACATATAAAAAAAAATCCTAAATAGCAAAGAGCCAGGGGTGGGTTTAGGACTCGCAACTTTCTAATAAATTCCAGTGTATGAAATCAGACAAGTAGCTCTAAGCAATGTTTTTTTTTTTTCTTTTTCAAAAACAACAAGAAAGAAGGATAGAGAAAGAGAGACAGACAGAGAGAGAGAGAAAGAGAGAGAAAGAGACAGAGTCCAAGCCAAAAGGAAAATGTGACTAATGGTGTAAAAAAACGCAGGCCTGGAGAGAAGCGCCTCTCTTTTTTGGCAAGCCGGAGTCACATATGCCATCAGGTCTCGAACAGCCGTATGTCATGTTCTATCTCGCGCACAGAACAAGTGACAAATGCTGCCTCAGTCTGTGCTGCGGCTCTGATCTCCCTCGCTTTCAGCCCCTTCAGCGCAGACGAGTGCACAGTCACATGGACGACAAATGCATCTGGTTTCTCAATCGACAGAAATCCCATCATGATAAAACCCTCAGCCAAAAGCCTCCGACTGAGACGAGTGTGAGGGTGCTAACAGGGGACAGCTGGGTATCTCTCCAGGCTGCCATGTTCTACCATTTGTAAAAAAAAAAATAACTGAGGGGGAAAACGCAACAGAGAGAGGGAGAGAGAGAGAGAGAGAGAGAGAGAGAGAGAGAAGCACAAAAAGGTGTTGACGGACTACAGAAGTCCAGGAAGAAAAGTGATTGATAATAAAAAGCAGAGATACTCGCCAGGTCCTTTTTGTTTTTGTTTGTTTTCTCTTTATAAATCTCTCCTGGACACGGAGTTGAGTTTATACGCACCTTTTTCAACCGTTCAGCCTTCATAAGAGTTGAATTTTCCCAAAATCTGGTGTTCAACGTGATCCAGGTTCTACCACTAAACCATCTATGACGATCAGATTTCTCCATAGTGGCACGGTGCGATGGGATTCCAGGGTTCCTGGTTCGATCCTGAGCTCGGGTTACAGTCCGTGTGGACTTATGCATGTTCTTCAGGCGTGTCTGTGGGTTTCCTCAGGGTTCTTCGTGTTTCCTCTGAGCCGGATTAACTACTCTAAATCACCCCCGAGGTGTAAATGCGTCAGAGCGATGCACTGGCCTTGGAATCGTGCTCCTTCCCAGGATCTTTCAACAATGAAGAATGAAGTCACGAGTGAATTAAACGCCTTTCAGGGACGAAAACGAGGTGTGAATGTTCAGACTATGAGTGTTTTATTTAATAGAGTTTAAAAAAAATAAAAAATTGTAGTAGGGCAAACCCCAGGAAATAGTTTTCTCAAGCATGGAGAAACTCATTCTTGGCATGGAAAATGTCTATGAGGTAGGGTTTAAGAGCTGGTAAATGGGGACTTCTGGTTCTCATCAGCACCACCGTGAACAATTCTGAAATTACGGAAGGTAGTGTAATGGAAATAATAATAATACAAATAATAATAAAAAATACTAAAAAAAAAAAACAGTCGATTCTGACTTTTTGACTTTGCTATTGTTTCAGCTCTTACATCAGAGGGGGTTTATTCCAGAGGGACTAGCGCTGAAGCTGGAGTCTGTGGTTTGAATGCTAGTCTAGTGCAGGAAGTGCTAGTGCTACTGCTAATTCATGTTTTTGGAAGTTGAGAAGAAATCAGAGAGCCTGGTTGAAACAGGAGAGGCAGCACACACGCGGTAACGCGAGCTCGGGATCGACTCAGGAACCCTGCGAGGGTGCGCGGCGCTACCTGCCGCGACGTCGCGAAGCCCTGGTCATAATAGTCATAATAAATAGTGACAGGAAATCGTATGAGCCGACGTCTGACCTGACAGACAGCAAAACGAAGGGAGAACGTCAGGCCTCCGTGATGGAGTGCTGGACACATGGCGAGCTAGATAAGCAGCGGTACAAAAACGAAAAAAAAATAATAATAATAATAATAAAAATAAAAAAAAGCAATTACCGTAAAAGTAATTTGCATTAAATGACAGAAGCCATTAAGGGCTAATTAATTCAAGTGGATGTATGTTTCGAAAACAGAGGAGTCCTGCTGGCTGGTGAGGAGAGGGGTTTCTTCTGGAAATCACGAAAAAAGAAAAAAAGAAAAGAAAAAAACAACGGGCATCTACTGACAACTGCTCATTACGGATAATGGGCCGATGGATAGTCACTTACGCTAGAAGAATCATCCATTTCACTAAACAGAGACTGATTGATATTTGGGCAATAACTGGCTCCATTAGGGCTTCGCTGTGGCCACAATTTGCCTGTCACGTCTGTCGTAAACAATGGACTCGACAAACATTGAGCATGATGCAGAGGGAAGGAAAAAAAACAAAAAAACCAAAGGAAGAGAAAAAAAAAAATCCCTCTTGATTTGCACTTCATAACTGGCAAACATGCGTACGTCCAAAAAATAAAAAAACAGAAAAACAGGGGGGTCGAGAGTAGAAAAGGAAAAAAAAAACAAAAAAGGTTCCCACAAAGAACGTGGGCAAGTTTCCCAGATAAAGACGAGGCGGGGGGAAAATGTCCACACACACACACACACACATACACTAAGGCTCAAATTAAAGAAAAAAAAAAAAAAAAAAAACTTGAGAAAGTACCTTTCCTTACAAACCCGTCCTCGGTTCCCATTAACCTGGGGTTTGAGTTTTTCTTTGGGAGGCGCAGCAGGGGCTGTAACGAGGCAGTTTTATGGGAGCATGCAGGGGGAGTCGGGGACTTGTCCCCGGCTGAGGGAGCTTGTTAGGCAGCCTGAGAGCAACTCCAGAGACAGATCTGTGCACCTGGCTTCCCATGGACCACCAGAAACGATCTGGGGAGCTGAGAAGCCCGGTTTAAAGAAGAGAGCTAAAGCAGGGCCACTTATCAACACAATCTCGGCTCGCATCGGGTGGAGGGGGGAAAATAAAAAAATTTTAAAAATCGGTTACTGAGCTAGCGGGAGGCAGAGGAGCGCGCCAAGAACCCCCTCCTCCATTAGACAGAGGTAACACACAAAACGAGGGGAGAAGAAAGCAGGGCTGAGAAACAATGTGGTGTAATACGGGGGGTGGGGGGTGGGGTGGGGGGGGGGGGGATACTCGAACTCTGACCTCGTTTCGTGCTCGTCACTATACATGCAAACTAAACGAAGCGTTCCGTCCTTCTTTACATAACGGAGAGCGGATGCTGAACTGAAGTGGACGTGCTTCAGTGCTGAGAGAGAGAGAGAGAGAGCGAGAGAGAGAGAGAGGTATTAAAATATTGAGTAGTAGATCTTCACATTATATTGTACACTTTCTCTGCGGATCTCGTTATGAAACACCCTCTCGAATCCCCTCTCCAGCCGAGAGGACGCTGCCGTCTCCCGAATCGATCCCCGAGCAGGAGATATGACCTATAGGCTCAATCAGATGCAAAAAACGGAGGAATAAATGAAAAATATAAAAATAAAAATCCCAGAGTGCAGACAGGACGACACAGAGTCTATTAGCTACAGGCGGATGTCGGTATTTAAAGCCGACAAGCAAGTTTAAAAATAAACTGATGAATGAAGAAATAGATTAAAACCCACTTTCTACTTTTTTTTTTTTTTTTAATACAGGACAGAAGTTTTCTCTAAAAACGCTGGATGAGCTTTAGGGCCTGTCAGAAGCCAGCGAGGACCAGGAGACGGGCGGACCAGGGGGACAGTGGGACTGGGGGGGGACCGGGGGGGGACTGGAGGGGACTGGCTGATAGAGAGGTATGACACTGATATCTCCATAAATTGCACCAGATTTCATAATACACTTCTTACCTGCACCACCTGACCAACCCCCTCACAACCCCCCACCCCCCACCCCCACCCAAAAAAAGTACAAAAAGTACTAAAATCCAGCTAAAGATGTGATTCTGTTATATTATATTATTTTTAATGAAAATATTTTTAAAAACTACAACCATCAGTTAGTGATGTCACAACGGTGCAATTACAAACAATAATACGAGTTAACAAGTCTTGATGTTTGTTGTATGTTAATAGAAAATACCTTTTATTTATTATCTATTTGTTTATTTTACTTGCATTTCATATCATTGCAACGCTTACACAGAATATAATACCAGTTAACTAGATTAATTGCTTAAAATTGCAATAAACCTAAAAAAATATATATTTTTTTTTATACATATTTTTGTAAATAGAGAAGGGCCATGAATGTTAACCTCTTCATTAAAAAAAAAAGCATATATATAATAATTGTATTTAATTTGTTTGTGAGATATACTCATCGTTATAAACAGTGTGTTTACATCAGCAATGGCCAAACAGACACAAAACAAACAAATAAAAATAAAAAGCCCATGCCATGATATTCTTATAAAAACGTTCATTGCGAGGATTAAACTATAAGGAAAAGACAAATATACACAACACATGAAGACCTGGAGCGACCTGGAGCGGAGGAGCGGCCGGATAAATCACCCTCCTGCCGCGTCATTTCATTTTGTAGTCGGACGCAGATATATATACTGTACACTGCCGTTTGTGTGAGGATAGTTTCTTTAATTTAAAGATCACCAGGAGTGTGTGGTAACGTCTCCTAAACTAATTTATCTCATGTTGTTTTATGTTATAAGAGAAATAATAAAAATAAATAAAAATAATTATAAAACTTAAATAAGAAAAGAACAAATGATGAACAAAATGAAGAATCAAAAGAATGTCAATGGTTAGAAGTAACAATTAGTAAAGTAAAATTAGAAGTAAAAGAACAAAAATACTGAATAAAACAGAAGACAAATTAAAAGAAGAAAAAAAAAACAAGAGAAGAGAAAGTTGAACAGAGAATAAGAAAGTAAAAAAAAAAACTTATACTCATAAACAAACAAATAAATCTGTACATTATAAGACTTTATGGTACTTTTATTAAGTACTGTGGAGGGAACGACACGGGCGGTGCAGACGAGACTGGGAGGAGTTTAAGACCACATGTGCCTCCAGGACCGGTTTAATTTGTGGGTTTTGGTACCGACAACGTAACGTCCCTTTTGCCGTCCAGAAGTGGGCGGGACCGCGGTGGACAGACGTCGTGTGGTGACGTGCAGAAGGTGAGTCGGTATAAATAGTGAGGTAGTGTTGTGTGTAGCAGGAATAACTCCAGACAGGAGCGTCCTCTCCTGAACGCCGGCCGTTCCTCCTTCACCGTCACGTGGTGTCACGCTGCTCGGGATTCTGATCACAGCGACAGATAAATGTGTGTGTGTGTGTGTGTGTGTGTGTGTGTGTGTGTGTGTGTGTGTGTGTGCCGAGTGTCTCTGACCTCTAATACGTCTGCAGCGGCTGATATCAAGCCATCCATATGATAGGAAAATCAATAGGGCTGCAAAGAAATCTCAACATCGCCGCATTAGATCAAATTGCTCTACCTGTGATCACAGAGCTGCCGCGGTAATGCGATACGGCGACGCTCGTGTGTGTGTGTGTGTGTGTGTGTGTGTGTGTGTGTGTCTGTGTGTGTGTGTGTACGTGTGCGCCAAGAGACGCTGGGAGATAAATTGGAAAAGGAATGGAGAACGTTTTCATCACTTGCGATATAATATCAGGAGTGACGCAATACAGAGAACTTGAATGAGAGAAACACACACACACACACACATACACACACACACACACACACACACGTAAGAAAGAAGGAATGAAAAGAATCTCATTTCTCATTTCATTTCCAAAAGCACACAATTATATTCTAATAAAATCATGCACTCTACTCGCACCATTAATCACTTTTATTTATTCTTATTTTAGACTCTCTCTCTCTCTGTTTCTCTCTGTTTCTCTCTCTCTCTCTCTTTCTCTCTCTCTCTCTTTCTCTCTCTCTCTCTGTATTATTTAAAAACTCTGCCTTTTGTGCTGCTCTTGTCGGCCTCGTTTGTGAGACACTGAGGGACGAGTTGTAAGAAACACACCTTGCTGAATCTGGAGAGCTCAGACACACACACACACACACACACACACACACACACACACACACACACACGCATATATGTGTGTTAGGGTAGTTCCAGGTATACTATACCATGTACATATGTAATGGCGCCCCTGTCCTTATCCACTTAGAAAACTTTGTAAAAATGTTTGCAGAGTCTCTAAGAATAAATAAAGGACTAAACATTAACCACTAAGAAAAAAAAGCAGAAGGGATGCGAGAGGAGAGACGGAGGAAAGGAGGAGAAATAAAGAGACAGAAAAGGAGGAGAAACGGTGACATGATAAACAGTGACACACTGGATTGAAATGGATGAAAGACGAACGAGTGTGAGGAGGAGGAGGAGGAGGAGGAGGAACGATGAGATGAGAGAAGGACGGGAAAAAGTGAACCGAGTGAACAGAGCGACTCTCTCTCTCTCTACACACACACACACACACACACACACACACGCACACGTTATGGTGACCTACACAGGCTCATTTGCATGGCCACACCCCCATAGTACATAGTTATGCTACACTGCTGTAGTGTGTACACACACACACACACACACAATACTGTCTCACACACAGTCACACAAACTGATACAAATTCTCTCTCTCACACACACACACACACACACATACTCAAACATTCACATAATTGTATAGTCTCTCTTACACTCTCTCTTACGAACTATTACACACATTCACTGACACACAGTTTTTTTTGCTCACACGAAACTCCACACACTCACACACACTCTCACACAGTCTCACTCTTCGTCTATCTGCATATCTCATATTTCTAGAATCTGTTCTGCTTTTCTCTTCTCCGTTCTCTCTGATCTCCTCATTCTCTCTTCCTTTATTCTCTTGTGTTTCTTTCACTCATCATTAATTCTCTCCATCCGCCTCGCTCTGTGCTCATAAGCATCTTTATTCACTTTCCTCTTCTCGTCTCTCTTTTTTTCTTTCTATTCCTCTTTTTAATCCTTTTCCTTCTCTCATCATTTCTTTTCTTTCTCTCCATCACTCCATCTCAGCCTCCTTTATTTTATCTCACTTTTTTTTCTCCATCATTTCTCACTCCTCGTTTCTCTTGTATCCCCTTTTATCTTCACTGTTTAATCCAAAGTGCATCCTTTTTTCTTCTTCTTTCTTTTCCTTGTATTTGTTAATTCCTTTACTTTTTCTCACCTCTTCCTTTCATTTTTTATTTTGTCCTCTGTCCCCATACTGTTTTTCTTCATTTGTCCCTTTTCCATCTTGTAATGATGCTTTTTGTTTCCTCAGGTTTATCGTTCCTGTTTTTTCTTTTTCTTTCTTTTCTTCTCGAGTTTTCTGACCTGATGCGCCTCAGCCTTTCATCTGACCTTTTTTAAGCAATTATCGCTTCTTTCTTCTCTCCTCTTTTCTCTTTCCTCCCGTTCAACTCATTTCTCTTCTCTGATTCTGGTGTTTTATTGTTTATCTTCTATTTGATTTATTGCTTTTTATCTAGTATTTTTTCCCCTTTTTTTCAGATCTTGCATTCATTTACCTTCACTCTCTTCATTCTCTTTTTTCCTTTTTTATCCTCCGCTCTTTTTTTCCCTTTCTTTTCAATTCTTTTTTTTCAAATTTATCAATCAATTTATTATTTTTTCTTCAATTTTTTTTTCTCATTCCTGTTTCTGACACTTTTTATTGTTTCTGTTTTTTTTTCTTTTTTTATCGTCCTATTCTGCTCATTCTCTTTTTTCCTCCACTTTTTCATCTGTTTTATTTCCCTTCTTTAACTTATCCAACCCTCTTCTTGTTTATCTTTGCTTTTATTTCCTGTTCCTGCTCTCCTCCTCCTCACCCTCTCTCTCTCTCTCTCTCCATTTCTTTCCTCTTTTTTTCCTTCCTCTCCCTCACTCTTCTCTCATTCTTTCCTGTTTTTCATTAAAGTAGCATTTATTTAAAGTAGCGTTATGACATCCTGTTCAATATTCACTCCTTGTGTTTCTCCACGCAGATGCCTGTGTGTGTGTGTGTGTGTGTTTGTGTGTGTATAAATGACATGTGTATAAATGTCTCTGTGTTTGTGTTTGTATTTCTGCGTGTCTGCCGTATAAACCACACCCGGGTGGACAGTTGTGTGTTTAACGGGAGCCGCAGATCGGGTCTAATCTCATTTCTTTAACCTGATCATTCCGTCAAACACCAGGTGTAGAGTTTAGCATCGAATTTGCATCGTCATAGTGAGAAAAAGATGATGATGATGATCACTCACTCATCATCTATACCACTTTATTTATATGTATTCAGGGTCGCGGTGGGCCTTGAGCCTATCCCAGGAGGCGTAGGGCACGAGACGGGGCAGTCCCTGGACAGGGTGCCAATCCATCACAGGGCACACACACACACACACACACACGCTTATTCACACTATGAGCAATTTAGGAACGCCCCTTAGTACCCGGAGGAAACCCACCAAGCACACGGAGGACATGTAAACTCCATGCACACTGAACCGGCGTGAGAATCGAACCCTCGACCCTGGAGGTGTGAGGCGACAGCGCTAACCACTAAGCCACTGCGCCGCCTATGATGATGATGATGATGTTTTTAAATCATTTAAAATCAACACCACTGCTAGTGCGGGGAAACTGACTTACTCCATGTGTGCGTGTGTGTGTGTGTGTGTGTGTGTGTGTGTGTTTACGGCACCCAGCTGTACAGATCGGGGTGTAACTCGTCAGAGACGCGAGTGTAAATCGTCCGGGTCTTGGCGAATCTCCAACTGCGATTATTATAATAACGAGTGTTTAAACGAGCAACAGTGTGTAATTAGCGCACTTAATTACCTGCCTTTAATCTGCACTAGATTGGAGATTGCACATCTCTGGCTGATATTTTCTTATACTTACGAGAAAGAGAGAGAGAGAGAGAGAGACAGAGAGAGAGAGAGAGAGAGAGAGAGAGAGAGCGCAAGGAAATGTGAGAGAGACAGAGAGAGACAGAAAGAGAGAGAGAGACAGAGAGAGACAGAAAGAGAGAGAGAGAAAGAGAGAGAGAGAGAGAAAGACAGAGAGAGAGAGACAGAGAGAGACAGAGAGAGAGGTGGTTCGAAGAGAAGCAACAGGGTGCGCTCTTCACTTTCAACTCTAACTTTCATCTCTCTCTCTCTCTCTCTGTCTGTCTCTCTGTGGAGGGAGAGAGTTTATTCTCCCTGAGTTTACTGATCAGGGACGGAAGCAAAACTTCACTCAGAGAAACATTTGCCTACTAAACAGATTATCACAAGTTTACACCCCCCCCTCCCCCTTTACACGGATCAGGCCAAATCAGGTCAGACTGAGGTGTTTACATGATGAGGTTTAAGTCCAATTACACGATTGTGTTGATTATTAGTGGAATACGAGCATCTGTGTAAACACAGCTAGTGTGTAATAAAAGAGAAAATGTCTGCGCAGTTTCACATAAGAGGAAAAAAAAATCAATCGAGAGAGGAAGAGAGGAAGAGGTGTACGGTTTAGAAGTTTCATCTAAGCTCGATCAGACTAAACAGAAGCTCCAGCACTAGGTGGTCCACTTGATTAAATCTCCAAAAAGAAAAAAAATGACAAAAGGAAAAACAAAAAGAGTCTGGGTGTGACGTCCCGCTCTGCGAATCAACACATCAGCACGACGCTCCGCCTCGATCCCCAAACAAACAACAAATGTGGCAGAACCGGAGGCAGAATCACACTAACATCACCACATCCTCATTTTCATCACACACACACACACACACACACACACACACACACCATCTGGTCACCTCGCGTGATCGGATCCGGCGACGACTCAGCCGCAAGACAGAGACGGCGCTTTTTTAATTTTATTAATTTTATTTTTTTTATCCAAAACGTTCTCGGAGAGACCACGAACATGGATGGAGGAAAAGCAGAAGAAGGACACTCGCTCCTGATTCTTTAACCCTCACACACACACACACACACACACACACACACACGCACACACAGCGGAGTAGAAAGCCGAAAGTGATGCTCTCGTTTCCCACAATCCCGTAGGGTCCATATCAGAGAGCCAGCTCTCGGGTTGGGGGGAAAAAAATAAAAATAAAAATTAAATAAAACCTCCCTAAACTAATCAAACACGAGACAGAACGGCTATTACGACCAGAGCCCGATAAATGATGTAATAAAAACAGACTGCGGTTTTGTTTATAAGCGCCTGACGCAAACGGTTCATCACTCGGACCGCTGCGCTGCTTGACGTCCTCTCGTCTCTTCACGTCTCACTTTCGTTTTTTAAAAATTTTATTTTATTCTCTCCAACGCACACGTGTTCACTGTCTCCGTCCTGGCCCGGAATTTATTCTTTTTATTTTTTTTCCCTGTTAACGCAAATCTAGTGGAATTCGAAAACACTCCATTAAAAAAGAAAAAAAAAAAAAAAAGAAAAGAAAAAGGTCTGTAATTTCTCGCTTTGATTTCCTACTGATGTTCGATCACTAAAGCGTGAAAGATAAACTAACCTAGTTATAAAGAGACATATTTCATCAATTCATATTCAATTCGGAATTACGTTTCTCACCACTTTACATCTTCTGAAACCTTGTGTTTTACTTCCTGTAAGTTTAATGAATTCTGTATTCTGATTGGTCCACTTTAAAAGTGCTATAAATAAGGCTTCGCTTAACAAAGTTATTGTTTCCGTAGTAACAGCCGGGTCGATATCATTAGAAAGTGCCTTTGTTGTCCTCATCAGAATCACCCGGTCATCATGAATTCAATGCAAAAATAATGAAATTCTCAGCTTCGGTTATAAATAAAGCCGAACATTTGCGAGCACATCAGTACAATTACTGTACGAGTCTCTTAAAATGTGTTTCCATTACTTCACACCACATTCTTTGATTGTGTGTGTGTGTGTGTGAATTTGTCATGTCCCACATGTTGCTCTGCTAATTTCAGTAAGCGAGTGCAGTAAGTGATTAAATAACACAAAATTAAAACACTTTTCACATGTTCTTACTGTTCTCAACAAATTACTTAATAAAACAGATCATTATTTATTTTTTACATTGCTTATTTATAATAATTATAATGATGATAATAATAATAGTACAAATTCGGTACAGTACGTGTCCCTGAAAATCGACGTCCACTCTGTCATTTTTTGGAGGAACTTGTGTCAGTGAAATATTAATAAATATAAAAACTTTCGAAAACGTACACTAATGTTCTCTAACAAACCCCTGAGAGCTTCACAGAACAAACAGCTGTATTTATACCAAGATTAAATTACACACATGTGGACTCCACTTACTAATTAGGTGACTTCTGAAGGTTATTGGTTCTACTGGGTATCAGAGAAAAGTAAGAGGAGCTGAATAGAAAAGCACACCACACTAAAACATTAGTCCTTTTCCTTCCACGTCACCAATTACATCCCTCTTTGTGTTGGTGTGTCACATAAAATCCTGATAAAATACATTTACGTGTTGTGGATGTTTACAAAATGTGGGAAAGTTCAAGAGGTGTGAATACTTTTGCAAGGCACTTTACGTATACAGTACAAAGTCACCGTCAACAGTGAATCTCTTTGCTAACTAAAGGTCCACTGTGGTCTCATTAAATGCAAACTTTAACAAAAAAAAATGTCCACCCCGTGAAGGAAGGAGCCGCGTGTATCGTTTTATTTTTCTCCACATTTTGGACTGACGTTATTATTAACAGACTTTTCCCTTTAACAAAATAAATTGTTGAGAAGGGGACAATATATCTTTCTGAAAATGTAAATTTTATAATCGCTATGAGATGAAAACGTATTTACGTTGCCTGTCTCCATGACAGGGTGGACATTTGTAGTGATTTGCTCAGAAATTTGTCACATGCAGTTTATTTATGAAAGCTTGACCAACACACATTTCCAACAGCCTGAGGTCTACTTAATAAATTACTATGAAATTAAATGGAAAATTTAATGGAAAAAGAAAAATGAAAAAGTGTGTTTTTCTCTCTCTGGGTTTGAGGTTGCAAATGTATTATATGTTGTGCTTTTCACCCAGCTCATCTACAGGGACGTGCACATACAGTAAACTAGTTTTTCTGAAAATATAATATTCATGGAAGGAGCCTCCAGTGTCGGCGCTTTGTAAAGGCAGATTGTTTCTATTGTGGTATTAATATTAAAGAGTTAATATAAAGAGTTTAACCTAAACATAGCAATTAGTTTTGGTTTAACTTGCATATTTTACTCGAGTGGAAATTCTGTCTTTCATTTAAATAAGCTGTTACGTTAATTATATTTTAAAATGTAACACAACGGATAAAAATGTGACACACATCATGTCTCCAAATTATTATGCAAGTGACATTTCAGTAAAATAAACATTTTGGTTTTACTTTGTGAGTTTCTTTGTTTTATTTCGCATTTCTCTATATATGTAGATGTTCG
>JAQMYG010000038.1:5305638-5317007 GCA_030014215.1 Clariallabes teugelsi | reverse complement strand
ACACACACACACACACACACACACACACACACACACACACACACACACACACACACACAAACACACAAACACACACATACAAATATATCATACTATTAAATACAATTTCACGCTGTTGTAGTTGATTACATCATAAAAACGTGTTGTTTTATAAATAGCAGATTTTACATTCTGATGTTTTAGTTTTTTATTTAAAAAAATTCACCTATTTTGGCTTTTGTTAAAAACCAACCAACACATAAACAAACACACATAGACAAAGAAACACATAGACGAACAAACAATTCTAAATATATTTTCATTTTCATTTTCATGTAATTTTTTAGGTTCATCATGGATACATAATTTTTCTTTATGTCACATGTATGTTAATTTTTTTTTAAATTTACATTTATATTTAACACACAAATATATCATAATCTTAAATGAAATTTCATGCTTTTGTATTTAATGACATCATAAAAACGTGTTGTTTTATAAAATCGCAAAACATTAAAAACCAACCAACAAACAAACAAACATATGAATCAACATACATTTTCTAGCATGCCATTTTTTTAGGCTTATCTTGGATACACCATTTTTCTTTATGTAATGCTTATGTTAAATTTCTGTCATAATTTTTTTTAATATACATTTACGCCTAACACAAATTTCATTCTTTCCTAAATTTCAGATATTGCACAAAATAAAACATATCACGCTGAACAAACAGACAAAGTGCTGCAGAATGCTGCATCCTGATTGGTCAGCAGATATTGATTAATTTCCTTAACAATCAGCAGCTTTCGTAGTGGTGCAGGTTTACAAAGAAAATTGGGGACGTTACGGTTTTCATACTGACAGCTCGTCCTTATCTGTAAGGAAACATTTATTTAGCGCTTATGGAAGGAGTCTCCAGTGTTAGAGGTTAGAACTCATAGGACTTATTTGCGATAACGCGACAAACTGCTGGAGTAACGATAAACGGATAAAAAGTCCTTCTTTCTTTAATAATGAAGTGAAACCTTTCGGAATGTAGCGTAATGTAACAGAAGAAGAATAAAATATTAAACAGAATGAGAAGTCACTCTTGAGTATGATTATTTTTCTATGACTTGGGGGGTGGGGGGTGGGGTGGGTTATGCCGTATTTATTGAATATACAAATGTGTCTCTGACGTATGCGAGACAAACTGGGGCGAGCGGACGCTATGGCGGGATGATAAAGGGAAGAGCGAACTCGTTCTGCGCGTTCATGTCGATATGAAGACAAATCCTGCGCTTCCTGCTGTAATGCACACTGCAGATACTCGACTGTGACTGATACCTCACTCACTCACTCACTCACACACACACACACACACACACACACGCACACATATACGCACGCAGCACGCAGCACGGATCATCTAGGAATCAGAAATCAGATCTCTCGCTCTCTCTCTCTGTCTCTCTCACAATCTTGTGTAACACTCGTTCTCATTAGAGCAATGGAAAAGCTGAAGGGACGGATCGATGTTTTCATTTTTCAAATGCTCGTATCCATTAGACGGACCAAATTCATCCATCACTCGCATTCCTTTCTGCTTAGATCCCGGCGCTTTAACAAGTCTCAGCCTCCATATGCACCGAGCCTTATTTCAATAACCTTCATTATGTCTTTTAAGGAGCTCTCTCTCTTTCACTCTCTCTCTCTCTCTCTCTCTTCCTTTCCTTTTCACTTCCTGTCTCAGTCTCAACATTCTGGGAAGAACCTGGATCTTCTCAACATTCCAAACAAAGGAATGAGGGATATAACTCTGCACTTTCGGGGCAGGGGGTGAGATTAACAGCGGCGGCGGCGGTGGCGGCAGAAGGAGCGATGTGTCCGACATACCGAAACTGAGTGCTCATAAAGTCTTTTTTTTTTTTAACACATAAATTACACTCGCAGGAAATTTCACCGCATCCATTAGCGAGGCGACTCCCTGATTTCAGCCTCCACACACACACACACACACACACACACACACACACACACACACACCATGTTGTCCGAGTCCAATCTCACAGAGCAGACTGCTGCTTTATCTCACAACTCTGTGTGTGAATCACCTGAAAGCACCAGGTCTAAATAAATAACCCAGCGCTCATGATTTATACAATATAACACACATGAAGAGGTCATGATAGAATCTGGCTTTTGAGAGATTTTTAGTCATTGTTTCCTGCTGGTAGAGTCTGAGTCGAACAGATTCAGGACAAACACACAACAGAGCGGACTGAGATTATATAATTACACACAAGCTCAGGTTAAAAAAATGATCTTGAATGCTCACAAATCACAATTAATATGATAAATAAACAAAACAAAACAAAAAAAAAATAGTTTTAAAAGCCGATATTGCAATTATGACTTCCCTGGAAAATGCGCTAGTATAAGTCACATGGTGTGTTAGAACATTTATAATTTATATATTTATCAGCATTTTAACTACAATTATAAAAAAAATAAAATAAAAATACATTTAATCTGGTATTAGAATCTTGATTCTTGAAAGAAAAAAAATATATGAATTATATAAATGTAGAAATACAAAATGTCTAAATTAGAAATACTATATGGAAATACTAAATTGATCAATTAATCAAATTTAATATGATTTTTTTGTACAATGTACTTCTACGTTTAAAAATTTCTAAATATATAAATGTTAAAATTTTTAATGTTAAAAGTTTTTAATAAATTTAGAATATATGTTATAATTTATAATATATTAGAACTAAGCATCGCTATTGCACCTCACCTACAGCGAAATCTTTATTACTTTTTTTTCACATAAACTACTAAATTTGTTTTGGGAATAATAAAGAAAAAAAGTGTAATTATTATAATTTTTTTCTTTTTTAAAAAGGCCATAAAACGAGTTCCTTATCCAGCTTGACGGACCAGGTGTTCTGCTGTACAGTACACACAGAGTGCTCGGGTGGAAGCTGAAGGGCTCGGGGATAAATGCGAATGCATTTATACAATGAAAAATTTTAACAGAACAGAAAGAAGCAAAAATAAAATTATGCAATTTTAAAATGAAAAAAAAAAAAAAAGTAACAATCAAAGAGCGCATACAGATACAAAAATACAAAAAAATACATGTTTTAAGATACTGCTATGCTTTTCCGCCATTTTTTTCTACGTTACGCAGGAATTCTGCAATATTAACAGAAACCACACACAGGGCCCGATGAATAAACAGCACATACAGTGAGTACAGTATTAACACCCGAGTGGTCATTAAAGTAGTAACACCACGGCTCTGTCACACTGCTGGTCTGCACACACAGCGAGAAATCAGTGCTAATTAGCACATCCTGTGCGAAGTTCCCATCCTCCACACACACACACACACACACACAATTCTGTGCAGTTCTGGACAGCTGTAATACTGTATTCGGGACAGTAAGTTCATGTGGAGAGTGTGAGAGTGTGATCTCAGTCTGCTTTCACCTCCACCTCCACCACAAGAGGGTGAAGAGGCTTCAGGTTTACAGCCCACCGCACACACACACACACACACACACACACACACACACACACACACACTCCTCCCCATTTTATTTACAGCCCCATTCATAAAATATGGATCAGCCAGCAGAGCGGCGGTGAAGCCCCGGCGAAACACATGCTGCACAGCGAGGTATAAAATATCCAAGCATGTTTCACGGCCTGAACTATGACTCTCTCCTTCGTCAAATATGCATTTTTCCGCTCAATAATGCATGGCTGGCGGAACCCCACAAAGCACCACGTTTAATACCATGGAAAAAAAAAAAAAAAAAAGCACTGTAGCCACAGAGTCATAAATCCACCATGAATAAACCTTCATATCCAAAATAAATAAATAAATAAATAACAGACGTGACAGCCCGACATAAATATCCACCGCACTCACGAGAGAAGAGAATGAAATACATTTCAGAGTAAATCAGGTACCTCCCGCTGCGAGACCCGGCCGCGCGCACGCGCGAGAGTTTATCCTCCGCAAGCAGCCGCGCTCGGCGCACTGAGCACGCTCGGTCCTGTCTCCATGTTTTTTAACAGGTACCAGATAGTCACATGGTCTGAGGCGACCCGGCCTCCTCGATTAACGTGAGTACGAGTGTGTGCGCACCAATCCGGGGTGACAAATCGGCATGCGACCCAAACCCACCCACAAACACACATTCACACATACACAGAGACAGTTTTATCTGCTTTGTGAGGACCTTCCTTTGATGTAAGATTTACTGTAACGAATTAACACAGAGCTCAACATAAACCTGACCTCAGGGTGAAATATTAATTATTTTACCTTCGATGCTGAGGCTTTTCATTGAATAAAATGATAATTTAATTTGATTTTGTGTATAAATGCTGTACAAAAAAAAAAAACTGGTTTGTGAGGCCCGGTGTGTTTGTGAGAACAATTTATACAAATTCTTACATATTTTTTATTTATTCTTTAATATACATGTTTTTAAATTTCTTTTTAATAAATAAAGCTATTTTTTTACTACACAGGATTGTACGATAAAAATATGAACCTTTAATTAACTTAGTTAACGCTGATTGACACAATATGTCTGCTATTACAGCCTCTCTCGCTCTCTCTCTCTCACACACACACACACACACACACACACACACACACACACACAACAAAGCCACAACAGAAACATCAACTCTCTGAACTGAACAACCAAAAACAATGAACATGATTCATGTCAGAAAACTAAGAACTGTTTAGTTCTTACAGTTAAATAAGAAAAACATTACAATTTAATGAAATTTGCATATTTTAAACATTAAAAATTGATTTAAAGACAGGAAAAATCTACATTTTCAAAGTAAGTGAGTTTAGATTGCTTTTTCCATATTATTTAAATATCTGGATAGGAATCACCAGGGATCACCCGATACGATATCACGATACCTTGGTACCGATTTTTGATTCGTATTATGATTCTGTTAAATTTGATTTTATAAATATCCCGACTATCCTGATATCCCCCACATCTCTATTATAACGCATATACAATAAAAATCATACCAATAATATTAATAAATGCTTATTCACATACATTTTCGTTCATAGCTGCACACACATTAATATTTGGTGATATTTATGTTTAACCTAAAGGTTTTTAAATTAGAAGTAAAATATATTATTAAATGAATAAACTAAGCAGTACAACATATTCTATACTCGATATGATTATAATGTCATGTATAAGAATTCATCATATAGATTTGTTCTCCGCTGCCAAATTCCCAATTAAAAAATAATAATAAAAGAAACTACAATGCTGCCTCAGTATGCTCTCTACTTAGGCTGCCTAACTAGGTATGTTTCAGTTGTTTTGAAAACATTTTTATTATATTCATCCAGATTTATATTCAAATTAATAAGCAACATTACTATCATAGCTATTTAAAGAATTACGTGTGTAACAGATTTTTTTTTACGATTTAAATGCATTTTTTTTTCAGTATACCAGTAAACAAAAACAAATAAATACATTTTACAACCAATTTGAAATCTAAGACAAAATCACCTTTCAATCAGAATTGCATTTCTGTCTTATTCTTATTCTTTTTTTTTATTACTATTATTATCATCATCATCATTATTATTATTATTATTATTGTAGACAGGCAATATCTGTGAAAAGCATATAATTGCTATATCATTGTATCAAGCATTCACAGTTAACTTTTTAATTTCCGAAGAGAAAATGATCATCAAGAGTAAAATTGTTTAGATAATTTCCTCCCACGGACAGGAAATGATTCCAAAGGCTAAATGTAGGGATGTAAAATAAAATAGTCAAATAAGAAGAATACTAAATACGCACAGACAGACACACACATCCATACACACACAATAGTAAAACCTCATATTGTATTAAAGCACAGAACAGCAGATGATTAGAAGAGCCTCTGGCACTTTTATATCATTTCATATAAAATTCTAAAAATGTAAAAATAAATGAATAAAATAAATTTCATAGATAGTTTAGATATTAAATGTGAACGCAGCTGTCAATTAACACGAGCACAGTTGGCAAGTGGAGATATTAAACACCGCATCTAAACGTCTTAGCTAAAAAACAGAAAAGAAAAGAACAGAAAAGGAGAGAAAAGACTAGAAAAGGAGAGAGGAGCATGTGTTTGTTGGAGGATGGTGTGCAGAGCGCCCTCCGCGAGTGGAGTTGGAGAGCAGTTGGAGTCTGCGTGTGATTATTTTCCCCCCATTTCACACTCGACAGAATTCACACCAGCTTTTTGTCTTCCTCTCCGGTCACACCACATATTTCTCATAAAAATAAAAAGACATAAGCTCGCTGCTCACACCACAGATTTGTCCAACTTTTTTCCCGCCCCAGCTCGAGAGCATATTTCGCCGCTCTGCAGATCTGGTGCCGCGAGACGTGTCGCTGCCTGTGCCGGAGCCGCGACGCCCCTCGAGCCACATTTGTTTATCGCAGACCATCGCCCGGGCCTTCTCCTCCGTGAAGTATTAAAAAAAACTCCACGTTGGCGTAATGGCAGCGTTTACAGCTTGGAGAAGGGAGGAGGCCATGAATTTTTCATAGCCACTCGGAGGGAAAGGTAATTTGCCGCTCGTTGGTGCAGGAAAGGAAAAGAAAAAAATACAAATAGGAAAGAGAGACCATGTGCTGATCACAGTCCTGCACACCGCTAGGCCATAACCTTACACCTGCTAGTGTGTGTGTGTGTGTGTGTGTGTGTGTGTGTGTGTGTGTGTATGTGTTGATCAGTGGCCTGAACCTAAGTAGGTCCAAGTGTGAGTGACAGATACATAAATAGATATCTGAGAAAGAAAGAAAGAGAAAGAAAGAAAGAAAGAAAGACAAACCAACTAACAAAACTAAAAAACAATAGATAGATAGACAGACAGAAAAAAGAGAGAAAAAAAAAACGATGGATAGAAAATAGATAATAATAATAATAATAATAATAATAATAATAAAGACAGAACAGGCAGCCCAGCAGCCAATCAGGTGCTTGTTGCTAAGCAGATTAAACCTGACCTCGCCACACTATTGGTTCCTTGAAGACTTGCCCTGATTGGTCGTTCTTATTTCATTTTCGGTCCAAACGGAACAGGTACCTTAACTTTCCTGATGATGTCCTCAGAAGTGTGTGTGTGTGTGTGTGTGTGTGTGTGTGTGTGTGTGTGTGTGATATATTGTCGTGTCTCCGCCCCCCACTTCCATGCACATCTGCACGCCTCAGCAGACCGGAGCTGTCAATCAAACCCGAACCGCATTTACCCCCATGTTGAAACATCTGCCCTGTGATTTCACAGCCGGGTCGGGCCACTGCGTGTGTCTGCGTTAACATCATTACCGTAACTAATGGTGCACAATTCGGAATCGCCGTGTTCACACACACGCACACACACACACACACACACGCACACACACATGCACAGACACTACAGCCTGTCAGGGGAGCCTTTAAGGAAAAAAAAAATCCCTGCTTGTGTGTGATGTTATAAACGAGACTTCAGAGCTGCGGCGTGCGCCGATCCATCACGCCAGAGCTCACGTGAAATAATCACAGCAGCTGATTATTGCATCTCCTGTGTACCAGGAGATGTCCTCAGCTGAACCATGTCCACATGTCAGGTTTCTATCACTCTCCACACACACACACACACACACACACACACACACACACCTAAACCATTAGACTCCAAGTGCCAATAGGTTTCTGTAAATTACACACAGGCTGCAGACGTGTACGCTGGGATTCAGTCACATGACCAGTGGTGATCACGTAAAGACTGTAAATGGGTCAGAAGCGGGGCAAAAAGCAATAAGAAGGGGCGGAGTCAGTGGGCGGAAACTAACCACCATCATCACCTGTTTAATGTTACATCATTATAGAGTCCAAACTCTGAATGATCTAACTGTCCTTTATCATGGTTATAGACAAACAAACAAGTAAAAGATTAAATGTGTGTGTGTGTGTGTGTGTGTGTGTTCTTCAGGAGCCTGAAGTCAACTCACCATCCCATAGATAGATGTATAGAAAGATGGACAGATTGATAAAAAGGTAAATAGACAGGAATGATCGGGAGGAATGAGGGGAAAAAGGATTAAAGAATTAAAATAGATAGATACTGTAGTGATGTCATGTTTTAAAAAATACACATAAATATAATATGTTTCCTAAAGTAGACTCAATGACTTCCAGTCCTTCACCCTATAAATATAGGGTACCTTATATATATATATATAAAAAAAAAGAAAGAAAGAAAGAAAGAAAGAAAGAAGAGGAAAATATATAGACTGACAGACAGATAGATTGCATAACACTGTCAGGTGTAAGGAAAAAAAAATAAAATAGACTTAATAATTTATTCTTTTATACTAGAAATATTAATCTACAGAAAGATAAAAAGAAAGAAAGGAAGAAAGAAATAGTTGTTAAAATTCTATGCCTTATTCAATTTTATTATTATTATTATTATTGTTATTATGAGTAGTAGTTGTAGTAGATCGGATCGGATCTTTGACAGAACTACTGTATGTCTGTATCAATGTACTGTATGTTTGAATCAAATCTGATCCAATTCATCTTTTTATGACAGACAAACTCTCTCTCTCTCTCTCTCTCTCTCTCTCTTTATGTATTTCTGAAAATCTGATTGAGGATTGTGATTTCTATCCTCGAGTTGACACAGAACGTAAATAGTCAAATCACGCTGTCTCTTAAACACACACACACACACACACACACACACACACCCCCCACACACACTTCTTAAACAGCTTCGACAATGATATCACGCCCTGTTGATCGGACTTGTGATTGGAATGTAACGGTGCTCAGAGCTCAGCGTCGACTTTGTAAAGATAAAATCTGGTGGTAAACATCTCTGATCTCACTCAGGAGACGGGATTAAACTCACACACACACACACACACACACACACACACACACACACACACACACACACACAGAGCACCTATATGCTCACAAAACCCTCACTCTGAATATCATGATGTATGGTGTGTGAGATTATCGACACACACCTGAGCGAGGGGAAGGAGGGGTGAAGAGTCTCTCTCTCTCACACACACACACACACATGACATGGAGAAAAAGAAAAAAGAAAACACAAAAGCTGGCTCTGGATGGTCCAGGAATCTATCAGCACTCTCTTTCTCTATCTCACTCCCTCACTCAAACACACACACACACACACACACACACATGCACACACACATGCCAGCTACATCTTTCAGCAGTCCACACCTATACATCTCTCCTCACACTCAGTGTATGTGTGTGTGTGCGTGCGTGAACATGTGTGTTGCGCAGTGACCGCACTTTGTACTACAATCTGGAGGAATGCAACCACACACAACCATACACACACACACACACACACACACACACACACACACACACAGAGAAAGAGTTCTAAACTATTATTAACTTTATTATTAATAAAAAATTATGGACTAGAAATATTAATATTGGAATATGAATATAAAAAGGAAATGTGTTTAAAAATAACTTTGGACTTTTGATTGATGTTTAAACAGTTAAATCATGTGTAAAAACATTATGAACAGGTTTGAGTAAGATATTATTTATATATATATATAAAACATAGCAGCATTTTTCGAGTTCTTGTGAATTGTTCAGGTTTTACGGCTTAACAGTGAGTCATAGCGACGCTGAAACCCTGACGACCTTATGTTTAACAAAAGAGCAAAACGATGATTAAGGACACTCTACATCTCTCTCTCTCTCTCTCTCTCTCTCTCTGCACTCCTCTTACATCCAAGCACGTCTCTCTCTCTCTCTCTCTCAGAGCAAAAGTATTCAATAAAAGAGCTTTTCTTCCTACTGTAATAATGCAGTACAGTAACACACACACACACACACACACACACATAAACACGTTGGATTTTTAATATAGGTTTTAGTCCTCGTTTATAAACCACACACAGATCCTGATCTATCGAGTCAAACATGGCTGAACTCCTTCACAGTAAACGTTCTGACAGAATACAGTATACCACATACAGAAATATGATTTATCTCTTACACACACACACACACACACACACACACACACACACACACACACACACTCCTTTTATGACCCAAAACAGTGATATAATAAATGATATTTTTGCTGGTGTTGCTTTATAACATCTACACAACACTAATAATAATAATAATAATAATAATAATAATTGAGTAACATTTGTAGTTTCACTTTCATCCACTTTTATGTTAAACGTCCGTATGAAAGCAGAGTGTTTTATATAATTTCTTTGACTTCCTGTAAGGTTTCAGACCCGAGTGCTGTTCTGATTTTGGTTTCACATAAATGCCATAAATAATTTTTATGATTAATAAAGACAATCGAGCGACAGAGAGAGTTCAGTACGCGCTCGCTAACGATCTGAAAATTATTATTTTTTTCCTTCCGTCCTCAGGACAGGATTGTGTGTAACACACACTTCATTCAGTGTAACACAGCGTACAGTAACGTCACCGTACAATCAGAAAATCTCCATAAATTTAACTCGTGGAGTAACGCTCAGTTCTACACTTACACTTTAATCATTTAAAAGGGTACAATAATAAAAAAAAATTAATAAACAAACAAACAAATGTGTTAAGATGAAAAATGCAAAAGGTGTATAAACCTGATTAACACATTCTAAGTTCATTGTGTGTGTGTGTGTGTGTGTGAGAGAGAGAGAGAGAGAGAGAGAGAGACATGTGTATGTTAGATGTGTGTATGTGTGTGTGTTAGAAACGTTAGTTAAACACGTGTGTGTCGTGTTACATATGTGTGTCTGTTAAAGGCATGTGTGTTAGAGATGAGTGTTTGAGAGGTGTGTGTGTGTGTGTGTGTGCGTGCGCATGTGTGTCTGTTAGAGATGTGTGTTTAAGAGCTGTGTGTGTGTGTGTGTGTGTGTTTGTGCATGTGTTTAAGAGGTGTGTGTGTGTGTGTGTGTGTTAGAGATGTGTGTAATAGAAATGTGTGTGTGTGTGTGTGTGTTAGACATGTGTGTGTTAGATGTGAATGTGTGTGTGTTAAAAATGTGTGTGTGTGTATGTGATGTGTGTTTGTGTGTGTGTTAGAGATGTGTGTGTTAGAAACGTGCGTCAGAGAAATGTGTATGTGTGTTAAATACGTGTCTGCATTAGAGAGATGTGTGTGTGTGTGTGTGTGTGTGTGTGTGTGTGTTAGAGTCGTGCTCTCCTGAGCTGTACGCTTACACCAGTGAGTCTGAGAGAGATTATGCTCTGGATTACGGATTATAAAAGATGCTGACCTGACTGTAGTGCACACACACTCTCATTCACTC